>JBBGZY010000291.1:1382500-1742500 GCA_037952925.1 Lithobates clamitans
AAGGGAAAATGCCCCAAGAACAAGCAGGAACTGAAGACAGTTGCAGTAGAGGCCTGGCAGAGCATCACCAGGGATGAAACCCAGCGTCTGGTGATGTCTATGCGTTCCAGACTTCAGGCTGTAATTGACTGCAAAGGATTTGCAACCAAGTATTAAAAATTGAAAGTTGATGGATGATTGTTAATCTGTCCCATTACTTTTGGTCCCTTAAAAAGTGGGAGGCACATATACAAACTGTTGTAATTCCTACACCATTCACCTGATTTGGATGTAAATACCCTCGAATACGAAAAAGAAACAGCACTCAAAATGCCTCATCCGTAAATTTGTGAAGAGATAAAGAAAAAAGAATTCCAAAAAAGGAAAACCTGTGGTCGGACTTTAACCACTTGCCAACCACCTAACGCAGATATACTGCAGCAGAATGGCACGGGCAGGCAAAATCACGTACCTGGTACGTGATATGCCTCCCGCGGGCAGTGGGGGGCATCGCGCCCCTCCCCCATGCCCCAGGCGGTCGGCTTCATTAGGGGAGCGATCCAGGCTGAGGGGGAGACCACTCATTTGTGGCCACCCCCTCGCGATCGCTCCCAACGAATGAGAATCTTCCTCTGCTGCTGTATAGTAAACAGCGGCAGAGGAAGTGATGCCATCGCTCCTCGGCTCGGTATTTTCCGTTCCAGCGCCGAGGAGAGAAGACATCGATGTGAGTGCACAAACACTACACACACAGTAAAACACACCAGGCACATTTTACACCCCCCCATCACCCCCTAACCCCCCCCCCCCCCCCGTCACAGTGACACCAAGCAGTTTTTTGTTTTTTTTACTGATTACTGCATTCTAATAAAAAGGTTTTAACCCCTTGATTGCCCCCTAGTTAACTCTTTCACCAGTGATCACCGTATAACTGTTACGGGTGACGCTGGTTAGTTAGTTTATTTTTTATAGTGTCAGGGCACCCGCCGTTTATTACCTAACAAAGGTTTAGCCCCCTGATCGCCCGGCGGTGATATAGATAGGGTCAGAGTCAGATAGGGTCTGCGTTGCCCCAGGCAGCATCAGGTTAGTGCCAGTACCGCTAACACCCACGCACGCACCATACACCTCCCTTAGTGGTATAGTATCTGAACGGATCAATATCTGATCCGATCAGATCTATACTAGCGTCCCCAGCAGTTTAGGGTTCCCAAAAATGCAGTGTTAGCGGGATCAGCCCAGATACCTGCTAGCACCTGCGTTTTGCCCCGGCCCAGCCCAGCCCAGCCAAGCCAAGTGCAGTATCGATCGTTCACTGTCACTTACAAAACACTATACGCATAACTGCAGCGTTCGCAGAGTCAGGCCTGATCCCTGCGATCGCTAACAGTTTTTTTGGTAGCGTTTTGGTGAACTGGCAAGCACCAGTGGCCTAGTACACCCTGGTCGTAGTCAAACCAGCACTGCAGTAACACTTGGTGACGTGGCGAGTCCCATAAGTGCAGTTCAAGCTGGTGAGGTGGCAAGCACAAGTAGTGTCCCGCTGCCACCAAGAAGACAAACACAGGCCCGTCGTGCCCATAATGACCTTCCTGCTGCATTCGCCAATCCTAATTGGAAACCCACCACTTCTGCAGCACCCGTACTTCCCCCATTCACATCCCCAACCAAATGCAGTCGGCTGCATGAGAGGCATTTTCTTTATGTCCTCCCAAGTACCCCTACCCAATGAACCCCCCAAAAACGATGTGGTGTCTGCAACAAACGCGGATATAGGCGTGACACCTGCTATTATTGTCCCTTCTGTCCTGACAATCCTTGTCTTTGCATTGGTGAATGTTTTGAGCGCTACCATACACTAGTTGAGTATTAGCGTAGGGTACAGCATTGCACAGACTAGGCACACTTTCACAGGGTCTCCCAAGATGACATCGCATTTTGAGAGACCTGAACCTGGAACCGGTTACAGTAATAAAAGTTACAGTTACAAAAAAAGTGTAAAAAAAACAAAAAACAAAAAAATATATAAAATAAAAAAAAACAAAAATAGTTGTCGTTTTATTGTTCTCTCTCTCTCTATTCTCTCTCTATTGTTCTGCTCTTTTTTACTGTATTCTATTCTGCAATGCTTTATTGTTAATATGTTTTATCATGTTTGCTTTTCAGGTATGCAATTTTTTATACTTTACTGTTTACTGTGTTTTATTGTTAACCATTTTTTTGTTTTCAGGTACGCCATTCAGCTGCAGCGCGGATTTATTTATCTTGACAGCAACAGCGTTTGCTCCCACGATATATAAAGCCGTGACTCCAGCGGAGGTGATATATGCCGAAGCATGGGGGCAGCTGGGGCGGAGGAGCGATTTGCTCCTAACTTTTGGGGCGCATGCCCCCATGCTTCGGCATATATAAATGGTGCATGTATGCCCATCATTAGAAGTGGGTGGATGAAGGGAGGTATTCTAATGGTGGGCATACCCACTGATCAATCTCTTTTTTTCGTTCAGCCCACAGGCTGCATGAAAAAAAAAAAAAGATTACAATATACCGTATATACTCGAGTATAAGTCGAATTTTTCAGCACATTTTTTTGTGCTGAAAGTGCCCCCCTCGACTTATACTCGAGTCAAGCACTTTTCTGCAGCAAAAAATTTCATTTTCCGAACCGATTTTGGGGCCCCCTATCTCAGGGCCACTTGGTGCTAGAAACCCCAAATTTGGTATGCAAACCCAGTGGACCTAGTACTACAACATATTCAAAGCAGAAGTTCCTAGCACTAAGTGGCCCCGAGATACGGGGCCCCAAAATCGGTCCGGAAAATGTCATTCTCTGCTGCAGAAAAGTGCTTGACATTTTCTGAACCGAGTTTGGGGCCCCATATCTCAGGGCCACTTGGTGCTAGGAACCCCAAATTTGGTATGCAAACCCAGTGGAACTGGTACCATAACATATCCAAAGCTGGGGTTCCTAGCACCAAGTGGCCCTGAGATACGGGGCCCCAAACCTGGTTCGGAAAATGTCATTTTCTGCTGCAGTAAAGTGCTTGACATTTTCTGAACCGATATTTGGGGCCCTGTATCTCGGGGTCACTTAGTGCTAGAAACCCCAGCTTTGGAAATTGTATGGTGCTAGTTCCACTGGGTTTGCACACCAAATTTGGGTTTCTTAGTACTAAGTGGCCCCGAGATACGGGGCCCCAAATTCGGTAAACTGTGTCTATCTGCAGCAATGTCATTTCGGGACCCTTTGGGTTCAGAGACCCCAAATTTTGGCTGCAGCTAGGGGGCATCTAGGAACCCTTAACTACTGAGTTTGAAGTTCAGGGGACCTATGGCTGCAAATGGGCACAGTGAGGCATGCAAATGGGCACAGTGATGCTGCAAATGGGCATTGTTGACCCTCTTTTCCACTTACAGTAGCTGTGCATTTCTCACCCTCGTCTTATACTCGGGTCAATAAGTTTTTCCCATTTTTTTGTGGTAAATTAGGGCCTCGACTTATACTCGGAACGACTTATACTCGAGTATATACGGTATGCCCAACAAGGACCAGCAACGTACTGGTATGTTGCTGGACTTTGAGTGGTTATACCAGAATGATGCCTGCAGGTTTAGGTATCATCTTGGTATCATTCTTTTCAGCCAGAGGTCGGCTTTCATGTAAAAGCAATCCTAGTGGCTAATTAGCCTCTAGACTGCTTTTACAAGCAGTGGGAGGGAATGTCCCCTCCTCCCACCGTCTTCCATGTTTTTCTCTGGCTCTCCTGTCCCAACAGGGAACCTGAGAATGCATCCGGTGATTCCGCCAGCTAACCATAGAGCTGATCAGAGACCAGAATGGCTCCAATCATCTCTATGGCCTAAGAAACCGGAAGCTACGAGCATTTCATGACTATGTTTCGCTGGATGTAAACAGCGCCATTGGAAAATTGGGAAAGCATTTTATCACACTGATCTTGGTGTGGTCAGATGCTTTGAGGGCAGAGGAGAGATCTAGGGTCTAATAGACCCCATTTTTTTCAAAAAAAGAGTACCTGTCACTACCTATTGCTATCATAGGGGATATTTACATTCCCTGACATAACAATATAAATGATAAAAAAGATGAAAGGAACTGTTTAAAAATAAGATAAAAAAAAAATAAATAAATAAAAAAAAAAAAAAAAAAAGCACCCCTGTCCCCCCCTACTCTCGCGCAAAGGCGAATGCAAGCGTTGGTCTGGCGTCATATATAAACAGCAATTGCACCATGCATGTGAGGTATCACCGCAAAGGTCAGATCGAGGTTAGTAATTTTAGCAGTAGACCGCCTCTGTAAAACCAAAGTAATAACCTGTAAAGGCTTTTAAAGGCTTTTAAAAATGTATATAGTTTGTCGCCATTGCACGTTTGTGCGCAATTTTAAAGTATGTCATGTTTGGTATCCATGTACTCGGCCAAAGATCATTTTTATTTGATCAAACATTTGGGCAATATAGTGTGTTTTAGTGCATTAAAATGTAAAAAAGTGTATTTTTTCCCCAAAAAATGCGTTTGAAAAATCGCTGCGCAAATACTGTGTGAAAAAAAAATGAAACACCCACCATTTTAATCTGTAGTGCCTTTGCTTTAAAAAAATATATAATGTTTGAGGGTTCAAAGTAATTTTCTTGCAAAAAAAAAAAAATGTTTCATGTAAACAAATAGTGTCAGAAAGGGCTTTGTCTTCAAGTGGTTAGAAGAGTGAGTGATGTGTGACATAAGCTTCTAAATGTTGTGCATAAAATGCCAGGACAGTTCAAACCCCCCCCCCAAATGACCCCATTTTTTAAAGTAGACACCCCAAGCTATTTGCTGAGAGGCATGTCGAGTCCATGGAATATTTTATATTATGACACAAGTTGTGGGAAAAAGACACTTTTTTTTTTTTTTTTTGCACAAAGTTGTCACTAAATGATATATTGCTCAAACATGTCATGAGAATATGTGAAATTACACCCCAAAATACATTCTGTTGCTTCTCCTGAGTACGGGGATACCACATGTGTGAAACTTTTTGGGAGTCTAGCCACATACGGGACCCCAAAAACCCAGCACCGCCTTCAGGGTTTATAAGGGTGTAAATTTTTGATTTCACTCCTCACTGCCTATCACAGTTTCGGAGGCCATGGAATGCCCAGATGGCACAACCCCCCCCCCCCCCAAATGACCCCATTTTGGATAGTAGACACCCCAAGCTATTTGCTGAGAGGTATGGTGAGTATTTTGCAGACCTCGCTTTTTGTCACAAAGTTTTGAAAATTGAAAAAAGAAAAAAAATACATTTTTCTTTTCTTTCTTCATTTTCAAAAACAAATGAGAGCTGCAAAATACTCACCATGCCTCTCAGCAAATAGCTTGGGGTGTCTAATTTCCAAAATTGGGTAATTTGGGGTGTTTTGTGCCATCTTGGCATTTTATGGCCTTGGAAATAGTGATAGGTAGTGAGGAGTGAAATAAAAAATTTACACCCTTATGCCGCGTACACACGAGCGGACTTTCTATCCTACTTGGTCCGGCACACTTTCCGACGGACTTTGTCCGCCAGGTGCGCCGGACTTTAAAACGGACGGACTTGCCCACACACGCCGGGACTTTCCGGCGGGCTAAGTCCGCCCGTCTTTCCGACGGACTTTCGCCGGAGTTCCGGCGGACTTTCAGAATGAACGGACTTGCCCACACACGGACAAGTCCGTTCATTTTGAACGTGACTCAGGTGCGACGGGACTAGAAAAGGATGTCAATCTTGCCGCTTTTATCGGCGAGATTGACACCTTGCGAGCCCCGTCGCAGGGCATACCAGGCCCTTAGGTCTGGTATGGATTATAAAGGGGAACCCCTACGCCGAAAAAACGGCGTGGGGCCCCCCCTAAAATCCATACCAGACCCCGATCCGAGCACGCAGCCTGGCCGGTCAGGAAAGGGGGTGGGGACGAGCGAGCGCCCCCCCCCTCCTGAACCGTACCAGGCCGCATGCCCTCAACATGAGGGGTGGGTGCTTTGGGGGAGGGGGGCGCCCTGCGCCCCCCCCCCCAAAGCACCTTGTCCCCATGTTGATGAGGACAAGGGCCTCTTCCCGACAACCCTGGCCGTTGGTTGTCGGGGTCTGCGGGCGGGGGCTTATCGGAATCTGGGAGCCCCCTTTAATAAGGGGGCCCCCAGATCCCGGCCCCCCACCCTATGTAAATGAGTATGGGGTACATGGTACCCCTACCCATTTACCTAGGTAAAAAGTGTCAGTAATAAAACACAACACAGGTTTTTAAAATAATTTATTAAACAGCTCCGGGGGGGTCTTCTTCCGTCTTCGGGGGTCCCTCCGGTTCATCTTCTCCCGGCGTCCGGTTGGTTCTCCTCCGCTCTCCGGCCTCTTCTCCCAGTGTCCCAGGTCTTCGGCCGGCCCCTCCGCTGTCTTCAGGTAGCTCGATTGCCAGCGGAGGTCCGGACTTCTTGGCTTCTTGGCTTCTCTTCTCTTCTCTTCCCCCAGATGTTGACACGACGCTCTCTCCGGCTGGACTGGTCTCTGAGGGCTGCGTTGTGACTTATATAGGCGGAGACCCCGCCCCCATATGATGTCACAGTCCCTGGGCATGCTGGGACTGTGACGTTTTAGGGGGCGTGGTCGACCACGCCCCCTAAAACGTCACAGTCCCAGCATGCCCAGGGACTGTGACATCATATGGGGGCGGGGTCTCCGCCTATATAAGTCACAACGCAGCCCTCAGAGACCAGTCCAGCCGGAGAGAGCGTCGTGTCAACATCTGGGGGAAGAGAAGAGAAGAGAAGCCAAGAAGCCAAGAAGCCCAGAAGTCCGGACCTCCGCTGGCAATCGAGCTACCTGAAGACAGCGGAGGGGCCGGCCGAAGACCTGGGACACCGGGAGAAGAGGCCGGAGAGCGGAGAAGAACCAACCGGACGCCGGGAGAAGATGAACCGGAGGGACCCCCGAAGACGGAAGAAGACCCCCCCGGAGCTGTTTAATAAATTATTTTAAAAACCTGTGTTGTGTTTTATTACTGACACTTTTTACCTAGGTAAATGGGTAGGGGTACCATGTACCCCATACTCATTTACATAGGGTGGGGGGCCGGGATCTGGGGGCCCCCTTATTAAAGGGGGCTCCCAGATTCCGATAAGCCCCCGCCCGCAGACCCCGACAACCAACGGCCAGGGTTGTCGGGAAGAGGCCCTTGTCCTCATCAACATGGGGACAAGGTGCTTTGGGGGGGGGGCTCAGGGCGCCCCCCTCCCCCAAAGCACCCACCCCTCATGTTGAGGGCATGCGGCCTGGTACGGTTCAGGAGGGGGGGGCGCTCGCTCGTCCCCACCCCCTTTCCTGACCGGCCAGGCTGCGTGCTCGGATCGGGGTCTGGTATGGATTTTAGGGGGGGCCCCACGCCGTTTTTTCGGCGTAGGGGTTCCCCTTTATAATCCATACCAGACCTAAGGGCCTGGTATGCCCCGCGCTCGCCGCAATAGGAAGATTTGTTTTTCCTATTGCAGCGAGCGCGAGATGCAATACCCTGCCCTCGTGTAGTATTTGGTCTGTCGGACCAGCCTACACACGAGCGGGCTTTCCGTCGGACCAGCACACACACGGGCGGACTTTCCGCCCGAAACTGAGTCCGACGGAAAGATTTGAAACTTTCTTTAAATCTAGGTCCGGCGGGCTTTTGGGAAGAAGTCCGCCGGAAAAGTCCGCCGCCGCCCACACACGGGCGGATTGTCCGGCACACTCTGGTCCGCCGGACCAAGTATGCCGGAAAGTCCGACCGTGTGTACGCGGCATAAGAAATCCTGAAGGCGGTGCTTGGTTTTCGGGGCCCCGTACGCAGCTAGGCTCCCAAAAAGTCCCGCACATGTGGTATCCCTATACTCAGGAGAAGCAGCAGAATGTATTTTGGGGTGTAATTCCACATATGCCCATGGCATGTTTGAGCAATATATCATTTAGTGACAACTTTGTGCAAAAAAAAAAAAAAGTTTGTCATTTTCCCGCAACTTGCGGCAAAATATAAAATATTCCATGGACTCGACATGCCTCTCAGCAAATAGCTTGGGGTGTCTACTTTCCAAAATGGGGTCATTGGGGGGGGGGGGGGGGGTTGAACTGTCCTGGCATTTTATGGCCTTCAAAACTGTGATAGGTAGTGAGGAGTGAAATCAAAAATTTACGCCCTTAGAAATCCTGAAGGCGGTGCTTGGTTTTCGGGGCCCCGTACGCGGCTAGGCTCCCAAAAAGTCCCACACATGTGGTATCCCCATACTCAGGAGAAGCAGCTAAATGTATTTTGGGGTGCAATTCCACATATGCCCATGGCCTGTGTGAGCAATATATCATTTAGTGACAACTTTTTTTTTTTGTCATTATTCAAATCACTTGGGACAAAAAAAAACAAAACAATATTCAATGGGCTCAACACGCCTCTCAGCAATTTCCTTGGGGTGTCTACTTTCCAAAATAGGGTCATTTGGGGGGGGTTTGCACTGCCCTCCCATTTTAGCACCTCAAGAAATGACATAGGCAGTCATAAACTAAAAGCTGTGTAAATTCCAGAAAATGTGCCCTAGTTTGTAGACGCTATAACTTTTGCGCAAACCACGAAATATACGCTTATTGACATTTATTTACCAAAGACATGTGGCTGAATACATCTTGGACTAAATGTATGACTAAAATTTAGTTTATTGTATTTTTTTTATAACAAAAAGTAGAAAATATCATTTTTTTTCAAAATTTTCGGTCTTTTTCCGTTTATAGCGCAAAAAATTAAAACTGCAGAGGTGATCAAATACCATCAAAAGAAAGCTCTATTTGTGGGAACAAAAGGATGCAAATTTTGTTTGGGTACAGCATTGCATGACCGCAATTAGTAGTTAAAGTGAGGCAGTGCCAAATTGTAAAAAGTGCTCTGGTCAGGAAGAGGGTAAATCCTTCCGGCACTGAAGTGGTTAAAGGCACAACTAACAGTGGATATTTACAAATATATTAGCATTTTTTGAAATATATATATATGGACCATGTTCCAACAGGAACATGAAAGAAACATCGATATATACAAAAAATAATCTATTTATGATATGAGCCCTAATGCATCTACGCGTTTCGTTGTACACTTCTTCAGGACACATTTGGGGTTCAGTAGTTGCAAAGAAGAGAAAGGGGTCTCACTATCTTGCAAAAGATATCACATATTAATCAGTGATCGAAAAAGTAAGGGAAAAAGCAAGGTGCCGCAATGTGGTCAGAGCGAATCACCAGGCAAACAACACCCAGGAACCACCTGTGAATCAATGATCACGAGTGTCTAGGTATGATACTTTCAAACAGGGGATGCCGTATCAAAGTGAATATTCATAGAAGACCGGATATAATCATAGATTGTTCATATCAGAAAATATAGGAATCCCTCAGTCAGAGGTAGCCACAGACTAAGAAATTTGGCCATATATCAAAAGTAATGAATCCAGATCTGGGCTGTTATCATCCAAGATACGGCCATGTAACGAAAATCCCCTGGGAGAGAGCAGGACACTCTTCAAAGAGTGTCCTGCTCTCTCCCAGGGGATTTTCGTTACATGGCCGTATCTTTATCTATCTTGGCTGATAACAGCCCAGATCTGGATTCATTACTTTTGATATATGGCCAGATTTCTTAGTCTGTGGCTACCTCTGACTGAGGGATTCCTATATTTTCTGATATGAACAATCTATGATTATATCCGTTCTTCTATGAATATTCACTTTGATACGGCATCCCCTGTATGAAAGTATCATACCTAGATACTCGTGATCATTAAATTACAGGTGGTTCCTGGGTGTTTGCCTGGTGATTCGCTCTGACCTCATTGCGCCACCTTGCTTTTTCCTTTACTTTGTCGATCACTGATTGATTAATATGCGATTCCTTTTGCAAGATAGTAAGACCCCCTTTTCTTCTTTGCAACTACTGAACCCCAAAGGTGTCCTGAAGAAGTGTACAATGAAATGCATAGACGCATTAGGGCTCATATTATATAGAGATTGTTTTTTATATATATGATTTTTATCGAGGTTTCTTTCATGTTCCTGTTGTTTGTATTATATATATATTTCAATAAATGCTAATATTTTTGTATATTTCCATTGTTTGTTGTGCCTTTAAAGTCCGACCACAGGTTTTCCTTTTTTGTAAATACCCCTCAAATTAAAGCTGAAAGTCTGCAGTTAAAGCACATCTTGTTCTTTTCATTTTAAATCCATTGTGGTGGTGTATAGAGCCAAAAAGATTAGAATTGTGTCAATGTGCCAATATTTATGGACCTGACTGCACATATACACATACATATACATGCACACTTTTTTTTAACCAACACACTTTTTTCTTGTTTACATTCTTCTCCTGACTAGGAGAAAAAGATACAACATAACTTCCTACATTCAGAGGAGAAAGATTACAGGAAATAACAGCAATCGTGATTGGGAGCCACTCCTCTTGACTCCTGATCATTAGTAGGACACCAGGAGCTATCCATGAGAGCTCATTCTCCATGGTAGAATTATATTATGGAGCGCAGTTCCAGCACAAACGTAGGTGCACATATATGTAGAGGTCATTAGAGGCTTCATGTAATTTCATTAAAGATGCTGCTGCCTTAAGCAAGCCATGTATTATACAAAAATGTCTTTCCTTCATCCATGGCTCCCTCCACCTGCGCTATTGTATTCTGACAGATGGAGGTTCTCCCATTGTCAAAATACAATGATCCCTGACGATAACCAAATGGATCATCAAAGTGAATGAGATGATGGAAACTATAGCTCTCAAATGGTAGGTGGGGGGGGGGGGGTTATGAGATGATTTGCAGTATTCAAGAGATGGGGGTAATGTTTCATATTACTTAGTAGACATAGGAGGCAAATGGGCCCAGAGCATCCGGAAAGTCTGTCTAGAATTTTTTTAGTTTGCAAGCCACTCTCTTGCCTAAAATGACTGCTTCAGGGGCACTGCCACCAAATATACAGCAGGGTTCCAACACAGCCACAGACCCTCCAGCAAAGTGGTGATTTAGATTTAAAAGCCACAGCCTCCTGGACCGGAACCCCATACCAGTGAGTGAGAAATGTATAGCAGGGGTCTCATATGGAGACTATCGAGGTGGTGTGCGTAAATTGGACAATCTATGGCCCTGGTCCCATTCCCATACATTAACTGTAGACTGCCTTGAGATTTAACAAAAAGCAACAACTTGTTTAGTAAGGATTCCAGTCTAACTAGAGGTTTAGACATATTACACAGCTGTTCAAACTCAGGTCAAGGATGACAGAGTGTATTGGAAATGGATGATGGCAGAAAATGTTTTTACTGTCCACAACTCAAGTGGTCCACAGGAAAGTCTCAAATGACTTTCCAAATAGTCCCAATAAGGACCAGCTGACTCTCCTTAAGAAATGCATACTGGTATTCCCATCAGTTGCCCATGTTCTAATAAATCCAGAGTGTCTGCTTTGGGACACCAGAGCAACCCACTTTGCCACATATGTCCAGATAATTGTGGACCCACTATGTCAATTGCAGGTAGGTGGAGGTGAGGGCAGGTAACGCAAGATCCACCAGGCCACAGAGGGGGGTAAGGGGCAGCTGATGTTCAGCAGAGCTCCTGATAGTGGAGATGGATTTTGCTGTGTGCTGATTCCAGGTGAGGACCACCAGGTTCACCCTACACACAGCCAGGGATTTGTAGACAAGAAGGCACCAGGAAGTAGGTCTGGAGCAGAAAGATACAGTGCAGCGATGATCTGGAGGATTGACCTGTTTGTGGACTCAACAGAGAAGGGACAGGACAGAAGTTAGGTCTAGCAGCAGAGCTAGAAAACCAGGAACAAAGCCAAGGGTGGTTAGGGCAGGTAGTGTCTTTTGACAGTCAAGAAATAAAGCCAGAGGTCAGAATCAATGGAGGAAAGCAGGCTGGATAGCAGTCAGGTACAGGGCTTGGAAGCTGGCTGTCAGAGCCCGGATGGATCTGAACCTGCGAACTCTGTTGTGTCTGGGGATGTCTCTTCTTGCTGAGCCACCTAAAATGCTGGCCAGCACCCTGCACAATTCCTTGAATGATCCTGCCTTGAACCCCGTTTGTCTTGAAATTTGAATTTCTTGCTTCTCCCATGAACTTCTTATTTAAGCCATGCCTTTGTACTTCCTGTTTGGCAGATTATTGTGCTCCCTCCAGCCAACATCTTGCTTTTGTCAGTCCTGCTGCCATCCGTATCTTTGCTACTACTCGTTACCGACCCTTGGCTTGTTCCTCGACTATGCTTCTGCTTGATCCCAACCTGCAACTATTCATTACTGACCTTTGGCTTCTTTACTAACTATGCTTCTGGTTATCCCTACTTGCTATATCTCCTACTGAACCCTGGACTGTTCACCTCCTGGTGGGGCTATCCTGAGGACCGCGGCCTGGTACTAACATGCAGCAAAACCTATCCCCACCATCAGGAGCTCTGGTGAACACCAGTTAGTACTTAGACTCCGACCTTAGGTAAGCACGTGTTATCCATCAAGGTGACCTGCTTCTGTACTTGTCTAGATGGTCGGTGGGTGCCTCGCTTCTGCTTTAGCTATTGGCCTCTGAGCCTGACAACAGATTGTGACACTGATTGTGCAAAAGCATTACTTGGGCAGTGAAACAAGAGCTGTCTTTAGTTTAAATAGACAAAGCAAGAGGAGGAAGTCTATTTTTTTTTAATCAAAAAGGTGTTTATTGAACAAGTTCACACATTTTGCAATGCACAAGCAACACATATTAATACACTTTCATGTAAAAAGTACATTCCTCCCTGCGTCCATCAAATTTATCTTGTCTTTAAACCTAAGATGTTAACAACATACTAATACATATCATACATCTGGCTATTGTCCATCAATAAACCTTTATGGTCCTCCCGCAGGGCATTGCAACAATCTAGACATTACCAATTCCCTGGGACTTAGTCCAGGGGTGTCCAACCAAGGTGCCCAAATTTTTTCGAATCTGCCAGGGCTACTCCTATGTTGATAAATGTATTTTTCCATAACGAAGGTATTTCCCATATGTACTATCCAGGATGCCACTGAGGGCGAGGAGACCGATTTCCAGCCAATCAGAATCATTTTGCGTGCCTGGAACAGTGCCCTAGAGAGTGCTATTCTAGTCGCCTCCTCCGGGACAACTTCCTCCAGGACCCCTAGTATGCAGTGAATTGGATCTAAGGGGATGGTAGTCCGGAACACTTGATTAAGCGTCCCAAGCACCTCACTCCAGTACCTATGGAGTTTTGGGCATCTCCAGAGTAAGTGGATGAGATCGCCTTGATTTCGCCTGCATTTGCTACATAGAGAATCCGGCCGCTTACCCATTTTATATAATCTAAGTGGGGTGTAGTGTACTCTAAGTACTATATATAATTGAGAGATCTTTTGAGCCACGTTGAGAGAGCATATATTGATTGATTGCAGGACTTCCTCCCATTGGTCTCCCGTGAGTGGGCCTACATCTTTCTCCCATAGGGATGGTGCCTTAGTTGGGTGAGCTTTTAAGTGATGCGTTAATAGCATCTGGTAGCAATGAGAGATAATCCATTTAGTTTCCACGCTGGTCTGCAATAAATGGAAAATGGGGGTGCTCGACATAGTCCAGTGGGCAGCGTCTCCCTGCGCACCCACTGCATGTCGGAGCTGGAGATAAGGGTAGTACATAGTAGTAGGTAGATTAAACCTGGCTTGTAGTTCAGGGAATGACAGTAACTTGCCGTTCTGGAATATGTGCGATAGTAGAGTCACACCAAAGGGGCGCCATCGGGGTCCCCGTTTTAGTTTTGCTAGTTCGACATAGGAGAGATTCCCCCATATCGGACTATATTCTGTAAAGCCAGTCACCTCTTGTAGTTGTCTACCCTTATTCCAAATTTTCTGGATTAAAGTGAAGGTGGGTGTCTGTTAGACTTGTGGAACATCTGAGCCTCCAAGCCCATCGGAATAGTCTCCGCTCCAGATCCAATCAGCAGCAGCTGTGCCGATGAGCCGGCCGGATCCTGGGCCATGGAACCAGATGATGCATTTGGGCCACGATATAGTACAGCCAAGGGTTGGGCACTGCCAATCCTCCACTGTCCTTAGGGTTCTGCAGCTGTTCTAATTTAATTCTGGGGAGGCCTGTGTTCCATAATAGACGTCTAAAGAGGGTGTTAACCACCCTAAAGATTTTCAGATGGATCACAACCGGAGAGTTGTGTAGGAAATATAGTAGCTGTGGCATTAGTATCATCATTATTAAATTTGCCTTACCTGCCAGCGAAAGTTTAAGATTATTCCAAGTGTTAATTTTGTCTCTAAATCTAGACAGTAAAGGGTGTATATTTAACTGGCAATAGTCTGCAAGTTTAGGTGATATTTGTATTCCCAGGTATCTGAATGAGGTCACCACTGGGATCGGGCAGCAATCCGGCAGATCCACCGTTTGTTCCCCATCTAGCACCATCAGGGTCGACTTGGTCCAGTTGATCGTCAGGCCAAAAAAGTGCCCTAATCCTGAAATAATGGTGATCACCTTAGCCAAAGAAGCGGTGGTGTCCCCCAGGAAAAGCATCATGTCGTCGGCATATAACTTAATCTTCTCATGAAGGTCACCAAACCTAAACCCTGTAATCCCCTGACTTGCCCTCACCACAGCCGCCAGTGGCTCAATAGCGATGGCAAAGAGCAGGGGGGACAGGGGACAACCCTGCCTTGTGCCCCTGCCCAATGCGAACGCATGAGACATCCTGCCGGACATCCTGATAGTTGCCTGTGGGGAGGCATATAACAGATTAACCCAGGCTATGAATCGGTCTCCAAACCCAAACCTGGACAGCACCGCCCATAGGTATCGCCAGCCAACACTGTCAAATGCCTTATTGGCGTCTAGGGACAACAGAGTCCTTTTCCCCTATTGTCTGCCTGCAGCTGCATGTTTAAAAACAGGCGCCCGAGATTAGTGGCCGTAGATTTTTGCGGCATAAAGCCTGCCTGGTCAGGGTGTATTATAGATACTATGATCCGGTTGACCCGCAGCGCCAAGACCTTAGCCAGGATTTTAACATCGCTCTGAAGGAGAGATATAGGCCTGTAGGAACCTGGGTCAACCAGATCATTCCCGGGTTTCAGCAGCAGGATTATGTTTGCTCTAGTCATTGAGGGCGGTAGATGTCCCTCCTCGAGGGAGGCATTAAATACTTCTAGTATGTGTGGCATTATCCATTCACCATATTGAGTAAGGGCCTCCATGGGGATGCCATCCTCCCCCGGCACTTTACACGTGGGAAAGGAGCATGCCGCACTTTGTAGCTCCTCCAAGGTCAGAGGGGCCTCCAGCTGCTGCCTGGCCTCTTCTGACAGAGAGGGTAACTCAATCCCCGACAGATAGGTTTCAAGATCAGTATCCGAGTAGCCATCCCTCGCCCTGTAGAGGCCTTTGTAGAAGGATGCCAGCTCAGATATAATGTGTTCTGGGTCATTAACCACCCTGCCACTGGCGGCGCGGTTCGCTCCAACTGCCGGGGACTGTTGCTGCGACCTAGCGATTCTTGCCAGTAGGCGTCCTGTTTTCTCCCCTTCCTCATAAAATGCCAACTTGGTGAAAAATCGCTTGCGTTTTGCAGTGGAGGATCTCAAGCGGTCCAGAGAATCCTGGGCCGAAATCCATGCCTCCCTTGCAGAGTCCGTAGGGCAATTTGGGTTGCTATTCGCTCAGGGGAGGTGAACAGTTTGAGCCAAAATGCATTAAGCTTCCAAGGCACCTCCACGAGGAAAATACTCCACCCTGAATGTGTGGTCAACTATATTGGGCGTGCCTATACTGAGGTCAATACGTGACAATGAGCCGTGGGTTTTGGAAAAACATGAAAACTGTTTCGCGCCCAGATTACGTATGCGCCATATGTCTGTCCAGCCCACCTCCGCCAGTAGGCGGCTCAACGCAGTACCCCTGCTACCCCTAGGGGGAAGGACCGGTGGGTGTCTATCCAATTTAGGGTCTAGATAGCAATTGAAATCCCCCATAATCAGCACTGGGACATCAGGCTTACCTGCCAGGTACGTCAGGGGTGGGATTAATATAAAATCTAGCAGCAATGTTAAAGTATACAGTTTACAGTAAATAAAGACAAATCTAACAGAAGCATCCACCATCGAATCAAGTTTCTGGTGTACCAAAGCTTTGTGCATCAGAGGGCCCCCAGATGGGGAGTATGGGAGCTGCTTTGTGCAAAGCCATTGAACAATGCAGGTACTTATAACATGTTTGTTATTTTAAAAAAATGTATCCTTTAGAAGCACTTTAAGTATTCTTTATACGGTAGAGTGATCACTTTGTAATAAAGTGACAAATCAGGGAGGCCCAAGACCCAATTTCTTAGGTCTTGTGAGTATAGAGGAAACCAGTCAGGGATTCCTGTGACACCAAACTGTATAAACTGACTTTTGAGCTTCTGGAAAAAAAGTTATCTTGAGTACATACTGTATATCCTGACTAACCACATAAAAAAGAGGAATTGCCCCACAGAGATCCTTCAGGGGAGACTGCAACAAAGGTTCATATTTCTGTGAGTATTAAGGCTATAGTGACCAGTGAGGTGAATAATTAAATACTTCAGGGATCCAAACTTTTTAAGTAAAAGAAAATGAATGTTGTAACTGTGGTATTGGGGTGATTATGCTCATGCGGGGAGTGCGTTTTCCAATGAGTTGTGCCAGCCCAAACTGTATTTTAGGGCATGGCAGCCCACTTTTATCGAACAGAGAACAGTTCACACAAAGTTCTCTACACAAGGATTTCCATCCATAAAAAGTCAAATGAAAGTACCAAGCCACCTAGCTTCTTATTAGCAGCACCACTACTCCCCTTACCAGTCCCTCCGACTGTGTTGCCTAGCTCTCCTAGTTCTCTTAGCATTTAGTCACTGCTAGAAACAGTGGATATAAAAAGTCTACACACCCTACACACCCCTGTTAAAATGTCATGTTTCTGTGATGTAAAAAAAAGAGACAAAGATAAATCATTACAGAACTTTTTCCACCTTTAATGTGACCTATAAAACGTACAACTCAAGTGAACAACAAACTGAAATCTTTTAGGTGGAGGGAAGTAAAAAAAATAAATAATATGGTTGCATAAGTGTGCAAAACCTTAAACTAATACTTTGTTGAAGCACCTTTTGATTTTATTACAGCGCTCTGTCTTTTTGGGTAGGAGTCTATCAGCATGGCACATCTTGACTTGGCAAGATTTGCCCACTCTTCTTTGCAAAAACACTCCAAATCTGTGAGATTGCAAGGCCTTCTCCTGTGCACAGCCCTCTTTAGATTACCCCCACAGCTTTTCAAATTGGATTCAGGTCTGGGCTCTGGCTGGGCCATTCCAAAACTTTCATCTTCTGGTGAAGCCATTCCTTTGTTGATTTGGATATATGCTTTGGGGCGTTGTCATGCTGAAAGATGAAGTTCCTTTTCATGTTCAGCTTTATAGCAGAAGCCTGAAGGTTTTGTGCCAATATTGACTGGTATTTGGAACTGTTCATAATTCCCTCTTCCTTGACTAAGGCCCCTTTCCAGCTGAAGAAAAATAGCCCCAAAGCATGATGCTGCCACCACCATGCTTCACGTTGGGTATGGTGTTCTTTTGGTGATGTGCAGTGTTGTTTTTGCGCCAAACATATCTTTTGGAATGATGGCCAAAAAGTTCAACCTTGGTTTCATCAGACCATAACACATTTTCCCACATGCTTCTGGGAAACTTCAGATGTGTTTTTTCTAAATTTAGCTGGGCTTGGATGTTTTTCTTGGTAAGAAAAGGCTTCCATCTTGCCACTCTACCCCATAGCCCAGACATATGAAGAATATGGGAGATTGTTGTCACATGTACCACACAGCCAGTACTTGTCAGATATTCCTGCAGCTCCTTTAAATGTTGCTGTAGGCCTCTTGGCAGCCTCATTGACCAGGTTTCTGCTTGTCTTTTCATAAATTTTGGAGGGACGTCCAGTTCTTGGTAATGTCACTGTTGTGCCATGTTTTCTCCACTTGATGACTGTCTTCACTGTGTTCCATGGTATATCTAATGCCTTGGAAATTCGTTTGTACCCTTCTCCTGCCTAATATCTTTTAACAACAAGATCCCTCTGATGCTTTGAAAGCTCTCTGCGGACCATGGCTTTTGCTGTTGGATGTGACTAAGAAAATGTCAGGAAAGACCTACTAGAACAGCTGAACTTTATTTGGGGTTAATCAGAGGCACGCCAAATGATGGCAGGTGTGTACTGACACCTATTTAACATGAGTTTGAATGTAATTGTTTAATTCTGAACACAGCTTTATTCCCAGTTATAAGAGGGTGTGCACACTTATGCAACCACATTATTTTATTTTTTTTATTTCTACTTACACCCCCTCCCCTCTAAAAGATTTCAGTTTGTTGTTCAATTGGGTTGTACAGTATATAGGTCACATTAAAAGGTGGAAAAAGTTCTGAAATTATTTATCTTTGTCTCCTTGTTTACATCACAGAAACCTGTCATTTTAATAGGGGTGTGTAGACTTTTTATATCCACTGTATGTGTGATTTGGTTCGTTACAAATCTATTTTTGTACAAGAGTTCATTATGCTGGATGTAAATGACTATCCAAATCACAACAGAAACGAATGGCAACAAATCCAAAAGAAAGTATAAAACACAATTTTCGTATACAATTTTCCATTTGGATGACGTCATGTGATGCGATAGTACTTTGGCCCCGTGGAGAAATTAGCTTCATTTTCAAATTTGTTTGATAATTTGGATTTGGGTAACGAATTTATCCTAATTTTGTTCCATTTATATGCACGTGGCGCCAGTCGAATTTCCAATCAGATCATGCCATTTCTCTTAGTGGGTTGGACTAGCAGGTGTATGAGACTGAGTTTTTTTTTCTAGAGTGAAACTTAGACTCCATACACACTATTAGATTTTCTGCAGATTTTTGTCTTCAGATTTGCCAAAACCATGTAGTGCAAGGGCCTGCCTGATTACATACAAATTGAAACGCTTAAGGTTTGACCTCACATTATATGGTTTTGGAAAATCGGAAGACGAAAATCTAGTGTTATGGGGCTTTACTCATAGGCAGATTCAGTCAGTATAGTGTCAGTGAGTGTCTCTATTCTAGCTAGAGTAATGAATTGTCTCACTGTTCTGTGAGTGAGGGCAGGCAGACAGGCACTTTTTTTGTAATAAAAGAAGGAGCATCCCAGCGAGTGACTCCTTACTTTTTCCTTGTCCACCGGTGCTCTTGTGTGACACAGACAGCAACAAGCAGCACCATCAGTCCACCATCTTTTGAAATTGGAACAACAAGCATGTTGCCCATGTAACACTCATCAGCTACCTAAATGGCCACAACTACTACTAGTACTGTTAGCTCTGGCAGGAGAAATTTTAGCACCAGAGCTAGCAGCTGTAGAGCAAGCAGTAGTAGTCAGCTGAGCAGCCAATTAATTATTAAAGTAAATGTGTGATTTAAATTGAATTTGTAGCTGTCTTCAGTCAGTTCCAGTCCAATGCAATTCTAAAGCCTCGTACACACGATCGGACTTTCTGACGGGAAACATTCGATGACAGGCTGTTGGTGGTAAATCTGACCATGTGCATGCTCCACCGGACAATTGTTGTCGGATTTTCCGTGGACAAATGTTGGCTAGTAGGTTTTAAAATTTTCCGTCAGACAAAAGTCCGAAGTACAAACACGCATGCTCGGAAGCAAGGACAGGCCAGAATCGGTCGGTCTTGTAAACTAGCGTTCGTAATAGAGAATTAACATTCGTGACGTGGCAAATTATGAAATCTCGAAATGCAGCACACATTCTCTTCTTCTTTAACCACTTCCCGCCTGGCCTATAGCGGATTGACGTCCGGGAAGTGGTTGCGTTATCCTGATTGGGCGTCATATGACGTCCAGCAGGATAACATGCTGCCGCGCGCCCGCGCATCGCGGTGTGTCAGCCTGACACACCGCTCCACTGATCTTGGTAAAGAGCCTCCGGCGGAGGCTCTTTACCATGTGATCAGCCATGTCCAATCACGGCTGATCACAATGTCAATAGGAAGAGCGGTTAATCGGCTTTTCCTCACTCGCGTCTGACAGACGCGAGTAGAGAGCCGATCGTTGGCTCTCCTGACAGGGGGGGGGTCTGCGCTGATTGTTTATCAGCGCAGGCCCCCCCTCAGATCACCACACTGGACCACCAGGGAAGGGGCAACATGGGGATGGCCAGGTATGTACCCCATGGCCATCCACATGTGCCCAATCTGTGCCAATCAGTGCCCACAAATGGGCACTAATTGGCACCATTATGTTTCAGTTATGCCCAGCAATGCCACCAATAAGTTTTCAGTGCCACCAATCAGTGTCATCTGTGCCCACCTATCAGTGCCACCCATAAGTACCCAGTGCCACCCATATGTACCAATCAATGCCACCTACGAGTGCCCATCAGTGCCGCCTATGAGTGCCCATCAGTGCCACCTATGAGTGCCCATCAGTGCCGCATACCAGTGCCGCCTATCAGTGCCACCTCATTGGTGCCACCTCATCGGTGCCCATCAGTGCCGCCGTATCAGTGCCCGTCAGTGCAGCCATATCAGTGCCCGTCATTGAAGAAGAAAACATACTTATTTACAAAAAATTAAAACAAAAAAAAAAGTTTTTTTCAAAATTTTCGGTCTTTTTTTTGTTGCGCAAAAAATAAAAACCGCAGAGGTGATCAAATACCACCAAAACAAAGCTCTATTTGTGGGAACAAAATGATAAAAAATTTGTTTGGGTACAGTGATGGATGACCGCGCAATTGTCATTCAAATTGCGACAGCGCTGAAAGCTGAAAATTGGCCTGGGCGGGAAGGTGTCTAAGTGCCTGGTATTGAAGTGGTTAATGGGATAATTAAGCTGCTTTGCTGGTGATACTGATGGAGTTATTGCAAAGAAATTTACAAAGGCTTTATCTAGTGATATCAAGATTATTATGCTTTTTTTCTTTATTTGGGCAAGTTACCACAACATCCCGTAGTTTTTAAGATCAAAAGATACAACTATGTTGGTGTCCCTTGTCAATTTTACATTGTAATTTTTTAAATGTAACTGCCTACCCCTAAACTGTCATTTGAAGTAAAGCACATAGCCAAGTATTATTCTCCACAATTTTTTTATTGCGCATTAAAAAAAAAAAGAAAACAAATAAAATTAGACATGCTATCTGCCAATAGAACTTAACCAAAAAGTGCATTCTATGCATCCAAAAATTGAGAAAATATACCAAATCAAATCATTATTCAACCAAAAAAAAACATCAAAGCAATAACTCCAAGGCCAATAAAGAACACGTTATCTCCTCTGATTTCGCAACAGGGCTGGTTGACGAACGGCCATTCAGAAACGAACTGAAACGCGTGAAATAAAAAGTGCAAAATGAAAAGTGCAAAATGAAAAGCGCGACTCAACACTCACCAAACTTCTACTAACACGAAATTAGCAGGAGCCCAAAGGGTGGCGCTAAAGAGCTGAAAAACAACTTAGTACGTCACTACGTTTGCATTTGTTGGCCAACAATTGTGTGGCCCTGTGTATGCAAGACAAGTTTGGGCCAACGCCCTTCGGACAAAAGTCCACGGTTTTGTTGGCCAAGAATCCGATCGTGTGTACAAGGCTTTAGGTTTGAAAAATTCAGGGCCACCGCCTAACTATTATTCGGTTACATTGAATATATCAAATGCTTTTGAAAGCTTATCAAATCTTTCAAAAGAATTTGGAAAACGTTTCAAATCCATTAGAAATTCTGAATAAATTAAACAAATCCCAAAGAAACAAAACAAATCTAAAAAAAAACCAGGCCAACACAGCGAATACGAAGAAACTAAATTATCAACATAATGGATGCATCTGAAATGAAAGGAAACAAAATTTTCTGGTGTGCACATGTCTAGTCACAGAACTCTACTGCATGTCCCACTCCTGGCCTCTGGATAGGGGTTCTGCTGACACCTGAGGAGACCACCTGGCTACTGGTTGAAACCCCCTCTTTTTTGACTCTGATCCCTGGGTGAGATGAGCTGTCTCCAAACTGGAAGCCCAGAGCTATCCTCAGGCTTGGGTATATAACACCCCAGCACGTCTGTATACTCACACAGTCTGCAGGCATCCAGTAAAATCCGGACACAGAAGTTGAAGGTTCCATTCCATCCAAGACACGTGGGAACCTTCAATATCCAGGCCCCAATCAAAGGTTTACAGAATCCAGGGAAAGCTAAACACAGTTTTCTCTGCTCAGAAACAATAGTCTGGAACTTTGCATAAAGCCTTAATGTGAATCCTGTGTAATTTTCTCTTACATTTCCACAGTGTCAGGGCCTTGCATTTTCACAAAAACCTATGAGCCACATCTGAAGGGATAGAGATAATAAGTATTTTAAACTTCCTATAAACAAACAATATGGACAACTTGCCAAACTCTGTTAATTCTGATGTCAAATTAGGCAAGGTAATGATTAAGTCTGAGACAAATATATTTTAGCAGCAGATAATTTGTATTTATTGGAGCCCCACACAGATTCCATGGAGATTGGGGTTGGCTCTTACCTTCCTTAAGAGTTGCAACGTCAAAGCAAAGAGGAGTGGTGGTGGGGGGAAACCTTACCTAATACCATTGCCAACAGAAAACAGTTGAAAGGATGCTGTTCAAGTTGATGTGAGCCTATGGGCTTGATAGAATGCCTGAATCCTATTGAACATGTGAGGGCTCAGTCCTAGAGTCTTTAACACCTTCCCCAGGAAGACCTGGTCCAACCTGTCAAAAGTCTTATCCACATTAGTTGAGGAGAGAATGCAGGGTGAGCGATATGTATGTTGCTTTACCCAATGGATAAGCCATACAGTTGTAATAAAATGGTTTCCCGCCTAGTCCAGTTAAAAAGCCTGTCTGCCAAGATTTTAGCAAAAAAATTCACACTAATGCCCCGTACACACGTTCGGACATTCCGACAACAAAATCCTAGGATTTTTTCCGACGGATGTTGGCTCAAACTTGTCTTGCATACACACGGTCACACAAAGTTGTCGGTAAATCCGATCGTTCTGAACGCGGTGACGTAAAACACGTACGTCGGGACTATAAACGGGGCAGTGGCCAATAGCTTTCATCTCTTTATTTATTCTGAGCATGCGTGGCACTTTGTCCGTTGGATTTGTGTACACACGATCGGAATTTCCGACAACGGATTTTGTTGTCGGAAAATTTTATCTCCTGCTCTCAAACTTTGTGTGGCGGAAAATCCGATGGAAAATGTCAGATGGAGCCCACACACGGTCGGAATTTCCGACAACACGCTCCGATCGGACATTTTCCATCGGAAAATCCGACCGTGTGTACGGGGCATAAGAGTAAGGAGGAAGATTGAGTGGTAGCTCTGCATCAAATAGTGGTCATTTTCTTCTTTCAGTAATACAGTGATGTGTTCAATAAGTGCTTCCCCTAGAAACTGAACAGGATTTTTAGCATTGTCATGGTGATTGATCGAGTGGGGGTTACCATAGTGTTTCCCTTCCCAAAAAGGGCTGCAGTGTGAAAGAGCATGGCCCACACACCAGTAAATTTACTGCAATGATATACAAACTAAAAATCAATAAAAACATAACACATTTAAAGTCATAACATCACTTTCAGGTAGGTTCCTCAGCAGAGGAATGCACACCCAAAGGAGGTGGGGCACCTCTGAATAAGAGAAAAGCGGCCAATCATGGATGTGCCCCGCAAAGAGGCACCAAGCCTGAGGAGGAGGTGGAAGAGCATCTTGGGCAGCAGCAACCAAACCAGGTTCTTATGTACCCTATTATTGTCTATATGGGTGCCAGTGTCATTTCTCAGGATCTCATTAAAAATGTCTCACAAGGGAGCAACGTAGCCCCATGGCCTCCTGAAGGCCTTGGACACAGATATTAGAGAGGCTCTTTCTTTTTAGTCACAGGGGTTTATTTACTAAAATTGGAGAATGAAAAATCTGGTACAGCTCTGTCAATCAGCTTCCAGGTTTTTTTTGTCAATGCTTAATTGAACAAGCTGAAGTTCAAAGCCGATTGGCTATCATGCACAACTGCATCAGATTTTGCATTCTCCAGTCTTAGTAATCAATCCATAGTGGTAATAGAATTCTCCCTGGGACTAGCTGGCGCTATGAGCAAAAGTGAGAGTTAGAGAGAATCACATTTTTACCTATGTTTTGTCCAGGCCACACCCCCTGAAATATGCGTTTAGATTTTGAAAACCTCACCCCTGCCTCCAAGATGCATTTTTAAAAATATTTTTCTGAAGCAGATATAACAGAAGACATAAAATATCTTGACTGTAGACAATGCTACTCAAGGATCCCATGGTGGCTGGTCATGTAAATACAGTGGGGACGGAAAGTATTCAGACCCCATTAAATTTTTCACTCTGTTATATTGCAGCCATTTGCTAAAATCATTTAAGTTCTTTTTTTCCCTCAATGTATACACTGCACCCCATATTGACAGAAAAACACAGAATTGTTGACATTTTTGCAGATTTATTAAAAAAAGAAAAACTGAAATATCACATGGTCCTAAGTATTCAGACCCTTTACTGTGACACACATATATTTAACTCAGGTGCTGTCTATTTCTTCTGATCATCCTTGAAATGGTTCTACACCTTCATTTGAGTCCAGCTGTGTTTGATTATACTGATTGGACTTGATTAGGAAAGCCACACACCTGTCCATATAAGACCTTACAGCTCACAGTGCATGTCAGAGCAAATGAAAATCATGAGGTCAAAAGGAAATGCCTGAAGAGCTCAGAGACAGAATTGTGGCAAGGCACAGATCTGGCCAAGGTTACAAAAACATTTCTGCTGCACTTAAGGTTCCTAAGAGCACAGTGGCCTCCATAATCCTTAAATGGAAGAAGTTTGGGACGACCAGAACCCTTCCTAGAGCTGGCCGTCCGGCCAAACTGAGCTATCGGGGGAGAAGAGCCTTGGTGAGAGAGGTAAAGAACCCAAAGATCACTGTGGCTGAGCTCCAGAGATGCAAGCGGGAGATGGGAGAAAGTTGTAGAAAGTCAACCATCACTGCAGCCCTCCACCAGTCAGGGCTTTATGGCAGAGTGGCCTGACGGAAGCCTCTCCTCAGTGCAAGACACATTAATGCCCGCCTGGAGTTTTCTAAAAAACACCTAAAGGACTCCCAGATGGTCTGATGAGACCAAGATAGAACTTTTTGGCCTTAATTCTAAGCTGTATGTGTGGAGAAAACCAGGCACTGCTCATCACCTGTCCAATACAGTCCCACCAGTAAAGCATGGTGGTGGCAGCATCATGCTGTGGGGGTGTTTTTCAGCTGCAGGGACAGGACGACTGGTTGCAATCGAGGGAAAGATGAATGCGGCCAAGTACAGGGATATCCTGGACGAAACCTTGTCCAGAGTGCTCAGGACCTCAGACTGGGCCGAAGGTTTACCTTCCAACAAGACAATGACCCTAAGCACACAGCTAAAATAATAAAGGAGTGGCTTCACAACAACTCCGTGACTGTTCTTGAATGGCCCAGCCAGAGCCCGGACTTAAACCCAATTGAGCATCTCTGGAGAGACCTAAAAATGGCTGTCCACCAATGTTTACCATCCAACCTGACCAAACTGGAGAGGATCTGCAAGGAGGAATGGCAGAGGATCCCCAAATCCAGGTGTGAAAAACTTGTTGCATCTTTCCCAAAAAGACTTATGGCTGTATTAGATCAAAAGGGTGCTTCTACTAAATACTGAGCAAAGGGTCTGAATACTTAGGACCATGTGATTTCAGTTTTTCTTTTTTAATAAATCTGCAAAAATGTCAACAATTCTGTGTTTTTCTGTCAAGTTGGGGTGCTGTGTGAGGAAAAAAATGAACTTAAATGATTTCAGCAAATGGCTGCAATATAACAAAGTGAAAAAATTAAGAGGGTCTGAATACTTTCCGCCTCCACTGTAAATGCCAAAACCATGATCTGTTAGAGGGGAGGGCTAGCCAAATATAGTTATTGCCTGAACTACGATTTTTCCTTCCCGCCCATCCAGTATTGATGTGGATAGTACTGTTTTCAAACCACAGAGCGTGTTGTCCAGTATTGGTGTGAACTAGCCTATTAAAACAATGCATCTTTATAATTGAACACTTGAAAATGTAGAAAAATGTGAGAATATATGTCAGTGAAGAGTCTCATTTATCCAAGTTGTGGTATATCAAATAGTAGTCACATTTAACTAGACTTGTTCTAAAGTTGCTTTGCAGCTTACCGGAGCCACTTCGTCTGTTCAAATAGGTGCTAGAAAAACTTCCAAGCCTTCAGGGGTAGGCAAACTTCAGCCCTCCAGCTGTACCTCTGGGAATCATGTCTCATGGTACTCGTTCCTCAATAGCTGGAGGTCCAAAAATTGGCAACCCCCTTCTTCATATCCACACGTAGCACCAACACCTTGACCCATTCACAACAGGAAAGGCAGATGTTCTTGTCCAAGATCGGGGGAGGGGGGAAGTGAAATTATACTGGTCAACTTACAAAATCCAATCCTTTGTCTCAGGAGGACTTTATAGTTTTTAATCCTTCAATTTACTAGGCCTAATGCCGCGTACACACGGTCGGACTTTTCGACCGGATGCCGACGGACCAAATCCGGCGGACAATCCGATCGTGTGTGGGCTTCACCGGACCTTCAGCGGACTTTTCCAGTCGCAAATCTGATGGACTTTAGATTTGGAACTTGCTTCAAATCTTTACGTCGTAACTCCGCCAGACCCAGAAATCCGCTCGTCTGTATGCTAGTCCGACGGACAAAAACCGACCCTAGGGCAGCTATTGGCTACTGGCTATCAACTTCCTTATTTTAGTTCAGTGTACGTCATCACGTACGAATCCGTCGGACTTTGGCATGATCGTGTGTAGGCAAGTCCGGTCGTTAGAAAGTCAGTTGAAAGTCCGCCGAAAGTCTGTCGGACTTTTGTAGCTGAAAAGTCCAACCGTGTGTACGCGGCATTAGGTGTGAATTTCTGTCAGACGTGCCAGGGTGAGGACATTGGGGTTTCCTTTCATGTGCTTTTTTGCCAAAGTGAAATTTTACTACATTCATTTTCCTTACACTCATTACAACTGAAGGGGCTTGGATAAACGAAGAAATGGCTTCAGCGTTACAAAACAAGTCTAGTTCCATATGACAACTAAATACATCATTATAGATAGTTATGCTGCCCACCTCCCAAATATGCTAGTTCCCTGAATGACTTTTAAGTCAATTAACTGAAACAATTAGGTCAGCCTTACACGGAGCAAATTTCCTTCCTGCAACCCCTGAAATTTGCTTAATTCCCCCATCAACACAGACAGTGTTGATGCAGAAATCCCTCCTGCCGGGCCATTGTCTTTTGCCCACGGGGGAAGCCGTCCCTGCTGGGAAAAAACAGCGATTATTGTTAGCGGCTTTAGCAGCAATACATCACAAGAGAATCCGGCAGGCCGGTTGTACCCAAATTGATCCATCAACTTGGTACGGTGTTGATTTGCTAAAACCAAATAGGAATTGGAGGAAATGAGGTGATGCTCTGCTGACTAAAATACTATTTATTATTTTTTCCCTTGCATGTGTTAGAATTCACTTTGCAAGCAGTACTCAAATCACACTCCCTTCCAAAGTGAGCAGCCTATGCACCATTAGTAAATGAATCCCAATGCTTCAGAAAATAAAGGATTGAAAAGCAGTATAATGGCCAGACAACTAGCATTTCAGATGGAGTAAAAGTAGAAACAGTCTTCTACTGTTCCTTAGGTAGTTAAACACCATTTTTTTTTTTGTTGATTGGCTATTTCAGATAGAGTGTTTACCTTTTAAAGCCCCATACACACGATAGGACTTTGTACAAACTTTCCCTTGGATTTTTGTACAAAGGGAGTTGCCCAAAAGTTTGTCTTGCATACAGACGACAGGACTTTTCCAGCCAACTTTTACCATATCACATGGTTTTTCAGCTCTTTACCACCACCCTTTGGTCAACTTGTGTATTGCTGTCTGATATTGTGTCACTGTCTGATATTGTGTCAATCTTGCCACTTTTATTGGCGAGATTGACACCTTACGAGGCTGGTTGACACTGGTGCAGGGATCCGACTTGGATCCCCGCCAATGCCAGGCACTGTGTTTGGTATGAATCTTGAGGGGGAACGCCACGCCAAATTTTAAATAAAAAACCGGCATGGGTTACCCTCCAGGGCCCTTAGGTCTGGTATGGATATTAAGAGGAACCCCCTATGCCGAAAAAACGGCGTGGGGGTCCCCCCAAAATCCATACCAGACCCTTATTCGAGCACGCAGCCTGGCTGGTCAGGAAAGGGAGTGAGGACGAGCGAGCGCCCCCCCCTCCTGAGCGGTACTAGGCCGCATGCCCTCAACATGGGGGGTGGGTGCTTTGGGGGAGGGGGGCGCCCTGCGGGCCCCCCACCCCAAAGAACCTTGTCCCCATGTTGATGAGGACAAGGGCCTCTTCCCGACAACCCTGACGGTTGGTTATCGAGGTCTGCGGGCGGGGCGCTTATCGGAATCCGGGAGCCCTCTTTAATAAGGGGGCCCCCAGATCCCGGCCCCCCACCCTATGTGAATGAGTATGGGATACATCGTACCCCTACCCATTCAACTAGGGAAAAAAGTGTCAATAAAAAACACAGTACACAGGTTTTTAAAGTAATTAGGCAGCTCCGGGGTCTTCTTCTGACTTCGGGGGTCCTATGACCACGCCCCCTTATGAACTCACAGTCCCAGCATGCCCCGGGACTGTGATGTCATAGGGGCGGGGTCACCGCCTATATAAGTCCGTTGCGGAGCACACAGAGAGCATTCCGGCTGGAGAGAGCGTCGTGTCAACATCTCTGGAAGAGAAGAGGGAAGAAGACGATCCAGAAGTCCGGACCACCGCTGGCAAAAGAGCACCAGAAGATAGCGGTGGAGCCGGCAGAAGATGCGGACACCGGGAGAAGACGCCGGAGAGACCCCCGAAGTCGGAAGAGGACCCCGAAGTCGGAAAGGACCCCCAAAATTGGAAGAAGACCCCGGAGCTGCCTAATAAATTACTTTAAAAACCTGTGTACTGTGTTTTTTATTGACACTTTTTTCCCTAGGTTAATGGGTAGGGGTACGATGTACCCCATACTCATTCACATAGGGTGGGGGGCCAGGATCTGGGGACCCTCTTATTAAAGGGGGCTCCTGGATTCCGATAAGCGCCCTGCCTGCAGACCCCGACAACCAACAGCCAGGGTTGTCGGGAAGAGGCCCTTGTCCTCATCAACATGGGGACAAGGTGCTTTGGGGTGGGGGGCCCTGGTACGGATCAGGAGGGGGGGCGCTCGCTCATCCCCACTCCCTTTCCTGACCGGCCAGGCTGCGTGCTCAGATAAGGGTCTGGTATGGATTTTGGGGGGACCCCCATGCCGTTTTTTCAGCGTAGGGGCTTCCCCTTAAAATCCATACCAGACCGAAGGGCTTGGTATTCCCCAGAGGGGAATTCACTCTCTCGCCCGCCGCAGTAGGAAAATGTGTTTTTCCTATTGCAGCTAGCGCGAGATGTACAGTACCCTGCCGCCGAGAACCAGCGCGATCCGATCGCGCTGGAAACATTCTCGCGGCTGCGTACTGTAGTTTGTACAAAAGTCCGATGGCTTTGTGTACACTCGATCGGACTTTGCTCCATCGGACTTTTGTTGCCGGAAAGTTTGTCCGTTCGCACAGCCAACAAAAGTTCGATGGAAACTGAAAAAGATGGAGCGTACACACGGTCGGATGTTGCTCCAAAACAGCTCATTTGCATGTTTGTTGTCAAAAAGTCCGATCGTGTGTACGGCCCTTTACAGTTTTAGTGGGTTGGTTTACATATGGAGACCCTTTCCAAGTAGCAGGCACCTTAAGGAACCTGCATACATAGTTTTTCTTTTCTTACATTCTGTTCCCCCATATAAAAAGGAACTTGCCAGCAGAGGTTGCTTAGGTGTCATGTAGCCATACATATCTCTGCCATCTGTGCTTGGTCATTGGCCAGCAATATGATGGATACTATCTCAAGACAAACTCACAAGGGTGTTTGCACAGAGCACAGCAATAACCAAAGCACAACCCTGTGTTATTATTACTGCAATGTTTATAGTAATTATAAATACAAATAACTTATATAGAACTTGCCATAACAGTATGCAAAAGCCAGAAATACAATGTAGAAGAAAGATTTATTTATAGGTTTTTTATGGGAAAAAAAATGTATGGTTGTTAACTCCCAGACTGATTTCAGTGATAACATTTAGTACCCATTTCATCACAATATAAACAATAAAACAAATACATGTTTGTATGAGTGGACAAATATATTTAGAGCGAATGGGCAACAAAAAAAAAAAAAAAAATGATATACTTTCATGAAGGTACCAAAGCTTTGATTTGTAATTTAACACCATTAGTCCTAGAAGACCTGACAGTATCAATAGTTCAAAACCTGTTACATGGAAACTACCATTTTGGAATTGAAGCACATTTTCATCAGCATGTACCGCGGCGAGGCTTTTATATCTTAGAAATAATAAGTTACCTATACTCAATGGCAGCTTCTCCTTTATATATTAGCCATCTTGCGGACTTACTGCCTTTAATGCTTTCTGATTCACTAACCCAACAAGTACGTCGATCAGCTGTTCTGACTTCACTCTGATTGCATGCCTGTTCCAGGTCAGCAATTTATACAGTATTGAAGCCAGACAGTGGCTCTAAGTATGTTTCCTTTATAGAGAACCACAAGTCATAATCCGCTTATGCAAGACTTTAAATATTCAATTATTACAGATCTGCAGGCTGAATGTCTGGCGCTTCAGTTTAAGAATCAGAGGTCACTTGAAGTCTGACATTACTTACAGTCTCCCTGCTTCTGCCCCATGAGCACCTATTTAATTATATCTCACGGTTATAAACGCCCAGAAACTGGGCAATAAATAAGGGCAGGCAGCTATGGGTGGTGTCCTGCATTTTGTCTGCACTGGATAAACATAGGTCAGCGCTAAGTCATGTAGAAAACAAATGGTTTTCTATGTACCCTGTTCATGCTATAACACCGGTGTTCCATGCAATGTGGTAAAGTCTGTGGTGCCGTCTCCTTTTCTCTGCAGCGGATTGCACCGCATCATGCTGCGCAGTGATATGAATGAGGTGTCAATGTGTTAGGGAGAGTTACATAAGTTGGGGGAAAAACAAAAAAAAGAAAGAAAGCAGTGCATTGCCTTGAAACATGCATCGCACTGATCCCTGCCAGAGTCGGCACTCTAACAGACTGCATTGTACCGTGCAGGCTAGTGTAAACCTAAAGGGTCTCTCAGAGAATGCAACACCACTAAATAAAAGGGGAGGCAATATGATTATTTCATAAGCCCACAGGGCTACAGTTCAAGAAAGAATATTTAGATTTTTTGCATAGGCCTAGTTATGACTGGTTCTCTTTGCCATTTCAAAATTAAACTTTTTCCTTTTCAGGCTCCTCCCCAGTGCTTTTATGGTAAAATTTCAATTGATGCCACATAGCCACTCTTCAAAAACTTCTCATTCAGGTTTCTCATCCTCTGCACAAGTGGTGCCCAAATTGAATTCAGTAGAAATTCCTCTTTAGTTCATCAGCTTAATGAAGGAGTATAGTTAAGACATGGAATGAGGATAAGGTGTAGGAATGAGAATATTTCAAACGGTGGCTGTGGTGTGCTGCACATGCCCTGCTAGCTGATGGGGAGATGGAATTTTAGTACATTTTACAATGGGGTAGAGCAGGGATCCCTGGGGTAGAGGGAGACGAAAAGTACACTTATCCTGTCAGTAGTAATTTTACAGGGTAATTTATACAGCCTCCACAGATACTCGTTTGGACCTTAGTTTGGCCATTCACCAGCTGTAAAACTGTCTGAAGCCTTTTTACGTAGTGTGGATTTAGAAACGCCAACACTAAGAAGGAACTATTTATTTTCCAGAATGCTGAAAAATCACTCCAACTGTATTTCCAGCTGTTTCTTATTTGAATATGGAAACAGATCGTTTCAATGAGCAGACCAAAAGTAGCATGGTTCAAGGAGTAAGTAGCATCAGAAGCTGGTGCCCTGAAGACATTTTAAGTAAAAGGACAGATCACCTACTCTAAGGCCAGCCTTAGATACTTTGCATTTACAGTGGCTTAAGAATTATTCAGTGAAGTACAGCCAAGAAATAAAATTACGCATGAGATGAATTATTATAATCTTTTGCTTCTATAAGGTTAAAGTATAACTAAAGGCAATTTAGTAGATTTGGATAGTGGCAAGAGGTTAGAACTACTCTTAGGTTTTTATTAAAGTCTACATCCCAGTTAGGATAATTTACTCTAAATTGTCCCGATTGCCAGTTACCAAGAAAGAAAGCAAGGGTAAATCCAAAAAGTTTGAGTTGACCAGGAATCTAGGAAATCTTCATTGGGGACAATGACAATGGTCTAAAAGGGGATTTCACATGGAAAGATACAGGTCTAATGGGACATAGATGGCCAAAAACAAAAAACTCGACAGCAGTTTTAACGTTCCCCTACTCTATCCAAAACAAAAAAGAATAATTTTGGCTTTAGATATACTTTACAGAAGATCAATAAAAAAGCAATTCTGATTTCTTGCCTCACTGAATAAGCCAAGATATAGTTGATCAAAACAATAAATAGGGGCCACATTAAGTTTATTTCTCCAATGTATTCAGTTTAAGGCTTTAGGATTAGGCATATAAAAAAAAAAAACCTGAACAAGAAAAATATACAGTGATGGGGCAACACATGTACATGCTTTGTCTGTTTATGTAATTTGCAACCTAAAACAGCATTCTGAATGGTCAAATATATCTTGATTACAAAGGCAAATGCTTTTACATTACCATGAGATATACAGGAGTATGAATCAAAGAATGTGCATGCCTTAAACAGTAGTACTATGCACTTTGCACTAGCAAATTTATAAAGAATTTTTGTACTTTGACGTTTTCTATAAAACATGCCTTAATGGAGCATACTATTATGGGAAGAGAGATCAACAATGGTTACATTTCCAACTGCTAATTAAAAAGGCACAGCAGTATTATATTTCCCAACATTTTAAATAACTTCCAGGGATGTTTTACCTTTAGGCCGGTTTGCCTAAAGCTAACCATATATATAAAAATGTGATGTGACATGCAGGAACAAGCCAAGACAAAGAAAAAGTCTTTCCATAAATGTGCACACTAAGATTGGCTTATCCTGCATGTTTATACCTTTTGAAGGCAGGGTTTGCTTGAATGAATGAAGATCATCTTATTTCTTTAAACCACTTAAGGCAGTCATGAAAAATGCTCTCTTAGGAACAACTGAACCATGGCCCAGTCTCTGATTTTAGAAACTTGCCCATGGAATTTGTCCCACATTTTTGATAACTGATCAACTTCAAAATAGAAGCCCCCCCCCCCCCCATTTCAGAGATGGTAGCAATTGATTTAGAATACTGATAAACTTCAAAATGAAATTTGTCAAATAAGGTTACATTTCGATTCAAACACTAAATTCATTCCATCTTGGGATTGTGACGTACCAATATCATCAAGAACAATATTTGAACAACTAACCTGAACACTCTCCTTAAGGGCCAGTTCACACCAGAAAGCGATGCGAGAAACCCACATTCCGTGCACATTTCCTACACCGCATTCAAAATGCACTGCACTTGCAATCTGCAGCAGGTGTCAGTAATAACTTAACACCACCCCAAACACAGGTTGCAAACTCAGTGCGTTTGCCTGCACTGGATTGCATGGTACAAGAGTAGTACCATGCGATCCAGGTTGTTGTGTGTTTTGCAAAGTAGTGCATCCAATACTTTTCGGGTGGTCTGGCACGATTTCAGCTCATTCGATCGATTGGCCTGAAATCAAACTGCACCCAGATTGCATGTAAATCACACAGGGACGTTCTTAAAGCAGTGTCCCTGCAAATCTGAAGATGGTGCCAAAGACATGACCCATCATGATAGCTTATCTGACCAGTTCTAAAATTACTTATGAAAAAAAGTCAGCTAAATACCGTAATAACATTTTAAAAGAATGGCACAAATCACATTAAAAAAAAGTTGGACTGTGCTGCGCAGTCTGTTAAGCTGAAAAATCAAAAGCCTTGAAGGTTTTTGAGGACAAATCTTTAAAGAAAAATGAAACCTTATGTGAAAATTGGGGATCTGTTGGCAGCTATGTATTAGGAAAAATAAATAAATATTCAGATATTAAAAATATTGTATTTTTTTTTAACTGTATGAGGTTAGAGAGACTGGGGTACATTATATTTTAGTTTTTTTTCTTTACAGTGTGTACATTTTGAAACGGATGTATTAAGTATGTATACGGACAGGAGAGTATGGGCAAAAATTAAAATTCAAGCCAAAGCTCAGCTTTAAAAACACATACAGGAATAATTTAGATTATACTAGGTCCTTGTCTCATACAGACCAAGCCAATGAGCAAAAGCAACAGAAACCGGGCCAACTTTACCACTGACAGGTGTAAATGAGCAGTTTTTTTTTTTTTTTTTTTAATATCGCTTTGAGGATTAACCCTTTCCCCATCAATGCCATTTTATTAACCATTTGGCACGCACATTAACCACTTAAGGACCAAGCCTATTTCTGCAACTTGTTTACAAGTTAAAATCAATATTAGTTGGTAGAAAATTACTTAGAACACCCAAACATTATAGATATTTTTTTTAGCAGAGACCCTAGAGAATAAAATGGAGATTGTTGCAATACTTTATGTCACACTGCATGTGCACAGCGATCTTACAAACTGAATTAAAAAAAAAAAAAATACACTTTTTTAAATTAAAAAAATAAGAAAACATTCAAGTTAGCCCAATTTCTTTGTATAATGTGAAGATGTTACACCGTGTAAATTACTACCCAACATGTCATGCTTTAAAATTGTTCATGCTTGTGGAATGGCGACAAACGATGGTACTTAAAAATCTCCATAGGCAATGCTTTAAAAATGTCTACAGGTTATCAGTTTAGAGTTACAGAGAAGGTCATGTGCTAGAATTATTGCTCTCGCTCTAACGATCGTGGCAATATCTCACATGTGTGGTTTGAACACCGTTTACATATGTGGGTGTGACAAGCGTATGCGGTCCCTTCTGCGCGCGGTCTCGGAGGGATGGGGCACTTTAAAAAAAAAAAATCCTATTTATTTTACTTTAAGCCATTTTTTCCATTAAAAAAAATATGGGCCATTTAAGGCTGGAGGGCGGAAGTGTTTGACGTCACTCCAGTTCTCCAAGGGCATAGAGTTGAGTGGGGGCCATCTTGCCCTCACTCAAGTTCCTTCCCATCAGTCCCGGGGATCGGATAGTTTCCGCTGCTGCTGATCTCTCCGGTAAATGACGGAAACAACCAGGGCCTCTCCTGCCGCCCATAAAAGTGATCCCGTGGCGAATCCGCTGCTGTGACCACTTTTATTGTTAAGCGGATCACCCATTGTGTAAAAATATACCGGGGTTATGGCTGCTAGCTGCTGCCATAGCAACGGTATTTAACGTCAAAGTAGCGCCGTATATCCATGGTGGACGGTCCGTAAGTGGTTAAAATGCAGAATTTGTTCATGAAAACAAGCCCTGAAAGCAGAGAGCCCGTAGAATAAAATGGCAGTTGCATTTTTTTGTGTAAAAATATACCAGGGTTATGGCAGCTAGCTGCTGCCATAGCAACGGTATTTAACGTCAAAGTAGCGACGTATATCCATGGTGGACGGTCCGTAAGTGGTTAAAATGCAGAATTTGTTCATGAAAACAAGCCCTGAAAGCAGAGAGCCCGTAGAATAAAATGGCAGTTGCATTTTTTGTATGTTTTGATATCCGCTATATCAAATATATACTTTCAGTAAAAAAAAAAATTTCACATCCCCAATTTTTTGGTTAAAATATAAAAGATCATGTTACATCGAGTAAACAGATACGCAATATGTGAACTCTCGTAACTGTAGCTGTGCAAAGTGGTGGAAAACTACAGCACCTACAACTGTTCATAGACGCTTTGAAACCTTAACAAGTCTTCAAATCTAACGGAGAATGCTGGCCCTAAAATTTTTGATCTTGCTCTGCTGTGCATAGCTTTAACTAAATTGTGGCACAGACATCCTTTTGTACATGTGCAAGCCTGAATTGCATGTTAACATTCATATGTGCAGGCACATAGGAAAGCTTTTAACATTTTTATTATTTTTTATTCACAAGGGGCTGCTGGTTCTCTTCAGGGAAACAGTAGGGGTCTATTAGACCCCTAATGGTAACTGTGCACTCTGTGAAAGCTGATGAGCACAGACTAATACAATACCCAGGGGACTGGGGAGATTAGGAAAGAGGGAAGGGGGGCTTTCCAGAGCATGTAGAAGTGATTGGATGGCTATCATCTCTACTACATAGCTGCCAACTGGGGGCAAAAATGTAAACAAACTCCTGGCCAGCAAATTTGCATGGTGGTGCTGGCACCATATTTATGGCGGTGGCAGTATAAGGGTTAAACCATCTGTATGAGTTATGACTGTTCTAAGCACCTGTGTGTGCATTCTAGTTTGTCTGTGTTCCTTTTTCCAATCTGCATGTATATGTGGAAAAAAATAAAGAGGCAATGAATTAAGATATATGAAGTGGAAAATAACACAAAAAACAGAAGGATTTCTTATGGTATAAGGAAAATTTAGAAAGGTTAATTGTACCTAAGCATTGCTGTGAAAAGTGTACATTTTGTCTGTATCTCCTCCTGCAAAAATAGGAGTGGGCTTCATGGTATGAATGTGTGCCTAAGCAAGATTGTGCTTGCTGTCTTAAAGCTGTATATCTGCAGTGTGAGATCTAAGGCACTGCTTCTTGTAACTGCCAGTCTCAGAAGTTTTGGAGTAAGATTTGGTGATGTCACTACTATACTGCTCACGGTTTGCCTTGGTGGGGACGCTGTAAGCAAAGCCCTACCTCTAGCAAGATAGCCCCTACCACACAAAAACAGTACAGAACAAGCCGTGATAAGTCCTTAAGGAGTTCCACCCAAAAGTGCAAATTCTGCTTTAAGTACCCTCTTGTCATGCCACAATCGGCATGTCATTTTTGTGAGGGGGGAGCTGGTACCTAGTTTTGATAGGTACCCAGCTCCCACTTCATGGTCTGGTGGCACGGCCGCCTAGGTGACCCCTCCCTCCCTGCAATCTTCTGGGACACATCATAGGTCCTAGAAGATTGTCTGGCCACTGACAGATCGCAGTACGACTCGTGCATGCGCAGTGCGCGCCCAGCTGTGAAGCCGCAAGCTGTCACAGCCGTGCGCCCACACTTACTATTCTGGCACCACGGAGAGGTGGGGGAGAGGATCGATGCTTCAGGTGGCCTCATCGCTGGACCGTTGGACAGGTGAGTGTCTGTTTATTAAACGTCAGCAGCTACACTTTTTGTAGCTGCTGACTTTGAATAAACTTAACAACCAGTGGAACTCTGCTTTAATAGGGAAGAGACTACAGGCAATACTTGAGACATGTCTGCCTCTGCCTGCTTTTTTTGGACACAGCTTCCAGATTTCAGATCCTCTTTAAAGTGCACAGCAATTAAATGATCTCCATATGTTGATGTTTTCAAAGTGTACAACTGCATCAGTCAGGTCTACTATTGTGCTGGGGCATAAAATAGTAAAAAAAAACATGAACATTAAATAACATCATAAGAAAACGTTGAGTACTAAGTAAAACAAGTTGCATAGGAAATTTAAATATATAAGGCAAAGCAGGTGTTAAGTTAAACATTGTCAATGTATAGATGTGAAGGGCACAACGGTGTCAAGAAACATTCTATAACTGGCTATTCCAAACAAAAATCACAGTATTGTGCTAGCACTAAAACGTGTATGGCAGCTTTCTCAATAATACATAACAGAATTAGATATTTTAAAACCTTAACTGCTTAATATCACTGTAAAGTCCTGATCAGTGTTATTAGTACAGCAGTGCTTTTGAAGTACCTGATTAATATTAGTCTACCTTCTGTATGACACAAAAAAAGGCTAAAATAACTGCAGACACCATATGCAAGAATTCTATAAAATCACTTGTCTCAGTGAAATATCTGACCCCGCAGAATATTCACCAACAGCACATTAAAACTGAAAGAGAAGTGACTAGCATAGCTTTTAGCCACCCCACAAGTTCATGTAATTTCCTACACTTTAAAGCTGAAAAAAAGCTTCCACGGAGATGCTTTAATTGAAAAAAAAAAAAAAAAAAATACTGACACCATTTAAAGACCACAAACCATATATAGGCTATAATTTGTATTAAATAGTAATGAGTAACATTCAAAAATATATTAAGCCAACAGTCTTAAAATTATATTTTGAGGTGATGCAGGTTCACCAACATGAGTAACTGCCCAATATGACTAAACTCTGAAAATTGAGAATTTAAAAAAGTCAATTTAAAAGAGGAAGTTCTCTATTTGCAAAACAATACCAGTAAATTTACCAAAGACACGGCGGTTTTAAAAGCACGAGTTTCAGAAGCATTGTATTGCTAAACGCATTGTACCAAAGACTAAGAGCAGTAACAATAGTGTAGATTTTGAAAGAAAAATGATGGTAGATAGTTTCATAGCTGGTCTGTTGTCAGATTGAGTTGCATTATCTAGTGTTCAGATTCCCAAACCTGTCTCCCCTGCAGGGTACATTCATCAGTGCATCATTATTACAATTTACCTACTTGTGTGGATATCCACCACATACACGATTAGTGGGACTAGATGGCATGTTTCGGAAACACTAGACTAGCAGGACCTACCTTCCCACATGCATGCTCGAGGGCAGATGGATTCCAGGAAGTAAATGCTGCATGAATCATTTGCCCTTACTCAAGATGGCCTCGGCCAGAAATGCTAGGGGTTGTTTTTCAAAGTGATTTCTCAACAAAATAAAGCATAAATATATGGATGAATGGGGCAGATTTCTTCAAATATTAAAAACATTAATAAAATAGTCTTTTTGGTTTGTGGTGCTCAGATACAGTGAAGATCCACTTTAAAGCCCAAAAAGCCTACAACTGACTTAAAGCCAAGTCCACCTTTTGCAAAAATAAATAAATGCATATTAAAAGGGGTTGTAAAGGTAAATTTTTTTTTTTTTTTTTTAAATAACAAACATGTTATACTTACCTTCACTGTGCAGCTCGTTCTGCACAGAGTGGCCCCGAACCTGCTCTTCTGGGGTCCCTCGGCGGCTGTTTCAGCTCCTCCCCGCAAGAACTAACCACCTTAATGCGAGCTCCATCGCAGGGTGGTTAGTTATTGCGGGCGGGCGCGCTCGCGTGATACAGCCGGCGGCTATAGCCGCTCACTGTATCACTCGGCCCCACCCCCCGCAGCGCCGCGTCATTGGATGTGATTAACAGCAGCGCGAGCCAATGGCTGCGCTGCTTTCAATCCATCCCTTGTAGCCAATCAGCGACCAGGCTGAGCTGCAAAAGAGAAGACGGGAGCGAGCAGCGGAGATTCGAGGTGTCAGGTAAGTAAAACGGGGGGGGGCTGGGGGCGGCGGTATTGTCAAAAGTTGCTTCACCTTAATGCATATAATGGATTAAGGTGAAAAAACTTTTACCTTTACAACCCCTTTAAAGCAAAAAAAAAGCATTCATTTTTTTTCTTGCATACAAATCTGAAAAGTGTTGCAACTGCGATCGGTGGATCACGAATGCAGTGTTTTGGCTACTGCAGACTCTTTCTGCAGCTGTTGGCCAGAGTGACAGATTCCTATGCAGGGCCATATTCATGCACATTTCAAATTTGAGTAGAGGCGATGGGGAGAAACACTTCTGGCTTCTTTATTAGGGGGAAGAGCAGTCCGAGGGTGGAAGGCTGCAGACTGACCACACTTCATGTTATTTACGAACATAAAACATACTCAGAAATGTGGCGTTAGCCTTTAAACCGAAACAAAATCAAAATCTCTCTAATGGAGATCCCAGATCAGAATTATATGCCTTTCCCACGATATAATAAATAAATAAAAAAAAAAAAGCTAGATTGAGGGCTTAAGGTTTCCACACATATTATGCAGTGGATATTCCTTACAAAGCATGTACTAGATATCCATACATTCACATCCTGAGTACAGCACAGGTCTATAGCCTAATGTGACATATGGCTGACACTGGAGAACAAAGGGAATCTTTGGGAGAGAATTTAAATGATGATGGTGTCCAGAGGATATAATTTCCAGTCCTCTATGCTCCACACAATGCTTGACAGTTTGGTATGGTACAGTATGGTATAATTCTAGTTATCAGAGGGCAGACATCCAATGGTTTATAGGCAAAGGTTCTCAAACCTCTCTTTTTTGAACGTTGAATATAGCAAACAGACATCATATGTTGTATACACATCTACAACATAGCCTGCTATTGAAGTCTAAAAACAAGGTTTAAGAACGTTTAGCCCTTCAAAATCAAAATACAATGGAAGACATTTACAAAGAGAAGCAATGCACATTAAAACAAATTAAATAGGGGGCAGATCTCCATTAAAAGACTTGGATGTTAAGTAAATAATCTTATGTGACCATATTTTACAATATTTGGCCATGTTTTGTATATTCTCTACAAAACTCTTGAAATTCTTGTGCCAAATGCAACAATTTGTAAATCTCCTGCAAAAAAAAAATCTATATATATATATATATATATATATATATATATATACACATATACATACATACATATATACACACATACATACATACACACACACACAATCATTCAAGAACATTTGTGAGAAGGCATTTTCATAGGTTGAAGGTAACTAGGTAAAAATGCTGTAATAATTATATTCTGTATGCATTTCCAAAACTAAGCTTAAGGCCAGCCATACATGGATCGAAATTATCCAGTTAAGCAGGGACTAGATACATTTTGATCTATGTATGGACTAGCTGGTTGTACACAAGTCGATATATCGATCGACCTCTGTACAACCAGCCTGTCAGGTCTTTTCCAAATGAACAGTGCCGCTGGCTGTAGCCTGCAACAGTGATCATTATATTCTGCCTGTGGTAAAGGCTTCCTGCTGGAAAAATACAATAGCTCTGCAGGAATGATTCCCCCATCCCTATCAAATGTGTGGAAATGGGAATAGCTTCATTTTTTTTTTTTTTTTTCAACCTGCTGGCTGAACGAAAAAAAAAAAAAAATCACGTATGGCCTGCCTTAGTTTAGGAGTTGCAGAGGACTCTTTAAAGAATTTCCTATATGTCCCTCAGAACCTTTACCTGCTGATTACAGTAGATGCATCTGAACTAGGGTGGCATATCAGGAATTCAGCTAGCATATGATATCAGAGGAATTGTTACAAATATATTTTTAAATGTTACCAGTTTCATTGTAATATAAAATCAATCTGTATTGCAGGTTTTGTGGTCCTTTAGTTACAGCAGAATTAAAAAACACATCTATCCTCCACACTGCCAATTTTGGGGAGGGAAAGAATAAAATTACATTTAATTACACATTTTTGATTAGTGATATCCAACTATGTGATAATCACACAGGCTGTATAAAAAAAATCATTTTAAAAACAAGCACATGGTTCTGCAGTTTTGAAGACCAAGATAATACATTGAAGTCAGCAATGAACATCCAACATTAAAAAAAAAAAAAAAAAAGTTGTAATTCTGAAATCTAAAACATAATTGTCACACAAATAAACATAAAATAAAAAGAAAGCATAAAAGTCAATCAGAACATACAATAATTACAATTCTGTGTTTTGGTAATAGATGGCCATTGTTATGCTACTTTTCACTGCAATGCATTATTGGCCAATCTACCATGTTAAAAATTCTTATAGCTTTTAGTTGTATTAGTGTAGGACATAAAACTAAAATGTTATCTGCGTTAATAAGCAAAATGTGTTAGCAACAAGAACCATGGTTTGAACCACAAAAAGTGCATAAAACATAGTAATACTACAAAACATGGCTAAATGTGTTAAACAAATGGTCCTTGTTGGTTTCTCATGATAAAATATGTACATTCTCATATGAGCGATATAGATTCCACAGTGCACCAGTCTCTAGTCTCTTTCTCGCCAAGTCATCTGTAAAGTTCCTAGAGATGCAATCATTAGACATTATTGTACTTTGCACTGTTTCAGACATGGCTTGCTTGTCATGATGGAAGAAGATTGTTCTCGCTAAAACCTCATTTGACACTCTTGGTTGGGGTTTCAGATTCAGTTGACTGTCTTTCATCAGTCCATGCTTTTCTGGTATTCGTCAAAGCGAGGGTTTTCTCTTTGTCAACTACAACGTAATCCACTTTCTCTTCTGCAGCACTACTCCCAGAGCCACTGCTCTTCTTCTGCAGTTTAGAAAAAAAGTGGTTAGCTACTAGTAATTAGAATATCCTGCAGCCTTTAGAATGCATAAAATGAAGCAACTGTCCTGGACTTAAAACTGAAATATAGGCACTAACCTTTAAAAGGTTGCCTCTCCGACTCCTGTAAAAGCCTTATAAAAAGATATGTAATGCTCCCTGCTGATCACACACCATTGAGAGGAGCAATTAGAGCAAGCTACATTTCTTTCCTGATATGCAAGCTAGCCCTTGAAGACTAATTCACATGAGCACTCAGCCATTACTGTTAAAGTGGCTTAGCTCTTCCTTAGACTGTTGGGGTGGGCAGGTGGCTTAGAATTTTGTGCCAGAACTGTAATGCTACAATTAGTTTCCCTTGTTTTGTCTATCTCTGCAAACAAAACAAAAAAGGTGCAAATGTCTAGTGCATTACCCACTTTATTGGAAAATGTAAAATAGTATATACGCAAAGAAATTATGAAAGACAGACTTATATAATGTCCAAAAACCCAAAAGTTGTTGGCCTTGCTCTAAGGAAGGTGGGCAAGTCCCTCGAAACGCATTAGCTGGCTGAAGAACATCCAGCTGAACCAGAGGAGTTACATCGCAGAGCCTACCTTTTGGTTGTTGGACATTGTAGAACGCTGCCTTTCATATTTTCTTTGTCTGGGTTTGCAAAGCACACTACTTAGATGTATACCTCTTGTGGCTATTGAGGAATATATTTCAATGAGTTGGTTTAAAGGGCAAGTTCACCTTTACAGAAAAATCTGTAAGGTGAACTTACACAGGTTCTCCCCCCCCCCCCCTCCGCTGACCTGGACTGCGATCTCCAGGTTCTAAGCCCCGGTATATCCGCTCCAGGAGTTCCGGGCTTAGAAATCCCCTGAGCTGAATGTCCAAAATGTCCTGTGTAAGTTCTCCTTACAGATTTAAGCTTTAAGTTTGGAGTTAAACTTTAAAGGACTCCTGTACTGAGAGAAATAAGGGTCTGGTGCTGGTGACCTCTTTGGGAAAATGCAAGTAGCCTGTGTGCTGCAATTCTTTCAGGCACTGACCTAAAACAAACTAACATTCAGATCAGAAAGGTCAGCCTGAAGTCTTCATTTGCCTTACGGTTTTGAGTCAGTGACTCAAAGTACTGAAGAAATTGCACAGGTGTGACAGCCCGGAAACTGGTAAAGAGAAGAGAGGTCAAGCACCCTTTTTCACTCCTTTTCTATATAAAAGATGTCTAGTACAGTTATAGCCATCCCAGTAAACAATACATTCAGTACGAGGTAGAGCTGTGCGATTATTCGTTAAAAATTGCAATCTCGATTCAACCCCCCTCACGATCTTCATCCGGCATTGCCACGATTCATGTAAACCGTGCAAAGGGGAAGAGGAGGAAGAAGAGGAAGGAGAAGGAGGAAGGAGGAAGGAGGAAGGAGGAAGGAAGAAGGAAGGAGGAAGAGGGAAGGAGGAAGAAGGAAGGAGGAAGAAAGAATGAAAGAAGGAAGAAGCATTGTATCATTTGGTTCTTTTAGATCAAAGGGATGAACTTCGGTCAGTTTAACCACTTAAAGACTAAAGCCCCTTTTACACTACCGTGACTTCCAAGTTGCGCAATTTTACAGTGATTTCAGGGAATGCCTGAGCAACTCGCATCAAAGTCGGACCAAAGTAGTGCAGGGACTACTTTGAAGTCGTACCAATATCAATGGTTGCTATTGGAAATCATGGGGAAAGACTTGTCATGTGACTTTGCAGTCCCAAGTCGTGAGACAAGTCGGACAAGTGTGGAAGGGGCCTAAGCCTTTTTCTGACACTTGTTGCTTACAAGTTAAAATTAGTATTTTTTGCTAGAAAATTACTTTGAACCCCCAAACATATTTTTTTTAGCATAGACCCTAGAGAATAAAATGGCAGTCGTTGCAATATTTTATGACATACTGCATTTGCGCAGCGGTCTTTCAAATGGAATTAACAAAAAAAAAAAAACTAAACAGTAAAGTTTAGTCCTATATTTTTGTATAATGTTAAGATGATGTTACGCCGAGAATTGTGAAAGAATCTTGATCTTTATTCTAAGCAAAAAAATTGTGACTCTCTTTATCCAGAAGCATGCAGCTCCAGTACGAGGTATAGTATGGAAATTTGTTTCCCTTCCTGTTTGTGAGCACAGCAAAATAGAGGGCTGAAGAGAGAATAATATTGGGCATCTCTGCCATCATACTGTCACCTGAGATGAGACTGTTTTGGGTAAATCTATGACTTTGGAAAGATTTTGCTATACCTGACTTTTAGTTCACTAGACACTTTTAATCTGTCCCAGACAACCTCCTATCTCACTCCACCATAGCCAGGGGTACAATCATTTGCAATATCTGAACGAAGGTGTCTTACTTGTAGTAATATATACAATGGATACAAAAAGTCTGCACACCCCTGGTAAAATGTCAGGTTTCTGTGATGTAAAAAAAGGAGACAAAGATAAATAATTTCATAACTTTTTCCACCTTTAATGTGACCTATAAACTGTACAAATCACTTGAACAACAAACTGAAATCTTTTAGGTGGAGGGAAGCAAAAATAAAATGTGGTTACATAAGTGTGCACACCCTTAAATTAATACTTTGTTAAAGCATCTTTTGATTTTGTTACAGCACTCAGTCTTTGGGTAGGAGTCTATCAGCATGGTATATCTTGACTTGGCAATATTTTCCCACTCTTCTTTGCAAAAACACTGTCAGATTGCGAGGGCATCTCCGGTGCACAGCCCTCTTCAGATCACCCCACAGATTTTACATCGGATTCAGGTCTGGGCTCTGGCTGGGTAATTCCAAAACTTTAATCTTCTTTTGGTGAAGTCATTCCTTTGTTGATTTGGATGTATGCTTTGGGTCGTTGTCATGCTGAAAGATGAAGTTTCTCTTCATGTTCAGCTTTCTAGCAGAAGCCTGAAGGTATTTGGAACTGTTCATAATTCCCTCTACCTTGACTAAGGCCTCTGTTCCAGCCGAAGAAAAACAGCCCAAAGCATGATACTGCCACCACCATGCTTCACTGCAAGTATGGTGTTCTTTTGGTGATGTGCAGTGTTGTTTTTGCGCCAAACATATGTTTTAGAATTATGGACAAAAAGTTCAACCTTGGTTTCAGACCACAACACGTTTTCCCACATGCTTTTGGAAGACTTCAGATCTGTTTTTGCAAAATTTAGCTGGGCTTGGAAGTTTTTCTTCGTACCACTCTTGCCACTCTACCCCATAGCCCAGACATATGAAGAATTTGGGAGAGTGTTGTCACATGTACCACACAGCCAGTACTTGTCAGATATTCCTGCAGCTCCTTTAAGGTTGCTGTAGGCCTCTCTTGGCAGCCTCCCTGACCAGTTTTCGTCTCGTCTTTTCATCAATTTTGGAGGGACATCCAGTTCTTCATAATGTCACTGTTGTGCCATATTTTCTCCACTTGATGATGATTGTCTTCACTATGTTCCATGGTATATCTAATACCTTGGAAATTCTTTTGTACCCTTCTCCTGACTGATACCTTTTAACAATGAGATCCCTCTGATGCTTTGGAAGCTCTCTGTGGACCATTGCTTTTGCTGTAGGATGCGACTGAGAACTTTTATTTGGGGTTAATCCGAGGCACTTTAAATGATGGCAGGTGTGTACTGACTCCTATTTAACATGAGTTTGAATGTGATTGCTTAATTCTGAACACAGCTACATCCCCAGTTATAAGAGGTTGTGCACACTTCTGCAACCACATTATTTTCTCTATTGTTACTTCTAACGAAAAGATTTCAGCTTGTTTTTCAATTGAGTTGTACAGTTTATAGGTCATGTTAAAGGTGGAAAAAGTTCTAAAAATATTTATTTGTCTAATTTTTTTACATTACAGAAACCTGTCATTTTAACAGGGGTGTGTAGACTTTTTATATCCACTGTATATGATTTGGCACTTAAAGGGGTTGTAAAGGCAGGCTTTTTTTTTTTTTACTTCAAGCATTCTATGCATGAAGATAAAAAGCCTTCTGTGTACAGCAGCCACCCTCACATTTACCAGAGGTCCCTCTCTGTCCAGAGATGTCCACGAGTGTCTCAGCCGAGATTCTCCCTCCTGATTGGCTGAGACAGCAGCAGCGCCAATGGCTTCCGCTGCTGTCAAAGTCAGCTAGCCAATCAGGAAAGAGGGGGCAGGGCCGGGTCTGGGCTCAGTGTCTGAATGGACACAGGGAGCTGTGACTCGGCTCGGGTGCCCCATAGCAAGCCGCTTGCTGTGGGGGCATTCGACAGGAAAAAGGGGCCAGGATCACAGAAGAGAACACCCAGAAGAGGAGTATCTGGGGTGCTTTATGCAAATCCAACACAGCAGGTAAGTATAACATGTTTGTTATTTTTAATAGGAAAAAAAACGAGACTTTACAAATCACTTTAACCTTAGCTTGATCATTTCATCTTACATGTTTTACATTTAGGCAGATATACTGAAACCTGTAGGTATGACTCTGAAATACTTTAAACCTGAACACACACATACACATCGCACTGTATAAGCTGTTCTGGATAAGTACAGTTATGTGTTCACTTGTGTTGCTTACTTTTCTTGGAGGTGTTGATTTGCCGGAGTCCAAATCTAGATCTAAATATTCCACTTGCTTGTCTCCTTTAGGCTTCACCATGGGGCTATTTCCTCCATCAAGGCTGTTGTTTTCAAATAAACTCTGGAATTATGAAAAGCGTAGTACAATTAGTACATCAGTACTAAAAAGCTGTAGTTGAAATTCACTCAAATTAATGCTTATGTAAAACTCTAAATGAGGACCAATTTTAGAAAACAAAAGTGGGACCCCTTTCCCCTTTCTTATCTATAGCCCAGGTAAAAAAGCAATATAGAGGTTTTTGTTTTTTTAAATCAGATACTTTTTTTTTTTTTAATTCTTGCATTTTTACAAGACTAGTACATACAAAACATGCCCACTAAAAACATATAAAATTACAATAATCAAAAAAAAAAAAAAAAAAAAAGAGAAAGAAAAAAAAGAGAATATGGAAGTAGACTATGAAACTTCCAGATTATACACTCATTATTAAAGAGGAAGTAAACGTCATCACTGGCGAATGCGCTCTGAAGGAACGGCCACGGGTGCCGTTCCTTCCGAGCTCTGTGCCACCGGCTCCTGCGCTGTAGTGACGTCATCGCGGTTTTGGCCACTCACAACGACGGAGCCCGCGAAACCGGAAGAAACTCCAGGGATGATGTCAGCCATATCAGCGGTGTGCGGGCGCTGCTACGGGGGATTCGTTCCAAGGCAAGTATTTCATAATGAGCTAGTATACGATGCATACTAGCTCATTATGCCTTTGCCATAACAATGGGTTAATAATTAAATTTTTCATAAATAAAGTTGACAGCAATATAGGACAAGCCATTAAGTTCAGTTTAACAATTACACCTTAACGGCATATATGTACTGGAGTCTAGCCATTGAGACCAAATTTTCCTGATTTTTTGGGGGCATTTGCTGTGTTTATATGTCAATTCCTCTATTCCTAAATTAAGATTAGTCGCATCAGACCATTGATCAATTTTTGGTTGGGAGTTTGATATCCATTTCTGCAGTATGAGTTTGCGGGCTATATACATAGACCGCAACCACAACACATGCATTTCAGGTGGGAGAATATCGTCCCAATATTAATGCAGTTTAGGGCAATGCCACATCATATGTATAAGTGTACCCATTTCAGTAGTACATCTTGGGCAGTTTGGTGTAGCTGCTTTACCCCAAGTATGTAGTTTTTGAGGGGTATAGTGAGATCTGTGAATAATATACAACTGGGGCAAACACTGAGGAGGATAAGGAGACTCTGGTCAAATTCTCTAAAGCTTGCTCCCATTCCTCATCACTAAGTCTCCAGATCCCTATGCCACCGCCTAAAAATACCACCCAGTGTACTAACACTAGTTGTTGTTTGTAGGGAGGAATATATGTCACCAATAAGTCCCTGCTTGGAACGCTTTGTGGATACTGCCATAGTTAAACTTGTAGAAGGCTGTTGCTTTCAAAAAAACTCTGGAATTATGAAAAGCGTAGTACAATTAGTAGATTAGTACTAAAAAGCTGTAGCTGAACTTTACGCAAATGAATGACTATGCAAAACTCTAAATGATGAATTTAGAAAACAAAGTGGGGACCCCCTTCCATCTAAAGTATCTATAGACCAAGTAGAAAAGCAATATAGAGTATTTTTAACAACTGGGAGAAACCCAAAAATAACCGAAGAACCTGATGTGGGACACTAAAAGGCATTTTTTCTAATGGAGAAAGGGAGGGTTATAATACCAAAGTGAAGGAATCACTTAAATCACAATCAAGCCAAAGTGTGGGAATCCCTGGCTTACAAGAACTAGTGCCCCCATAGATTTCCCCTCTTTTCTGGGGTCAACCCAAAATTTGGGATTTTTTTTTTTACTTTCACGTTTAATGGTTAAAACGTGGCAAATAGAGAGGGTGAATCTCCTTAACCGGGGACAAAGGCAGCAAAAAAAACAAACTTGGCAGTTGCACGTGAATGCTTGGTGAATATATACCCCTTCGCATACTGAATCAACTATCTCAAGCTAAAAATTTTATATATATATATATATATATATATATATATATATATATATATATATATATATATATATATATATATATATATATATATATATATATATATATATATTAATAATATATTATATATATTATTATTATAATAATATTCACACCTGTGCATTTTATGTGTGGTGTTTGCTGCATCTTTGATGCACGATCATAAAAAAATGCACGTAATATAGAGCTCAATGGTGACGTGCCTAACTGCCTAAAATTCAATACACAGATGAACCAGTCCTTGGTAGTCACTTCAAGCAGGGTCAATGTTTTCAATGTCTTTCTATTGTTTCCTGGATACAAATTTTGTGGCAAATGTTTAAGGCACTCATGGTAGATCATATTTAATTATCCGTGAAGAAAAAAAAAAAAAAAAAAAAAAAAGGTATAGTAGCTTTCAGTGAAATAACTCTTGGAGCAGGACTTTGACACAGAAAATAAAGAAAATTTTCAGAAGCATCTTTAACATGTTGCTGCCCACGACACGTGTGGCAGCAAAAAGGAGGGCCTTCAACACCCACACACTGCACACATGCGTCCATGCGTCCATGGGTGGCAGAGCTTTCTGTGTGGAGAGCGATCTCACAGAATAGTGACTGAGCTGTCAAAGAACACCATCTGTCTGTACTTTTTATCAGGAGTTGGCGAAGCATGTGACCACTGTGGCAGCCAATAACAATGATCACGTGATTGGCTGATCCAACTAAGAAACAGGAAGCAATGAAGTCCCTCAGAGGATCTGGGTTCCATAGGGATGGGCCATGGCCCTGTATAGTACCTTGCAGCTAGCTACACAAAGTGCCAAGCTGAGTACCCACACAGGATCCAGTGCCATAAATAACATCACAGGCCACCCCTATGGAGTGGGATTTGGGTGCGGTTTCAAAGGTTAGAGGTGGCACCAATCCAGATGCACTGCTTATATTGTTGCATTAGCAGGCAGTGAAGAGTTTATTGAAGAATCCGAAAACTGGTTAAGCCAAGAGTGTCAAGTGAAGGGGTACATCACTTCAGGACTCTAGCAAAAAAGTTGTCTCACAGAATAGGATAGGGTTATAGGGCAAGTTCTAAAAAGCTTGCCAGTGTCCAATGACCTGAAGGCACTGGGTTATATCCCAGGGTCTATGAATATTCAGCATGTGTCCTGCACTGTATAAATTACGATACATATGTTGCCAACACATTTATCTTTCAACAAGCTAATGTTTGTTGATAACAGAGAAGACAACATTGCACTGTTTTGGGTCCCTACAGTAGCCCTTCATCAAGAAATTTGTGTCACCTCTGGACTTGTATGTGTGAAATATTAATTTTCAGAGATCCTTAAACTGGTTGTAAAGGCTGAAGGTTTTTTTTTTTTTTTACCTGAACGCATTCTCTGCATTAAAGGTAAAAATGTCTCTCATTCATCTTTCCCCCAGGCCCCTCTAAATACTTAGCTGAGACCGATCTCGATCCAGTGCTGTGTCCGAGAGCAGTAGCGGTGTGTGTGCTCTCTCCCCTCACAAGGCTCAGTGAGAGCAGAGAACTATTGGCTTCTGCTGCTGTCAATCAAATCCTGCGAGCACAAGGCAGGGGCCGAGCCACGCTGAGTGTGTCAATAGAGGCACACAGCCCAACTCAGGATCGAGCATGCATGTCTGCCACCATGGTAGGTGCTAGCTATGGGGGGGCAGACACAGAAGAGGAGGTTCGGGCTGCAAAACCACTGCACAGAGCAGGTAAATAACTTATTTTTTTATAACAAAACAACAAAGGCCTTTACAATCACTTTAAGACATCTTTCATGCTGAGTCGCTTTACAGGCGCTATAGCGCTAAAAATGGCACCTGCAAAGCGCCAGTTAAGTGCCTCTCCTGTCACTCCAATGTGCTCACACTGGAGCGGTGCGCTGGCAGGACGACAAAAAAAGTCCTGCAAGCAGCATCTTTGAGGCGCTTTAGGAGCGGAGTATACACCGCTCCTAAAGTGCCCCTGTCCATTGAAATCAACAGGCAGCGCCGTCAAAGAGCTGCTTTGAACCCTTTTTTGGCTGCTAGCAGGGGTTAAAAGTGCCCCGCTAGCGGCCGAAAAGCGCCACTTACACTACGGTAAAGTGCCCCTAAAGATTCTGCTTCAACAACTTTAGCTATGCTCTGACAGGAGCCTTTGCTCCATAGGAATTTTTTACTTTATATTTTTCTGGATGATTTTGTATGTCCCTCTACATGCTCGGATTTGGATCTGTGAACTGAATCTCTCTCTCTCATATATATATATATATATATATATATATATATATATATATATATATATATATATATATATATATATATATATATATATATATATATATATATACACACACGCACACACACATCTTACTACAAAAGTAATAAAGGCTTCTTTTTAAATGTACCGGTATTTACTGCTTGTCCGGAATATTCTAATACTTGTGCAAACTTTCACTTTTAAGTGATAATGAAATAAAACTTAAAACTGGTACATACCGTCCCATCAGTAAGATTTGGATTCATTGGTACATAATTTTCTTCACTGTCCTGCGAGTCACTGCTGGAAGCTGTGCTATGAACAGAATCCGGCCTGGTTGGCATGGGGAACCTGGAGGAACTAACATATTAATTTACAATCATTAAGTATAATCTTATCACATGTACCATCTACATAGAATAAAATGTCATTCATATTAGGTTAACATCTTATTTACTAGTCAACAGTCAATATTTTTAACACCCAGGTTTCAGATAGTCTTTGTTCAACTCACAGGAAAGTCTGGAGGCTGTAGCTGGATCCGGTGGATTAAACGGTGCATTTGTAATTTATGCCTTCTATTTCCTGCAGAATCGTACAAAATCCAAGCTGCTGGTGGCCCTGCAAGCACCACCGGTTCGACCAAAGTCAATTTCAAAATCGACTGACCTGAGTGGAAAATTATCGAACAGTGACAGCATCCTTTCAGGTCCCTTTACAATTCGGCAGCACCATTATGTTCAGGATACGATTAAGAATACAATAAACCAGCAGTGAGCTGAATGACCATACATCGAGCTGTATACAGTGGCATTGAGGCTGGTTTCACACCACTGCATTGCAACGTATACATTGGAGGGTGGGGGGGTCACCCCTCCAGCACAAAACCACATATTAAAAAGAGTACTGCAATAGCAAGGAATAGGGTCAGCTCTTCCCAGTTTTTCTAACTGCTAAATTATCCCCCTACATGTCCTCATCTCCACCACATAGGGAATAATTGTTTTGTAATCCAAAAGATGAGAACTGGGAGTACTCCTTGAAATACCACAAAAAAATGTGCACAGGACAGCTCTGATTTTCTGGACACAATTATTTCTTTTTACACTTTAACAGATAAAACAAACTGCTTTTGATATATTTAAAGCCCAACTCCAGGATCGTCTTCCCTCTTGAATTACATTAAGTTTCCCAATAAAACATTGCTGCATTCATTTTCCCATCGAACCCCTACTTTCTCAGATACACTGTATTTCATTTCCTTGACCTCAGTATTATACGTAGATTCGATTTCACGCCCCCTGGCACCAGTGGGAGGATTAATGCACAGGCACACTTCACTTCTGACCTCTTCTTTTCTTACTAAAGCCTAGTACACACTAGTAGTTTTTTTTCCATTCACCCCAGCAGGACTGAACGAAGAAAATTTAACAGCTCAGGTAGGAGCTGCTGTACTAACCATGCAATGTTAGTACAGCGATCTCCCCTGCTGTGCTATTGTGTTCTGACAGGGGGCGCCCCCCCCCCACCAGAACACTCCGGTCAGCGCTCTCAGCCATTGGTTGAGAGTGCTGATCGTCATGCCCCATCGACAGAAGCCAGCCGAATGGCCAGCTTCTGTTGGACCCGCTGCAGTACACATGGGCTGAATGTTGGCCGTTTTCTATTGAACTGGCCGATGTCGCCCATGTACTAGTCTTTACTTAACATTTCTGCCTGTGGGAGGCAGGGATGAAAGATGGAAGGTGAGCACACTAAATGCCAAGCTACCCTGCTTACGTAAACAGCTGCAGAAGTACACAGGAGCCGTGAGGGGACCAGTCTCCTCCAAGATCAGCAGAAGAACCTTGCAGGTCCCCAGGACAGAAAATAAACCAATCAAACCCAGTAAACTGGTGCTTGGAAGGAACTGAACACAAGATGTGTAAGGTTGGATCAGTTTGTATGTATGGACCCTAAATTGTACTATCATCATGGCAAACAACACATTTTATAACACTTACTCTCTTGTGAAGCTTCTAGTTACAGGAGATCGTACAGGTAAGTCGACGAAATCAGGAACTGGCTGTATAGTCAGTGGTGCTGGCTTTGCTGCATAAAAAAACAAAAAACAAAAACAAAAAAAATACCACACCATGTTACACTATGTAAATATCTTAAAAATGCTATCAAACCATACATGTGCACATGTACCTTGTGCACCTACTTTTTTTCTTCTATTCCAAGCACATAAGTGTGCATTGTTCTCACAGCCCAAAGTACAACTGTTCACGATACAAGCCTGCAGAGCTTGTCATGGTTTGCGTACACTGCTACTAAAGTTTACCAGCTACCCTTTCCAAGGAAAATAGTTTTGAAAATATGGTCATCCCGACACCTAATAAAAGTGTAATACAGTTCATTTTTTAAAATACACGCAATAAAAAAAAACACATGGAATACTAAATATTTAAAAGGCCTATAAATATTGTGTAAGGTTAAGTGAACTAAAAAAATGTGAAGTACTAATAAAACATATGCAAACACAGTCAGTTACAAAGCACTCAGCTTTTAGGAGTCTACCTAACCGCTTAGTCTTGGTTTATTACATATAACTTAAAAAAAAAAATTACTGCAATGATATGGACTTGCATTGCCGCCTTAAGTGTCACTACAACCATGTGTAAAATAGGTGTAAACAGGACAGTGTGGAGATCTAAAATACATACCACCCTTTCTTCTTCTGGGAAATTCACCTATGGTTTGTGAATCTGTCCGCTCTAAACCATGAGGTTTAGTTCTTAAAATTTTAGGGCTTTGACCTAATTGGTAAAAAGAAGACTCTCTTAATAAGGTAGTTTTCTGAAATAAAAAAAGGCAATTACAAAAATGGAATTCTGCAATGAAAGCAGCGGAACCCAGGCAGCACAGCAGGGTTAATTCGATCAGCAAAAGCAACCCTGTCCAAAGACTTCAGAACTGAGCTGCACTCATGCCAACAGGGGAAGCACCCAACTCAAAAGGAAAAAAAATGCTGCATGCCAAAAGCTTGCCCGAAGCCAGCAAAAAACAGAAGGTTTAAAAGTCTGTCATCCCAACATTATAACACAGTACTCACCTTAAACCAGGCTTCATTTTAAGCCTAGTTCCTAACAAAACAGATGCTTTTATGTCTTGGCAGAAGCTGGCAGATTGAATTACCTACTTCTTCTAAACTCTTGGTCATTCCAGCAAGAGCCTTGCAACTGGCATCAAAAGGGGGATCTCAGGTTTGTCACTACATCCTTTACTGGAATCTCTAATAAATATGAGGCAAGGTGGTGATGCAATAGACCAGCTTCCAATTTACCTTTTCAGCAGACTTGACTTTCAACTAACTTAATAGTATAGAGATTGCTATTGTTCTAGGTGTCTGAAACATTGCAGTATTGTATGTGTACTACACGTGAAGGTCACAGTATTTTTAACATATCAATTTTTTCTTTTAACCATAGTCCGTAATAACGGGGAATCTCAACAGAAGTGAACATTTAAAATCAGTAAAGTCTAATCTGCAGATAGTATTTCTCTACCGTAAAACTTATTATCCAGCCTACCTTCAGGGACTATAATGCAGTTAAAAATGGGTTAATTTGCTTCCACTGACCGCAATAGGAAGAAGTCAAAGTTAAAATGGACATCCAGGCAACGCTGGGTTTTGTTTTAAAGGGGCAGGGAATGTAGAAACACAGTACAGATTTTTATTACCGCCTGGGTCCCCATTATAAGGATTTCCCCCGCACTCATGTCAATTATACAGAGATTGAAGAGAAATCTTCTCAAGAGGGATATAGACACAAGCACACAAAAATGTTCACACAAATAGGAAATAAACATTCTGACTGGTCTTCCATGTTACTTTTTAAAACGGTCATTGCTGTTATCAATGATCGCATGTAAACCCCAGTTTCCTGAACTGTATGATAATTTAGCTGCTGATAGTGTGGGTAGTCTTCATCACAAGTATGCCTTCTCTCCTGGCCTGTCCCTTGGACTGTAACCCATATGATGGTAATCCGGGCTGTGATGGGGCTTAAGTCCTAAAGATCCCAGCACTGGCGTGCCGCTGAGCAGCTCCAAGAGCCACGCATGTGCCCGGACCAGCCAGCGCCGCATGACAACAGTTTAAGCCACAACAGACAACAAGGATAAAATGGAGCAGTGTGGCTGTGTGAGCTCCCAGGTTCGAATGACAACATGTTTCGGAAGCGCGGCCTCCTTCAGGTCACACCCTTCCTCTAACCTGCAGCTCTATATAGGAAACCCAGAATCCCTCCCAGATTGAATCCTTAAAGGTCTAAAGGGATATAAGTTACAGTCCACGGGACAGGCCAGGAGAGGAGGCATACATGTGATACAGACTACCCATGCTGAATATCAGTCTACCATTGTGAGTGCAACTCTTGTTTTTTTAATCTCTTATTAAATGGTTCAACACTAGGGTGGCTATGCGCTCTCCTTTCTTTGTTTTTGCTACAGATTTCAGTCCACCCCCCAGTGGATTCAGGAGGAGCTGCAACACCTAGAACTGTTGAATCAGTTTCTGTTCACACAGGCTATCCCTGTACCTAATTAGAGTTGCGTGGGAACTGCGCAAACTGGTTAATGTACGTTGTATGGAGGTTTAGATAAGACAGTTCACCTGCATACTCCCTAAATAGGTTCTAATCCTTGGCACCTAATCTGGAACACTGGATACTAGTTTTCATGGATTTAAAAGGGTGGTAAATGTAGGGGTGTACTTTTTTACATGTAAATCTCAAATCTGTTCATTCAGATTATAAGAATGAATAAGCCATTCCAATTGTATGTGTCATTTGTTAAAGCAGTGTTTCTCAACTCCAGTCCTCAAGTTGCCCCCACTGGTCATGTTTTCAGGATTTCCCTGTGCAAGATAATGGGAAGCCTGAAAACATGACCTGTTGGGGAACCTTGAGGACTGAAGTTAAGAAACCCTGTGTTAAAGTATCTCACCTTTATCTCTATACATTGTTTGAAATAAGAATTAGGTTTGCTGGATTGCTGGTTCAAATAATTTGAAAAAGTCAACAATTTCCATGGGGTGTACTTTTTCACTGTATGTGTACCTAAGTTAGTGCCTGTGAAGGTCATGGAGGGGGACCAAGACAAGATATATTTATTTTTTTATGTGGCAAAAATATCCTGAGCTAAAATGCTCAAAATTAACCAAACTGTGTTACTTCATATACAATATTAGGTAAAGTATATCACAGAATACATGTAAAAGCACTTTGAATGAGACCAAAACTATACTGCAGACATAGTACAAAAGAGAAGCCTTTGGCAGATTTAAAAGGTAAAAGGTGAGGATCATTTTATAAGTAGTTTTCTATTACACACATCTAGTAGAATAAAGCCATAGCATTCCAGCTTACAGGGCCTACACTTAGTGTGAAGAAATTCTTCTCATCAAACTCTCATTCTAGCAGAAAATAGAATTTTTGTACTCCGCGTAATATCCTTTGGTTAGAAACCATTACGCCCCCGTTCACATCTGTGTGATTTGTCATGCTATTTGACAATCCCAAATCGCATGACAAGTCGCGCCCCATTGTCGGCAACGGAACTGCTCAAAATTGCCATAACTCATGTTGCAGAGACTTTGAAAAAGGTTCCTGCTTTACTTTTTGCCGATTTCATAGCGACTTGCATAGACTTCTGTTGTATGAAGTCGCAAGCCACAATGAAAACGGCAGTGCAAATCACACTGATGTGCAGCTTTGAAATTGTGCAAGATTTCAAAGCCGTACTAATGTGAATGGCCAGGGGACACAGAAAAGACTGTTGGGATAAATTGCCACCTACAACAAAATGGTCACAAAATATCAATTCCAGCAACAATTTCTGGAGGTTCAGGGAAATTGAAAACTTGGAAACCTGCACTCAGTGGCTAACTGGATTGACTTCCAGGGTTTAAAATATCCGGCATGAATCTACCAGTGCTGCTGACTGACTAGAGAGAGTTACAGGGTTTCAGTATTCAGCATGAATCTACCAGCAGCAGTTGATAGAAGTAAAATCTTCCAAATGAACAAGAGAACAGCTGCTGAAGAAAACACATCCACTCTGCATTAGGACACTTGCAACAAACAAGAGGCTGGATGGTTATACCCGGTTTCCCCGAAAATAAGACCTAGCGTGATTGTCGGTGATGGCTGCAATATAAGCCCTACCCCCCAAATAAGCCCTAGTTAAATAGTAGTTGTAGGTCTTCATTTCAGGGTAGGGCTTATTTTCGGGGAAACAGGGTAGGGCATATTTGGGGGGTAGGGCTTATATTGCAGCCATCATCGACAATCACGCTAGGTCTTATTTTCGGGGAAACAGGGTAGCAGTGCTGTGTCTTGGCCTAGCTCAACACTTTGCGGGGGGGGGGGTGTGGCAAAAAAGCCACCCCTCGCACGAAAACCCCCCCGGATCCGTCCTTCAGCACAAATATAGCCCCCGGCGCGGCAGCCTGCTTGCTGTAGCGCGGCACTTGCTAATATTAGCACTAAAGGGCATACTTGGCCAGGGGGAGGGATCGACTGACGTCCCCATAAAACGGCCGGTGACTGGCCAGACCGTGTGCATATAATTTCAGTGGCGGAGGCAGATCCTAATGCTCCGCCTACCCTCCTCCGTGCGACATCCTTACAATGCTTCTCCCCCGGGCCGGAGTCTCTTTCTCTGCGACTGTAGGGAGAGAGAGAGAGAGAGAAGAGAGAGAGAGAGAGAGAGAGAGAGAGAGAGAGAGAGAGAGAGAGAGAGAGAGAGAGAGAGAGAGAGAGAGAGAGAGAGAGAGAGAGAGAGAGAGAGAGAGAGAGAGATTGGAGGATGACGGGAACACCCTCAAATGGTGGCATTGGTGGTGTCAAGACAGCAGTACAGGTACAGTTAATTACGATTATTATAGTTATCATGTCCAATCCATATAAAGTGCTCAACCTGGATTAAATGCATATTTTCAGATATTGCACTCTTAAGCTGCACTGGTAGGCTGCACTGATGATGACCACTTGACAGGCTGCACTGATGAACACCTGACAGGCTGCACTGATGAACACCTGACAGGCTGCACTGATGAACACCTGACAGGCTGCACTGATGAACACCTGACAGGCTGCACTGATGAACACCTGACAGGCTGCACTGATGAACACCTGACAGGCTGCACTGATGAACACCTGACAGGCTGCACTGATGAACACCTGACAGGCTGCACTGATGAACACCTGACAGGCTGCACTGATGAACACCTGACAGGCTGCACTGATGAACACCTGACAGGCTGCACTGATGAACACCTGACAGGCTGCACTGATGAACACCTGACAAGCTGCAATAGGCTACACTGGTGGCCCCTGATGAGACCGCACTGATAGCCACTGATGGGCTGCACTGATGAGCATAGATAAAGGCAGCACTGCACTGCTCTTTTTCGCAGAAGAGAGTTTAACAAGACTCGTGGCCACTCATTAAAATTAGAAGAAAAGAGGTTTAACCTTAAACTACGTAGAGGGTTCTTTACTGTAAGAGCGGCAAGGATGTGGAATTCCCTTCCACAGGCGGTGGTCTCAGCGGGGAGCATTGATAGCTTCAAGAAACTATTAGATAAGCACCTGAATGACCACAACATACAGGGATATACAATGCAATACTGACACATAATCACACACATAGGTTGGACTTGATGGACTTGTGTCTTTTTTCAACCTCACCTACTATGTAACTATGTAACTATGATAAGGCTGCACTGTTATGCCCCGTACACACGGTCGGACTTTGTTCGGACATTCCGACAACAAAATCCTAGGATTTTTTCCAACGGATGTTGGCTCAAACTTGTCTTGCATACACACGGTCACACAAAAGTTGTCGGAAAAACCGATCGTTCTGAACGCGGTGACGTAAAACACGTACGTCGGGACTATAAACGGGGGAGTGGCCAATAGCTTTCATCTCTTTATTTATTCTGAGCATGTGTGGCACTTTGTCCGTCAAATTTGTGTACACACGATCGTAAATTCAGACAACGGATTTTGTTGTCGGAAAATTTTATAGCCTGCTCTCAAACTTTGTGTGTCGGAAAATCCGATGGAAAATGTGTGATGGAGCCTACACACAGTCGGAATTTCCGACAACAAGGTCCTATCACACATTTTCCGTCGGAAAATCCGACCGTGTGTACGGGGCATAAGGCACAGATGAGGCGGCACTCTTAAGCTGCACTGATAAGGCAGCACCGACAGGCTGCACTGGTGGCCCCTGATGAGACCGCACTGATAAGGATGCACTGTTGGGCACAGATGAGGTGGCACTCTTAAGCTGCACTGATAAGGCAGCACCGACAGGCTGCACTGGTGGCCCCTGATGAGACCGCACTGATAAGGATGCACTGTTGGGCACAGATGAGGTGGCACTCTTAAGCTGCAGTGATAGGGCTGCACTGATTAGCTTATTAACAGCTTTGCCACACAGAGAGTTTGGCGAAAGCCACTTTAGTTTGATTTTGGCATCCTCTCTGATTCAACAATTTTTCAGTTTAAAATAGGTATATTCGTTTAATTAAAGTTACCCAAGTGATTAAAAACATCATCATGTCAATTTCATGATGGAGTGATTGATGAAAGTATGGAGTGAATGGTGCGTGATTGTGTGTGCTAATGTACAGAGAGGAAGAGGTGGACCTCTAAGAGGAAAGGTGGTGCCTAAAAAGGAAGGGGTGTGGTTTACAGACAGGGCGTGTCTTAAACAGGAAGGGGTGTGGCCTTGCCATGAAGGGGTGGGTCATATTTAAATTAGGGGGTGCATGAGTTTAGTCAGGCCTAGGGCAGCACAAAACCTAAATACACCACTGGATGTAGGGGAAAGAAATCTGTAGTTCAACTTATATAGGAAGATTTGTTTCATCTCTGTGTATCACCTGAGGCCAATCACTTTACGAGGTATAGGCAAGGGCTTAAAGTGATTGTAAAGTCTTGTCTAAAAGAAAAGAAAAAAAAAAACACATGTCATACTTACCTGCTCTGTGCAGTGGATTTGCACAGGGCAGCCTGGACCCTCCTCTTCTCGGGTCCCTCTTCGCTGCCCCTGGCCCCTCCTTCCTGTCAAGTGCCCCCACAGCAAGCAGCTTTCTATGGGGCACCCGAGCTGAGCTGCAGCTCCGTGTATCCATTCAGACACAGAGCTGCGGTTCGGCCTCACCCCCTCTCTCTCCTGATTAGCTGACTTTGATTGACAGCAGCAGGGGCCAATGGCGCCACTGCTGTCTCTCAGCCAATCAGGAGGGAGAGTACCGGATGGCCAAGGGACTTGTGGACATTGCTGGATAGAGATGGGGCTCAGGTAAGTATTAGGGGGGCTGCTGCACACAGGTGGCTTTTTAGCTTCATGCATAGAATGCATTAAGATAAAGGGGTTGTAAAGGCAGGAGGTTTTTTAAAACCACTAGTTTTGAGATATACCTTTAAAAAACCAGACCGGACAAAGAAAACATTTTATATGGCTTTGTTCACAAAGGCAAAGAGCCACGGTAAAAAAAAAAAAAAAAAAAACAGGCATTTGCATCATGGTAACACCATGTCTTTTGTTTACCTGGCTGCCAAATGGGCCAGTTCAGACTAGCACCTTTGTGTCACGCTAGTTTTAACTCCAAATGTCATGTTCAGCAGCCATTACATCTGCCAAATGCAGTTAATAAAGTCAATGCAACCACATGCCAAATATTTTGGTGGTTGTGGCGCAGTGTGAAATCATCCCTGGGAACAAAAGACAGATGATATTTAGGGGGTGGACGTATCACCTCCTGTGCACTTGTAAAACAGCTCTAAACATTGTTCTGAAAAGCAATCCACCACAGATACATTTTCAGAGTCTGTCACCCATGTCAAAGTATCTACATAGAACATACTGTATGCTTTTTAAATACTTTTTTTTTTTAATAAATCTCTAGAGAGAAGTGCACAATCAGTGGGTGTTTTCAGAGTAATGTCGGGAGATTAATGTGACTCTTGTGAGGATTGCCACCCTATATATTTTGATAGTTACTTCAGGTAGTAATATTCTACAAAATGATAAATTTCTCTTTCTGCAAAGCTGGCAAATAAAATTCCTGGAATTTTCAAAGAGCCTGAGCAGACCTCATAAGTAACAGAAAAAAACAGTGCATTTCCCTTTAGGCTGCAGTAACCTTAATGGTATTTAAAAAAAAAAGGGGAAGGAAACCGATCACAAATCAAACCCTGAAAGAGGTCCTATCCCTTTCCCACTCTGTCCAAAACTAAAAAAAACCCCAAAAACAAACACAAACTTCTGATGTACGTTCCCAAATCTAGGCTATTATTGTATGCCTTTGCATATATTAAACATTTAAGTATATGTTTGAAACGCTCCTAAACTCCAGAACAAAATGTAATATATTGCCGTTTACTAGTCCTCTGGATTTCCGCACTGTCCCTCTCAGAAGGGGAAACCGCAAAAAAGGAGCAGCCCACCTAAAGGCTTGCATCCCTTACTAACTACGCCATCATCTGGAAGTCCAGAAAAGACACGATTCAGGATGGATGCTGCGGATGAAGAACATGAGGTGAGCTCTCTCCATGACTCAGGGTATGACACTAGGGAGCTGCCAGACTCTATAGACCAATTCCCCAACAACAACCAGCTTGTTCTAGACACAGTGCTCAAAGAAATGCTGGTATCATTAAGAAGCTCCCTTTATTCATTATAGATATGGTATCATGTGTGCATAAATTTAGCATGGACTTACAATCGGTCTCAGATAGAACATCTCATGTAGAGAACAAAATGGGGGAGTACGCATCCACAATCAATGATCTGGTCAATACTAATGAAAGCAATGAGGATGATATAGAGGGGATTAAAGCCAAAATGGCGGACATGGAGGACAGATCCAGAAGGAATGTCAAGATCAGGGGTATTCCGGAATCTGTCCTGCAACAGGATCTGCACAATTATGTCTCCCAGCTTTTCACCACAGTATTACCTGATATGTCAACCCTTGAATGCACTGTGGATAGAATACACAGTCTCCCTAAACCCACTTACCTCTCTGCTAAGGTACCCAGGGATGTCATATTTAGACTCTATTTTTACTACACCAAAGAAAGGCTAATGGCAAGTGTCCCGACAGAGAGAACAGATACCATCGCCGTACACCGATTTACAATTCTATGCAGACCTATCTCAGTACACCCTTCAAAAACGCAGGAATCTAAACACTATTACCAAAGCTCTCAGAAATCACAAGCTGAGCTACAAATGGGGTTTTCCAACAAAGTTGATTGTCACTAAAGACGGCACAAAAAAGGCACCAGCTAAATGACCGTGCCGTGATTGCTTGATGTATTTTATTTATTTATATAATAGATTTATAAATAAATCTATTTAATAAAACATGTTTTCATTCATTGCAGTATAATCTACAGATGGGTGCAGTTACCTCACTTCAAAATGATACTGAAGCCATCCTATTTATTTTGGATTTGTTGCATTTACCCAAATAAGAAAAAAAAAAAAAAAAAAAAAAAAAAAAAGGCACAAAACAGAAATCGGCAGCTTCCAGAAACTGTGTAGTGGCAGCCTAGAGTCCTGGATGAACTTCTCAGGTCTAATTTATTGGGAGGCAGAGTAAATGATAGGGAAAATCTACAACATCCACAAAGGATTTAACCCCTTCCGACCAGCGCACGCCGATGTATGTCGGCAGAATGTCACGGCTGGGCAAATGGGCTTACAAGTACGTCCATTTGAATTCCCCGCCGTGACACTGCGTGCGCCGGCCGGAAGCTCCGTGAGTCAGGTCGCGGGTCCCGCGGACTCAATCGCCGCGGGGATACCCGCGATCGCCTCACAGAGAGGACGAACCCCATTCTGCCTAGTGACAAGTGTCACTGATTTCTGCTCCCTGTCATCGGGAGCAGAGATCAGTGTAGTGTCACAGCTAGCCCATCCCCCCTACAGTTAGTAATCACTCCCTAGTACTGACTTAACTGACTTAACCCCTCCCCGTCCCCTAGTGGTTAACCCCTTTACTGCCAGTGTCATTTACACAGGAAGCAGTGCATTTTTATAGCACTAATCGCTGTATAAAATGACAATGGTCCCAAAAATGTGTCAAAAATGTCCGACATAATGTCGCAGTCACAATAAAAATTGCTAATCGCCGCCATTACTAGTAAAAAAAAAAAAAAATTTTATAAAAATGCCATAAAACTATCCCCTATTTTGTAAACGCTATAACTTTTGCGCAAACCAATCATTAAACGCTGATTGCGATTTTTTTTTACCAAAAATATGTAGAAGAATACATATCGGCCTAAACTGAGGGAAAAAAATGTTTTTTTATATATATTTTTGGGGGATATTTATTATAGCAAAATGTAAAAAATAATGCGTTTTTAAAAAAATTGTCGCTCTTATTTTGTTTATAGCGCAAAAAATAAAAATTGCAGAGGTGATCAAATACCACCAAAAGAAAGCTCCATTTGTGGGGAAAAAAGGACGTCAAATTTTGTTTGAGAACCACGTCACACGATCGCGCAATTGTCAGTTAAAGCCACGCAGCGCTGAATCGCAAAAAGTGCTCTGGTCAGGAAGGGGGTAAAATCTTCCGGGACTGAAACGGTTAGAGAAACCTGCAGACGGTTCGTATCAGCCGGAGATTCAAACCATGTAACATGGCTGATTGTACCCAAGTTGATGGAGCTATCAACTTGGGCACAACCAGTCTGTCAGATTCTTCATGCGAGTATTGCCAGTGGCTATACCTGCTAGCAATAATCCCAGTGTTCTCCCAAACTGCTCCCTCACACCAGGAGAACATTGACTGTGTTGCTGAATGAATCAAGCGATTTCCTTTCCTGCAACCACGTCCCACCATCTATGGATGGCTTAATACCCCCTCTAAGATCTATGTAAAAGGCTTACTGTACCACATTAAAGGCAAAGGCTACTCATTACTGATCTTTCAGTCTTAGGTGGACACATCCCTCCACCAGCTTCCTACATTTCCTAAGATCTCTAATGGGGGATCAAAGTTACAGATGTGACCAGAAAATTATTTCTCTGGGTAGGTTACCTGATGGTGACAAAAGCAGAAGATGGAGCATAATCACCCTATAAGAGAAAGTGCCTGAATTTAAAAAACCCATTCATTCAACATCACCTCTTGTAAATTTTTTAAAATATTTGTAGATGAACGGTTTCTTCTACTTGATTTTCTATTTAAATTTAGATGGATTCCTAAGGTTAGAGCATGGTGCTATGACAAAGGATGTTAGAGCCGAAACATGTTAGCTGGTTACCATTTTTTTTCAGTATTCAGCCAATAAAGATTTAAATTTTACAGACTGAGTTGCCAGCTTGAATTTACTATGGATTTGATTGTCAGAGTGGGGGAGCACTGTAGCCAGAGTACCCACCTCCAGCCATCAGAAGCTGAACTTGCAGTTGAACTTTGGTATTGTTTATCTGCAACATTTTATTATAAATTGAAATGTTAAATTCTACTAATTGTCATCAAATTTGAAACCATTATATTAGTGCAAAGATTTGAAATATTAGTGTGCCTTTTGTTGGTGAAACTATATATATGTCAAATTATCATCTTGATAGAAATGTGAGGTATAGTTAACCACTGACTCATCTATTTACGCTATTTCAAGTGCTTTTACATTATTTGGGTTAGTTTTCAATAAATTACCTCTTCCCAAGCCAAATTACCACCACCAACAGTCTTAAAGCTTTACAGATAGCAGATTAGACTTAGCAGCAGTTGGTAGCCTTGCCAAGTAGAGGCAGGAGTAAGCAAAAATGTTCTCTGAAAGCTCAGCCTACCTTTTCTGTCTGGCTTGAGATTCCTGTCAACAGGTGGAGGCTCACAGTCTGTAGAGGGAACAGTCCTTCTTGGCGGAGTCTGTGGACTGGATCTGAAGCCCATATGTGCTGGAGGTGGAACTTGCATTCCAAATGCAGAAAAGTCAAACGTGCCTGGAGTCATAGGTACATAATTTGTTTCTTGGATGGGTTCCGTACAGCTGTTAGAATGCTGTCGAGGAGGTGAATTTGGGTTCATTGGGACATAGTTTTCATCTAATTCCTCAGTTGAAAAACTCCCTACTGTTAACATGCTTCTGTTTTTCTGAAAGAAAAAAAAAAAAAACATATCCAATTGTAAGCAATGATCTGAGTAATGCATAAATACCTAAATGCCTACCAAATAAAACAGATTTAAAAACTTACAAAATGGCTATGAAAGGCCTCAACAGAACTAGATCTATCACCGGTAAAGGGACGAGGGACATCGTAGAAATCTTGAGAACTCATTTCTACAAAAGACAAATATTAGTGACATAATTACAAACATTTGAGAAAATTGAATCATAATAGATTTTATAAGATAACATGGTTATAACAGAATTGTGTTCTAATCATGTGTGACATTACATTTTTACCCATATTAGCTTTAACTCCACAAAGCATCTATATCCAGTAAAGATTAAGCATTCTGCTTGGTTTAATCATTTTTTTACCTTCATAAAAGTTATATTGACTAATATTAGCTTTTAGGCCATCCAAAACTGATAAACCAACTACACTATGTGCAACACAAAGGGCAAAATTAGCCCCTGGCTTATGTCTGGGATACTTTAGCGCCAATAAATGTTACATTCGGTTCTTGTCCACCTGGGTGTTCCGGATTTTCTTCCTCACATTTGTATTTTCCAGCACCTCTTTGTAATATCCCCAATTGAAAACAAATTAGAAATCCATCAGAGTGAGAGGTCACAGAGAGATATATAAAACGTGTGGTTTAACACTTTGTTTACAATAAATTGGAATATCACTTTTGGGTGAAAAAAAGCAATGGCAACTCAATGTCTATCCATAGAGGTTCCTTTCAAAGTGAAACTGTCAGGTGATTAAAGATGTTAGCAAACAAGTCTGTATCCCATGGCATAAATAGTGGCCCAATTTCTGTTTGGCTTAGTCTCACACGCCACCAAACTAAGGCCACACCCACTATTCAACAGCTCAGTGCATAGGACAGAATAAGAGAACTGAATTGGTCTGAACCAGAGTGTATAAACTAACATTACTGGTAAGCTTCAACTAGACACAGAGCAACAAACATAGCAGCAGAGGCTTTAACAAACCCCATTGCCCTAAACTGGAAACAGTTTTCATTTAGAGACTCTAGGTATATGGCAAGCTTTACATGCGTCTCTTGTATGTATTATGACACAATGCCTTTTACATACAGCTACAGTAGTTTCCCTTCATCTTTTAAGTACCCTGAAGTGACAGCGATGTGTCTAGATCTAATGTGCTATTCAGTCCCCAATGTTCTCTTTTTGCTGATGGACTCGAAAAGACCCCATCCCTGGACAGCCAATAGAAATGTCCATATTATGCAGGCACTTCTGGGGTTCTGGGTGAGATCTAAATCTTTTCTTCGTGTCACAATCTCTATATGTTTCTATGGAAAAACCAATAAGGTGCCAGTGTCGTGTCACTTGTAAATATATATATATATATATATATATATATATATATATATATACACACACACACACACACATACACACACACACACACATCTCAAAAAATGTTAATATCTTTAACCACTTCAGCCTCGGAAGATTTGGCTGCAGAATGACCGGCCCATTTTTTGCGATTCAGCACTGCGTCACTTTAACTGACAATTGCACAGTCGTGCGACGTTGCACCCAAACAAAATTGACGTCTTTTTTTTCCCACAAATAGTTTTCTTTTGGTGGTATCAATTGCCTCTGCGTTTTTTTTTTTTTTTTGCGCTATAAACAAAAAAACAGCGACAATTTTGAAAAAAAAAAAAACAATATTTTGTACTTATCCCCATTTTTTTTTTTTAAAAAAAGCGAATTTTTTCACAGTTTAGGCTGATATGTATTCTTCTACATATGTTTGATAAAAAAAAATAAATAAAAATAAAATTGCAATAAGCGTATATTGATTAGTAATGGCGGCGATCAGCAATTTTTATCGTGACTGCGACATTATGGCGGACACATCTGACAATTTTTGGGACCATTGGCATTTATACAGCTATCAGTGCTATAAAAATGCAATGATTACTGTATAAATGTCACTGGCAGTGAATGGGGTTAACACTAAGGGGCGATCAAGGGGTTAACTATGTTCCCTGGGAGGTAATTCTAACCGAAGGGAGAGGGGACCGACTAGAGGAAGTGACGGATCGTGGTTCCTAGCTAATAGGAACACACGCTCTGTCACTCCTGTTAAAACAGAACAGGGAAGTGTGCGTTTACACACACTCGTCCCTGTTCTGTGTCTCCTGGTCACGATCGCTCGTGGCCGGCGGTCATCGCGACTGTCGACCACGAGCATCGACACCCCCGCTGTGCAGCGAGAGCGCGCGCCTGTTATCCCGATCCCGCAAGCCGATGTATAGCTATGACGGTTCGCGGGATCGTACCGACCTGCCGCAGTATAATGGAGGCTGGTCGGCGGTTAAAAAAAAATGTATTTGAGTAATTAAATTCAAAAAGTGAAACTCATATTATATAGATTCTTTACAAAGAGGGATATATTTCTCTCTTTTAATTTTGAGGATTATGGCTTACAGCTAGTGAAAACCCAAAATTCAGGTGCCAAGTCCTGCTGAAAAATGAAATCAGCATCTCCATAAAGCTGGTCTGCAGAGGGAAGCATGAAGTGCTCTAGAACTTCCTGATAGAGGGCAGTGCTGACTTTGAACTTGATAAAACACAGTGGACCAACACCAGCAGATGGCATGGCTCCCCAAATCATCACTGACTGTTGACACTGGACCTCATGCAACTTGGATTCTGTGCCTCTCCTATCTTCCTCCAGACTCTGGGACCTTGATTTCCAAGTGAAATGCAAAATTTACTTTCATCCGAAAAGAGGACCACTGAACAACAGTCCAGGCCTTTTTCTACTTAACCCAGGTAAGACGCTTCTGACGTCTTGTTCAGGAGTGGCTTGGCACAAGGAATGCCCATGTCCTGGATACATCTGTGTTTGGCTGCTCTTGAAGCACTGACATCAGCCATAATCCACTCCTTGTGAATCCCCTCCAAATTCTTGAATGGTCTTTGCTTCACAATCCTCTCAAGGCTGCGGGCTATCCCTTGTGCACCTTTTTCTACCATACTTTTTCCTTCCACTCAACTTTCCAATAATATGCTTGGATACAGCACTCTGAACAGCCAGCTTGTTTAGCAATGACCTTTTGTGACATAATTTCCTTGTGGAGGGTGTCAGTGACTGTCTTCTGAACAACTGTTAATTCAGCAGTCTTCCCCATAATTGTGTAACCTGCTGAACCAGACTGAGAGACCAATTTAAAGACTCAGGAAACCTTTACAGGTGTTTTGAGTTAATTAACCGATTACAGTGTAAAACCATGAGTCAACAATATTGAACTTTTTCACAATATTTAATTTTTTGAGATAATGAATTTTGGGTTTTCCACTAGCTGTAAGCCACAATTATCAAAATTAAAATAAAGAAATGCTTGGAATATATCACTGTGTGTGTAATGAATCTATATAATACGAGTTTCACTTTTTGAATTGAATTACTGAAATAATTTAAAAACTTTTTGATATTCTAATTATTTGAGATACACACACACACACACACACACACACACACACACACACACACACACACACACCATTCCCCCCCTCTTTCAACCTCTTTCAACAAGTTTTTCTTAGAAACCATTTGCACATGTAGAGCCAGCCAGCAGATCCCAAGCAGTCTTATATCACAGAATGCTGCACGTGACCAACCCCTGACAATGATAGCAGTCATTACTTTACAGTGCCTTGAAAAAGTATTCATACCCCTTGAAAATTTTCCACATTTTGTCATGTTACAACCAAAAAATTGGATTTTTTATAACCGCTTACCTGTAAAATCCTTTTCTTTCGATGTACATCACGGGACACAGAGCCTCAGTAATTACTGATGGGTTTATAGGTATCACTAGGTGATTGGACACTGGCACACCCTAAACAGGAAGTTCAACCCCCTATATAATCACTCCCCCTACAGGGATACCTCAGTTTTGTAGCAAAGCAATATAAGTGTATTAGAAGAGGGGTGGGACCTCTGTGTCCCGTGATGTACATCGAAAGAAAAGGATTTTACAGGTAAGCGGTTATAAAAAAATCTATTTTCTTTCTCATACATCACGGGACACAGAGCCTCAGTAATTACTGATGGGATGTCCCAGAGCAATGCTATCTGAGGGGAGGGGAACCACAACCAAGTAGGGTGCAATCAGACCTGAGGACCCTGTACCGCTGCCTGCAGCACACTACGCCCAAAGGCGATATCCTCATGCCTTCTCACATCCACCTGATAAAATCTGGTGAATGTATGGACTGAAGACCAGGTTGCGGCCTTGCAGATCTGAGCCATAGAGGCCCAGTGATGCACTGCCAAGAAGCACCAATAGCCCTTGTGGAATGTGCCTCAATCTGAAACGGTGGAATCTTCTGTTTCAAACCGTAAGCCTGAATAATCATTTGTCGAATCAATTTAGAAATGGTAGCTTTTGACGCTGCCTGTCCTCTCTTGGGACCCTCTGGCAGTACAAACAGAACATCTGTCTTGCGGAATTGAGCAGTTGCTTCCAGATAGGCCTTGACTGCTCTTACTACATCCAAAGAATGTAGTGACCTTTCTTCCGAAGAACAGGGATCTGGAAAAAAGGAAGGCAGAACAATGTCTTGGTTTAGATGAAAATCTGAAACCACCTTCGGTAAAAAACTAGGATGAGGGCGCAGTACCACTCTATCCTTGTGTACAATCAAATAAGGCTCTTTACAAGAAAGAGCTGCTAATTCTGATACTCTTCTAGCAGAAGAAATGGCTACCAGAAAAATTAACTTCCTTGTCAACAAGACCAAAGGAATCTGACGTATTGGTTCAAAAGGCTGTTTCTGTAAAACAGACAGAACCAAGTTCAAGTCCCAGGGATTTAGGGGCGCCTTAACCGGAGGATTAAGACGCGACACCCCCTGTACAAAGTTTCGGACCAAGGAATGCGAAGCAAGTGGACGTTGAAACAATACTGATAAGGCCGAGACCTGGCCCTTGATGGTACTCAAGGACAGCTTCATCTCTAATCCCAATTGTAGAAAATCAAGAATTCTACCTATCACATATTTTCTGGGATGCCAACCCCTGGGATTCACACTAGGATACATAAGCTTTCCACATTCTATGATAAATTACTCTGGAAGCTGGCTTCCTTGCATTGATCAAGGTAGCTATCACAGGACCTTAAAACCCCACGATTTTTCAGAACGTGCGTTTCAATACCCAAACCGTCAAATTTAGCGTTTGTAAGGCAGGATGGACCTTGAGGTAACAGGTCTGGGCGTAACGGTAGGGTCCACGGAGAACCCTCCGTCATCCTTACTATTTCTGCATACCAAGTCCTTCTGGGCCAAGCTGAGGCTACCAGGAGCACCGACTTCCTTTCCCGCCTGATCCTGCAAAGGAGTAGCAGAATAAGAGGGAATGCATAAATCAGTGAGAACCGGTGCCACGGAATCACCAATGCATCTGTCCCACATGCAAGGGGATCCCTTGTCCTTGCCACAAATCTGTCCATCTTTTTGTTGAATCGGGATGCAAAGAGGTCTACATCTGGAAGCCTCCCATCTCTGGCATATGGCCCAAAAGACATTGGGATGCAGAGACCATTCCCCTGGGAATAACTGCTGGCGACTTAAATAGTCTGCCTGCCAGTTCTCTATCCCTGGAATGAAGACTGCCGATATGCATGGCACCTGCTTCTCTGCCCAGACTAAGATCTGGTTCACCTCTCTTTGAGCAGCTCGGCTCCTGGTGCCCCCCTGATGATTGATATAAGCCACTGCTGTGGCATTGTTGGACTGGATCCTGACAGGGCAACCCTGTAGCCTGAGAGTCCAGGCTCTTAGGGCTAGGTATACCGCACGGATCTCCAGAATGTTGATGGGTAAGGTCTCGGTTTGGGACCATACCCCCTGGACCGCAGACTGTTCCAGAACTGCTCCCCAACCCGAAAGACTGGCATCCGTTGTTACCATCGTCCAGGTAACCGGTAGAAAGGATTTCCCCTTCTGCAGGTTTTCGGGTACTAACCACCAATTGAGGCTCTGACGCACCGCCTGAGACAGGTGCATTGGAAAGTCTAATGCCTGAACCCTCTTGTTCCAGGTCGACAGGATACTGTGCTGCAGTAGTCTTGAATGAAACTGAGCATAGGGGACTGCTTTGAAAGCAGACACCATCTTTCCTAGCAGCCTTTTACAAAGGCGGACAGAGGGACCCTTCTTGGTCCTGACAACCAGAATCAGCTCCCTTAAAGCAGTGATCTTTGCCTGAGGTAGAAATACCTTCTCCTGGCTTGTATCTATAATCAGACCCAAATATTCCAGTCTTCTTACTGGTTTTAGGAAAGATTTTTCTAGGTTGAGAATCCAACCTAGGTGTTCCAGATACTTGACTGTAGTCCTCAAGCTCTCGTTCAAAGAGGCTACCGACCGGTCTATCAAGAGCAGGTCGTCTAGGTATGCTATAACAGTTATACCTTGGGCCCTTAATCTGGCCAGAGGAGGAGCCAAGATCTTTGTAAACACTCGAGGTGCAGTGGCTATCCCGAAAGGCAGAGCCACAAACTGGAAATGGCGCCCTCCTATCTCGAAGCGCAGAAACTTCTGATGAGCAGGAAAAATGGGCACATGCAGATATGCATCTCTGATGTCTATCGATGCCAGAAATTCTCCTTCCTGCAGGATGGAGACTACTGTCTGAATTGATTCCATGCAGAAGGACCGAATCCTTAGGAATCAATTCAGGTCCCTTAGATCCAGAATGGGTCCGACATCCCCATTTGGCTTTTGGACCGTAAAAAGGTTGGAATAGAAGCCCAATCCTTGATCCTTCGTGGGGACCACCATAATGACCTTTTTCGACAAAAGCCGCTCTAACGCTAGAAGGAGCGACTGCTTTTTCTCTGGATCTCTGGGGACACTTGATCTGAGTAAACGAGGAGAAGGGAATTTTTGGAACTCTAGCTTGTACCCTAAGGTTACCGTGGAGATTACCCATCTGTCCTGGAAGTCCTCCTGCCAGAGCTTTGAGAACTGTAGCAGTCTTCCCCCCACTCGAGCGAGCGCCCCTTCATAAAGAGGCCTTAGTATCTTGTCTAACAGACTTCTTCCCCCAGGACTTCTTTTGTCCCTGGGGTTGACTCTTGTTTCTTGACCCAGACGGAGGAGGCCGTCACGACTGCCTGGAGGCTGATGCTGCTGGCGCTGGGGAAATAGTCCGTTTGAAAGAGGGACGCTTACTCTTTCTCTTAACAGGTAGAAGAGTGCTTTTCCCACTAGAGATCCTTTGGATATAGTTATCCAAGTCTTCTCCAAACAGCCTTGCACCACGAAATGGGAGCCCAACCAGGAGTTTCTTACATGGTGCTTCAGCTGACCAATTCTTTAACCATAAGCTTCTACGCATATGCACCAACCCAAGTGAGAGACGAGAGGTTTGCATGATAGAATCTCTGATGGCGTCAACAGCAAAACATAAGTCCGCTGGAAGGTTAGCCAACCCCTGGGCCTGCTGTTCAGGTAAAACTTTGATGACCTGCTTAACATGGTCTCTTAAGTATTGACAGATTCAAATCGCTGCTATTGCAGGTTGAGCCACTGAGCCAGCTAAGGCGAAAACATCTTTCAACAGGGATTCTATCTTTTTATCCACAGGATCCCTGAGCATCTGAGCATTGTCTACAGGACAAGTCAGACTCTTATTTACGGAGGATATGGCGGCATCAACGGCTGGTATTCCCCACAGCTTAAGCTTTTCTTCCAGAGGATAAAGTGTTGAAAACTTTTTCGGTGGAAAAAAAAAACGTTTATCTGGGTGATTCCACTCAGAATAAAGGAGCTTTTCAAGTAAATTATGAACAGGAAAAGCATGTGCTGTTTGAGGAGGCTTCAGTGACCCCAACTAAGAAGAGGGTTCTTTAACGGATTCAGATAGGGGCAACTTAAATGTGGAGCGGACCAATCCAGCAAGGATCTGCACTAAGACTTTCTCATCCTGAGAACCTGCAGAGGGCCCTTCTCCACCTGATTCCTCTGAAGAGGAATCATTCGTTCCATCCCGATCCTCTGAAAGGGATTCCTCTCCCCTATCCCAGAGCTCCTCAACCTGAGGGTCTTGGGTAGCAGAGGAAGGCCTAGTGCGTTTTCTTCCACTGAGTGAAGATGTGATCACGGCCATTAATCTTTCCTCTAATCCATTAATGGTTGAGGAAAAAACCTCCTGCGTAATATATACAGGGGCTGAAGTGCCAGAAGCAGGTGTAGCCCCTGACCCCAACGGCTCTCCCCGACTAGCCATCCCTGGCCCCTCAGGGGGGGAAGATGCTGCAGATAGGGGGCCCTCAGAACCCGAAGGAGATCCCCTAGGGCCTCTGGTTCTTGGGGTATGTGAACCTCTTCTACCCATAGTGCCAAGCAACAAAGTGGAGGTATCACAAAATGAACACTGACTGCTGAGCGATGTAGTCTTAGCCACAGCCTTGCTACCAATGCCCAGTCCAAGTGTTCCTTACTAAATGCTGCCTAGGGGAATGCCTGTGTTCCACCTTACATGCGACCAGTCAGCTCTGTGTCCCTCCAAAGGCTGAGTGCACCTGTAAAGTGTGCCTCTTATAGCCATGCAGCCGGCAGTGAGGGCGTCTAAGCACGCTGAGACCGCGCTGACGCTCCGCCCCCACTCCACTCTATGGCCCCCCCCTTCGCCTTTTCAAAAAACGTGCGCTTCCCGCGCGAGCCAACCCTCCTGTTCTGCCAAGCATGGGGGAAAAAGGCCGGGGGAGGAGGAAGGAGAGAGGCCGGCAGTGATGGGGCCTGCACGTGGCAATGGCAGCGGCGGCGGTGACAGTGCGGTATACTACCGCCTCACAGACCACCTGTGGCCCCCCCTATACTTGGGGGGAATCACCCAGAGGAGAACCCCCCATCCCATCCTACCTGGAGCTCGGCTGGAGGAGCTGTGCAGCGTGAAACACTGAGACAGACAGGCAGCCCCCGGTGGCGACAATAGGCATAGCATGCATTTACCACAAAGGAGAAACCCACTAGAACTAAAAAATTCTGTGGAATCTCCCTTACCTTTTCCAGCCGCAGGGTTCTGTTATACAGACCCAATCTTCTCCTCTCACGGTGGGCTCCGTTTTGGAAAAACCTTCAGAGACTGGGGCCCCCTACAGATAGGGGGAATCCGCAGTTCTGGGCCTGTAAAGCACCCGGCCAGAAATAAGGATAGAAAACCATTTTCTAATATGCGGGGTCCAGCTCTCTAAAAAGAGGATGCGTTACAGGTAAAACCTCGTTTCTTCTGACACGAGGCCCGGATACCATCCAATTCGGCCTAAAAAGGACACTTTGAGATGGATCGCCTGGCTTGCCCCAGTATAGGATATAGTATATTACCTTTGGAGCTCAGCACAGGACATCTTTACACGTCCAACACCAAAGACACTGGCGTAAAAACTGAGGTATCCCTGTAGGGGGAGGGATTATATAGGGGGTTGAACTTCCTGTTTAGGGTGTGCCAGTGTCCAATCACCTAGTGATACCTATATAACCCATCAGTAATTACTGAGGCTCTGTGTCCCGTGATGTATGAGAAAGAAAGAAAGTAAATGTATTTTATTGGTATTTTATGTGATAGACCTACACAAAGTGGCACATAATTGTGAAGTGGAAGGAAAATGATAAATGGTTTTCCAAATTTTACAAATAAACATGTGAAAAGTGTGGTGTGCATTTGTATTCAGCCCCCCAGAATCAATACTTTGTAGAACCACCTTTCGCTGCAACTAAAGCTGCAAATCTTTTTGGGGATGTCTCTGCCAGCTTTGTACATCTAGAGTGTGACATATTTGGCCATTCTTCTTTGCAAAATAGCTCAAGTTCTGTCAGATTGCATGGAGAGTGTCTGAACAGAAATTTTAAAGTCTTGCCACAGATTCTCAATTGGATTTAAGTCTGGGCCATTCTAACACATGAATATGCTTTGATCTAAACCATTCTATTGTAGCTCTGGCTATATGTTTAGGGTCCTTGTCCTGCTGGAAGGTGAACCTCTGCCTCAGTCTCAAGTGTTTTGCAGACTCTTAACAGGTTTTCTTCTAAAATTGCCCTGTATCTTCCCATCAACTCCATCCATCTTCCCATCAATGCTGGCTAGCTTCCCTGTCCCTGCTGAAGAAAAGCATCCCCACAACATGATGCCACCACCATGTTTCACGATGGAAGATGGTGTGTTCAGGGGGATGTGCAGTGTTAGTTTTCCTCCACACATAGCATTTTGCTTTTAGGGTAAAAGTTCAATTTTGGTCTCATCTGACCAGAGCACCTTCTTCCACAGGTTTGCTGTGTCCCCCACATGGCTTCTCGCAAACTGCAAACCGGAGGACTTATGGCTCTTTCAACAATGGCTTTCTTCTTGACACTCTTCCATAAAAGTCAGATTTGTGGAGTGCACAACGAATAGTTGTCCTATGGACAGATTCTCCCACCTGAGCTGTGGATATCTGCAGCTCCTCCAGAGTTACCATGGGCCTCTTGGTTGCTTCTCTGATTAATACTCTCCTTGCGCGGCCTGTCAGTTTAGGTGGATGGCCATGTCTTGGTAGGTTTGCAGTTGTGCCATACTCTTTCCGTTTTCGGATGATGGATTGAACAGTGCTGTGAGATGTTCAAAGCTTGGGATATTTTTTATTGCCTAACAATGCTTTAAACTTATCCACAAGTTTATCCCTGACCTGTCTGGTGTGTTCCTTGGCCTTCATGATGCGGTTTGTTCACTAGGGTTCTCTAAAAAACCTCTGAGGGCTTCACAGAACAGCTGTATTTATAACTAGATTAAATGACACACAGGTGGACTCTTTACTCTAACTAGGTGACTTCTGAAGGCAATTGGTTCCACTAGATATTAGTTAGGGGTATGAGAGTAAAGGGGGCTGAATACAAATGCACACCACACTTTTCAGTTTATTTGTAAAAAATTTGGAAAACCATTTATCATTTTTCTTCCACTTCACAATTATGTGCCACGTTGTGTTGGTCAATCACATAAAATCTCAATAAAATACATGTTTTTGGTTGTAACAACAAAAATGTGGAAAATTTCAAGGGGTATGAATACATTTTCAAGGCACTATATGTTAGATGTTATATGTGAAGTACATAAAAATTCACATCCAAATAACCATTCTTACAGCAGTAGTTGATTGCGCTTGCATATGAATGGCTGACATATCGTGGAGACTACAAAACATCAGAGGAGTTCCCAAAACATCCCATTAGCTGTGACCAAAGCAAGGGGGTCTATGTTCCCTATTAAAGCCCAACCCCAGCCATATTTCATTTGTTTTGCTTTAGATAAGAGTGGGGAGCACTTGACATTTCTCTCGGGTGCTTATTTCTGTTCTTGACACCATTACAGAGATACTCCCTCTAACCTTTTCACCAGTAGTCACTGAGACAGAAAAAAAAAAAAAAACACAACATTATCACAGGTTCTCATCCTACTAAATCTTTAAGGAGAGCAGGCAAACCTGCCCTTTATCCATTGCTATATTTGCTCCAATTTGGAGACTTTCAAAACTATAGAGTTTAAGACTGCAGTATACAGAGGAGTCTGGACATGGGTACTGCAGCTTAGACATTTGCAAATGTGTGCAACTAACCCTTTCTTGGGCGTTTTTTTTTTTTTTTTTAATGGCTATATTGTCATTGATGATTTGCAAAACTTTCAACATCAACTTAACCAAAAACAGAAATTCATTCAAAATGATCATATGCAACAGTGATTCCCCTAAGAGCCGGTTCACACAGGGGCGACACGACTTACAGCTTGACTTTGTGAGGCGACTTGGACACGACTTGAGCGTGAACCACAACGTGACTTGGACGACTTACAATGCGACTTGAAATCGCCTCCAGGACAGGGGACTTTGTCAGTGGCCAATCATAGCTCATCAGCTCGTGACATCATGCCTGTTTAGTGGGGAGTACCTGGGTAAATTCCTTTCTGCTTCCTGTAAAGTTGCCTGACTGTGAACGGGGATGTGACTTGGAGGCGACTTCCATTGAAATCAATGGGTACAAGTCGCCTAGAAGTCGAATTGAAGTAGTACAGGAACCTTTTCTGAAGTCGGAGCGACTTCAGTAGTGTACATTAAGACGGCTCTCATTCACTAACATTGATTTTCTCATGTCGGGCAACTTGGGGCGACTTGAAGTCTGATCCCAAGTCGCCCGTGTGAACCGGCTCTAACTGAAAACAAAGCTCAGATAAAACCAAGAGTCATCTTTACCTTTCCTGTATTTGTTTAGCTCTAAGCTAGAAATTGTATTACTACGCGATGATGCAATTCCACCTGTGGGAACACTGTAGTTGCTGTCAGTCTCTGAGGCAGTGCGGGTTAGGCCGTGTTCTGCAGGGGAACGCTCGGAGGAGTAATGGGGCTTTGGTGGTCTAGGTGGAGGAACATCTGTAAGTGTCTCTAATTTTGAAGTAGATTGCGCTAAGGAATTTTCATGCACAGTCCTAGGTATTTGATAAGTGCTTCCCGAACTAGGAGGAATGTCATAGCTTACAGTAATCTGCCTCAGTTGCGATTCTAATAAGGAGGCTCCAGACATATTGAAAACACTCTGATCTGCATCCATGTCCGTAGCAGACGGAGACACAGCTTTTGGCAAAATATCTTGTGAATAGCTTCTGGGGAGGTTGTAAAAACTAGACTCTGAAGAGGAGCCAGCACGGGATGGAGAGTCATAAACACTTGATTGTTGGTAATATCCATTTAAGGCATGCTTGTGGGAGGAGGAACTCTTGTGAGTGGCAACGTTGTCATTACAGTCCGTTTCAGATAAAGACTTTGCCGAATCCGCGTGAGACCTGCAATCATGAAAACATTACATACTTAGAGGATACTGAATCCAATATTTGATACTAAGGAAATATAAAGAAAAAATCATTATTAAAAATACTTGATTAATGAAAACCAAGCAACATTTGTTATTAAAGCTGCAAATGACAAGCAAAATTATTAGTGACAAACATTTGTCTAATGTGCTACTTAATAGAGAATTAAGTCCTGTCTCATTCCGGCCCCTTCTTACTTTAATGCCACTGACTATCTCCGTTAAAAACTAGGTATGTAACAAAACCGGGGACACGTACAGTAATCCCCTCTTCTCTGTTGTATGAGAATAGCACAAGAGAAAAATGCTTTGGGAGAGATGTGTTCGAAATTCAATGTCAATTAGATAATGAACAACACATTAGTAAAAAAAAATAAAAATAATAATAATAATAAAAAATTGTGGACGTGCAGCATAGAATAAGAGCAACTGTTTGAAATATTTTACTTTTAAGTAAACAGTCTGTGGTATAAATGCACTTCAACTGACAGTCATCTGTTAAAATAAGATGGTAAGAAAAAACAAAAAAAACAAAAAAAAAAACAAACGGAAGAAGGTCTGTCATATAAAGTTATATTACTTACCGTATATACTAGAGTATAGGGCCCCTTTCACACGAGGCGGGCTCCGTTTCTACGGAGCCCGCCTCGGTCCGCCGGCTCAGCGGGAGATCTGTCCGTTGATCTCCGCTGAGCCGGCGGATGACAGGTCCCTCTCTGCTCACTGAGCGGGGAGGGGCTTGTCAGGCGCCGCTGCCGCCTATGGAGGGATCGGACGAAAACGGACAGCGTGTCCGTTTTCGTCAGATCTCACCCGATCCGATCCGCCAGCGACGGACCTGGACGTAGAGCCCATACGTCTGCTTTTAGCGGATCGGACGGGGTCGGATGTCAGCGGACATGTCTCCGCTGACATCTGACGGTCCATAGGCTAACATGGATCGCCCGTTCAAGTCCGCCGTCAAAACTGACAGGCGGATCTGAACGGTCCGATCGTGTGAAAGGGGCCTTAGTCGAGTTTTTCAGCACATTTTTTTGTGCTGAAAGTGCCCTCCTCGACTTATACTCGAGTCAAGCACTTTTCTGCAGCAAAAAATGTCATTTTCCGAACCGATTTTGGGGCACCGTATCTCAGGGCTACTTGGTGCTAGGAACCCCAATTTGGATATGTTGTGGTATCAGTTCCACTGGGTTTGCACACCAAATTTGGAGTTCATAGCACCAAGTGGCCCCGAGATACGGGGCCCCAAAATCGGTTCGGAAAATGTGATTCTCTGCTGCAGAAAAGTGCTTGACATTTTCTGAACCGAATTTAGGGCCCCATATCTCAGGGCCACTTGGTGCTAGGAACCTCAAATTTGGTGTGCAAACCCAGTGGAACTGGTACCATAACATATCCAAAGCTGGGGTTCCTAGCACCAAGTATGGGGCCCCAAATAGGTTCAGAAAATGTCATTCTCTGCTGCAGAAAAGTGCTTGACATTTTCTGAACCTATTTTTGCTAGAAACCCCAGCTTTGGATATTTTATGGTGCTAGTTCCACTGGGTTTGCACACCAAATTTGGGGTTCCTAGCACTAAGTGGCCCTGAGATACGGGGCCCCAAAGTCGGTCAACTGTGTCCATCTGCAGCAATGTCATTTCAAGACCCTTTGGGTTCAGAGACCCCAAATTTTGGCTGCAGCTAGGGGGCATCTAGGAACCATTAACTACCGAGCTTGAAGTTCGGGGTACCTATGGCTGCAAATGGGCACAGTGAGGCATGCAAATGGGCACAGTTGACCCTCTTTTCCACTTACAGTAGCTGCGCATTTCTCACCCTAGGCTTATACTCAAGTCAATAAGTTTTCCCAGTTTTTTGTGGTAAAATTAGGTGCCTCGGCTTATATTCGGGTCGACTTATACTCGAGTATATGCGGTACTTCCGATGCAGCCAGGCTGAGGATGTCGCATCCTCTTCTGCGGCAAGCCCCCCGTTGTCTTCTGGGACCTGTGTGTGTCCCAAAAGACAAACTGGCTATTCAAAAGGACTTTGGCCAATGAATGAATCAATCAATGAACAGGGATCAGACTTTGATCCCAGATAATACCAGGCACGGTGTCTGGTATGAATCTTTAGGGGGAGCTTCAGCCAAATTAAAAAAAACAAAACACCCCCCCAAAAAAACAAAACAAAAAAGCACACCACACGGCATGGGTTCCACCACCAAGGGCATACCAGGCCCCTCGGTCTGGTATGGATTTTAAGGGGAACCCCCACGCCGAAGAAAAACGGCGTGCAGTTTCCCCTAAAATCCATACCAGACCCTTATCCGAGCACGCAGCCCGCCAGGTCAGGAAAAGGGAGGGGACGAGCGAGCACCCCCCCCCCCGAATTGTAGCAGGCCACATGGCCCTCAACATGGGGGGGGTGGGTGCTTTGGGGCAGGGGGCGCCCCCCCACCCCAAAGCACCTTGTCCCCATGTTGATGAAGACAAGGGCCTCTTCCCGACAACCCTGGCCGTTGGTTGTCGGAGATCTGCGGGCGGGGGGGGCTTATCGGAATCTGGAAGCCCCCTTTAATAAAATCCCAAATCCCAGCCCCCCACCCTATGTGAATGAGTATGGGGTACATCGTAGTCCTACTCATTCACCTGAAAAAAAAGTGTCAAAAATAAAAAACACAGCACACAGGGTGTTAAAGTAATTTATTAAGGCAGCTCATGTCTCCTCCGACTTCTTCTCCCCTCTTCGACTCTTCCGCCTCCTCCTCTGTTGTCTTCTGCCTCTGTCGGTCCTTCTCCACTGAAGTCTTCTAGCTTTCTCCGGTTATTCTCTGTCCACTGTCTTTTCGCTCTTTTGCTGGGTCTTCTGCCTCTGTTCTTCTTCCGATGTTGACTTGACGCTCTCTCCCGCTCTAATGCTGGGTGCGGTGTGCCACTACTTATATTGGCATGGGACAGGGTCACCGGAGCCCTGCCCTTTATGACGTCACTGCCCCATCATGCCCCGGGTGATAAAGTGATAAGGGGTGGGGCCTCCGGATGACATCACCTGGGGACACCGCCCCATGCCAATATAAGTAGGGGCACACCGCGCACCTAGCATTAGAGCGGGAGAGAGCGTATTGTCAACATCGGAAGAAGAAAAGAGGAAGAAGACAGCAGAGAAGACCAAGCAAAAGAGCGAGAAGACAGCGGAGAACACAGTGGACAGAGGGAGAGGAACCGGAGAGGGCTAGAAGACATCAGCGGAGAAGACCCGGAGAGGGGAGAAGAACCAACAGAGGCAGAAGACAACAGCGGAGAAGGCAGAAGAGCCGGAGAGGGGACAAGAGATTGGAAGAGACGCCGAAGCTGCCTTAATAAATTATATAATAAATTAAATTATAAATAAATTACTTTAAAAACCGTGTGTAATGTTTTTTGTTTTTGACACTTTTTTTTTTAGGTGAATGGGTAGGGGTACAATGTACCCCATACTCATTCACATAGGGTGGGGGGCCAGAATCTGGGGGCCCTCTTATTAAAGGAGGCTTCCAGATTCCGATAAGCTAGCCGACGGCAGACACTGACAACCAACGGCCAGAGTTGACGGGAAGAGGCCCTTGTCCCCAGCAACATAGGGGCAAGGTGCTTTGAGGTGGGGGGCAGAGCTCGTCCCCACCCCCTTTCCTGACCTGCTGGGCTGTGTGCTCAGACAAGGGTCTGGTAAGGATTTTTGGGGGGACCCCCACGCCGTGTTTTCGGTGTGGGGGTTCCCCGTAAAATCCATACCAGACCGAAGGGTCTGGTATGCTCTTGGAGGGGGAACCCACGCCGTTTTTTTTTTTGTTTTTTTTTTAACTTTGGCATGGAGTTCCCCTTCAAGATCATCAGAGCACAAGTCGCATGCAAAAGTCGGATCCGACTTCAGTGATATTCAATGGGCTGAAGTAGGATCAAACTCAGACAGAAGTAGTGCAGGGAGCATTTTCAAAGTCAGATCAACTTGTGTCAGACCAGTTAAGACGGCTCTCATAGGGAAACATTGATTTTCACACGTCATGCGACATGAGCTCCCAATGTCGGGACGTTTGTTGTACCAGTGTGAATTCATCCTAAGGCCATACTGAGGTTGATTTACTAAAACTAGAGAATGCAAAATCTGGTACAGCTGTGCAAAGTGTGGTCAGTTTTTAATAGGAAATCAGAGGGACTGGCAGGAACACCAGGAATTTCACATGAAGCTAGCAATACAGAGAACAGGATACCCTCTCTTACAACTACAAGTACATGGTACAGCAAGCGCATATCATGAATATGATAGTTTTGGGGTAACAAACGCTTTACCTGAACAAGCTGGAGTTAGAAGCTGATTGGCTACCATGCACAGCTGCACCAGATTTTGCACTCTACACAGTTTTAGTGAGCTGTGCAATGATGCTGCAACTTTTTAAGGCTGGCCAGTCTGAGCAAGTAAAGAGGACCAAGCTAAATCATCAGGTTGAAGATTTCAGAAAAGATAAATAAAAAAACAAAAAACAAAAAAAAAAAAAACAGCAGGAGACCAGACTTGGGTCTTTCATTATTTAAAGTAGGATAATAAAATAATATTTTATTTTCTTTCGGCTGGCTTTAAACCGGTTTTTACAAACTCTATTGAAATTAAAAGAAATGCATGAAATTGTGTGAAATCAAGGATAAATGTATCAAAACACACGTCGATGGACATTGACAGATGTAGAGTACATTGCAACATGCAATGACGTGTTGCAATAGCCATTGATTTAAAGGGTTTGTAAACCCTCGTTTAAAAAACAAAAAACAAACATGTCATGTTTATCTCCACTGTGCAGTTCGTTTTGCACAGAGTGACCACGATCCTCTTCTTCTGGGGTCCCCCGGCGGCGCTGGTAGCTCCTCCCCACAACAGGTGTCCACGTTGGAGGAGTGCTCTCCTTGATGGACACCTGTGCAGGCACGCACCTGAGTCCTGCTTCTGCGTCATTGGATTTGATTGACAGCAGCGAGAGCCAATGGCAGCGCTGCTATCAATCTATCCAATAAAGAGCCGAGACATCGGGCAGAGATGAAGAGCGCGTCTCCGCTAAGGGAACGAACAGGCTCAGGTGAGTAAAACGGGGGTGGGGCTATACAGTGTCAGAAGTTTTGGGTTCATAACCCCTTTAATGCCTCTCCAATGAAAACGCACTAAAAACACAAGGTGTAAATGGTCTCTCGATGTCTTTAGTATACATAAATTCTACTTTTGAGGCATTTCTTTGCATAAACATGCTCGGTTACAAAAAAAATTCTAAAGTGATGAATAGGTGACAAATAATGGCTGATGGAATTCATATACAATTAATACAAAGCCATTTTCAAACCACAGTGTGTGTGATACAAAACACATGCAAGGTGCAATTTCCATTGCAATAACCTCAAACTCACTGCCAACAGATCTTTTTGCTTTCAAAATCTTCCAGCAGTAGATAATCCTCTTCTGATGTGACAGATGAGCCTTGTCTGATTTATCAACAGAATTTACATAGGAATGAAGAAGCCAACATGAATCTCATAACACAAGGAAATATTGTAATACCATAACTTCTACATGTGCGATACATAGTATACGTGAATGCTGGCCCTGACTATGCAAGCAACTGTTTAGGCCCCTTTCACACTTTTGCGACTTGTCCCACGAATTGGAACTACAAAGTCGCATGACAAGTCAAACACCATGATTTCCAATGAGTACCATTCATATTTGTGTGACTTCAAAGTAGTCCCTGTACTACTTTGGTCCGACTTTGATGCGATTTGAAGTCCACAGACCTCAAGATTACATAAGCATTGCTTAAAGTCACATCAAAATCGTGGCAAAAAATTGTGGTTAAATCACCACAAAATCGTGCGACTTTTAGGTGGCACAGGTGTGAAAGGGGCCTTAGGAGTGCCCCTTTTGTACTGAGAATTCTAGATTTTCCAATCTATGCCAGAACAGTAGTAAGTATAAAATACTTATGGACTGTGTGAGAAAAAGAAAACGGCTGCACTTACCAGCACACATTAGAACGCAGTATTACGCTGTGTTACAGAGAGTGGTGCGATATTACACAAAATGGCTGCCTAATATATCGCACCACACTGCTCAGTAGTTCCGCATGTCAATGCAGGGAAATGCAGCAAAACTACACTTCTGTGCAGTGATGTGAATGAAACGTCACATTATACACTTAACTATACTTTATGAGATTAAACATGCAGCCCAAATTGCTATGCAGGCAGCTGCAGTTTGAGCAGAAGAGCAGTGTGAACAGGCCCTTATGTACCTTTCACATGATCGGACCGATCAGGTCCGCCTGTCCTTTTTTCAGGCGGACCCAGTTGGGCCACCCATTATCCTCTATGGGGAAGCGGATGTCAGCGGACCCGGCAGGCAGCTGATAAAATTTGCTGAAAACAGACGTATGGCGCATTCGCCATCCATCCAGCAGATTGGATGACAATCAGATGGAAACGGACATGCAGTCTGTTTGCATGCGACTGCCCCATAGAGGCTCTGTCCTTGTCCGCTCTGCATAGCGGATTTAGCAGGACCTGTCACCCGCCTTACACAGCGTAGAGATCCCCCGCTGAGCAGGTAGATAGGTGAAATTAAGTGGCCTTGAATTTGCTGAACAATGGCCATCCTTCCTCTGAAAAAACACTGCCACTGCCTGCTGAGTAAAAAAAAAAAAAAAAAAAAAAAAAAAAAAAAACACCCATAGGGACTCGTTCATTCAAATGGGCTTGTTCTGTAAAGAGGTTTGGCTGCTCATGCCAGTAGTATATATATGTTCCTAACACAACTGAAGAAGTCAATTGGTGGTTGAGCAGCAAACATCTACAACATTACAAAACAAGTCCAGTTGAGTATGAATAGCAACTGCTAGCTATATGTAGACGCCCCATCTGTTACAATTGTCTTCTTCTCTACAAGCTAAAGTAGAACTATAGGCGATTTTCATTTTGGAGTAAGGGAGGATTATAACCCTTGTAAGGTTTATTTTTGCCTTTGTTGTCTATAAGGGAGATTTATCTTCACTTCCTGCCCCATAGCCAAAACAGGAAGTAAGGGGAAATCCCTTCTAATGAAGGATCTCTCTTGGGACCTCCAGGTCACCAGAACTAGTGCCCCCAATCAGAAGATTTTCCCTCTAGTACTTTCCTGGGGACAACTCAAAATTTTGGATTTCCTTTTACTTTCAATAATGGTAAACAGGACAAATAGAGAGGGTGAATCTCCTCAACAGGGGCAAAGACAGCAATAAAAACTGACAGGTATTCTCATCCCTCGCTCATTCTATCCAAAACTAAAAAACAGCAATTGTGTTATTGCTAGAGTTTATTTATACAATTTTACATGCACAATTAACTATCATCATAGCTAAGAATTTTGCTTTTATAATACTGAATTAAATATGTAAACAATTGCTTCTATATTCAACATGGTGTCAGGAATCAGTCTTATTTTAGCCATTTTAAATAACCAAATTTCCCAGTAAAGATAAACCTTAGTTGTTGTGAGAACCACTATATCAGCCTGTAGCAAAGAGAGCTGTGTAGGCCTTTATTGTGGAGTGATGACATATCAGAAAATAATTAAATTATATTAATATATATATATATATATATATTAATATATATATAGATATATTAATATATTAATATATATATATATATATATATATATATATATATATATATATATATATATATATATATATATATATATATATATATATATATATTATACATAGTGCCTTGAAAAAGTATGCATACTTCTTGAAATGTTCGACATTTTGTCATGTTACAACCAAAAACATAAATGTATTTTATTGGGATTTAATGTGATAGACCAACACAAAGTGGCACATAATTGTGAAGTGGAAGGAAAATTAAAAATGGTTTTCAATTTTTTTTTTACAAATAAATATCTGAAAAGTGTGGCGTGCATTTGTATTCAGCCCCCTTTCCTCTGATACCCCAAACTAAAATCAGAGGTTCGTTAGAGAATCTTAGTGAACAAACAGCATCATGAAGGCCAAGGAACACACCAGACAGGTCAGGGATAAAGTTGTGGTTTAAAACAAGGTTAGGTTTTAAAAAAAAATATCCCAAGCTTTGAACATCTCACCAATCACTGTTCAATCCATCATCCGAAAATGGGAAGAGTATGGCACAACTGTAAACCTAACAATACATGGCCAACCACCTAAACTGACAGGCCAGGCAAGGAGAGCATTAATCAGAGAAGCAGCCAAGAGGCCCATGGTAACTCTGGAGGAGCTGCAGAGATCTACAGCTCAGATGGGAGAATCTGTCCACAGGACAACTATTAGTCGTGCACTCCACAAATCTGGCCTTTATGGAAGGAGTTCCAAGAAGAAAGCCATTGTTGAAAGAAAGCCATGAGAAGTCCCGTCTGCAGTTTGCAAGAAGCCATGTGGAGGACACAGCAAACATGTGGAAGAAGGTTCTCTGGTCAGATGAGACCAAAATTTAACTTTTTGGCCTAAAAGCAGATCGATAAGAGTGGTGGAAAACCAACACTGCACACATCACCCTGAACACACCATCCCCACCGTGAAACATGGTGGTGGCAGCATCATCATGTGGGGATGCTTTTCTTCAGCAGGAACAGGGAAGCTGGTCAGAGTTGATGGGAAGGTGGATGGAGCCAAATACAGGGCAATCTTAGAAGAAAACCTGTTAGAGCCTTCAAAAGACTTGAGACTGGGGCAGAAGTTCACCTTCCAGCAGGACAACAACCCTAAACATACAGCCAGAGCTACAATGGAATGGTTTAGATCAAAGTATATTCATGTGTTAGAATGGCCCAAAGTCCAGACCTAAATCCAATTGAGAATCTGTGGCAAGACTTGAAAATTGCTGTTCGCCGACGCTCTCCATCCAATCTGACAGAGCTTGAGCTTTTTTGCAAAGAAGAAAGGGCAAAAATTTCCCTCTCAAAGTGCCGGTTCACACTGGTGCGATGCCAAACATCGCACAGACATCCCATGTAGTTCGCAGCGCACTGCCGTTCACATTACATGTGATGTCTGTGTGGTGCGATATCAGCCATAGAGATAGTATGGCTGATATCGCACCGCATTCGGTGCAAACACGCACAGGACCCTTTTTTCTGTTCGGACCAGAATCGGATCGCATGTGTGTTCACACATATGCGATCCGATTCATGTCCGAACTGTCAGTTCGCAGTGCGATATGCAAGCTGAACTGGGGGTGTCGTTAACAATGTATTGACACTCCCCAGCGATTCGCACATGGCAGTGTGAACTGACATGTGATGCGGGAACACGCAGTGGATTCGCAGTGTTCTCGCATCGCACCAGTGTGAACCGGCACTTAATGCGCAAAGCTGATAGAGGCAAACCCTAAAAGACTTGCAGCTGTAATTGCAGTGAAAGGTGATTCTACAAAGTATTGACTCAGGGAGGCTGAATACAAATGCATGCCACACTTTTCACATATTTGTAAAAAAAATTTGAAAACCATTTGTCATTTTCCTTCCACTTCATAATTATGTGCCACTTTGTGTTGGTCTATCACGTCAAATCCCAATGAAATACATTTACGTTTTTGGTGTAACATGACAAAATGTGGAAAATGTCAAGGGGTATGAATAATTTTTCAAGGCACTGTACATACACACACACACACACGCCAGCATAATGCTTTTTACCTGCACATAGTGGTTTCCGCGATTGCGCCATAGTACCATAAATACAGCTAAGACAAAATGTCCAAATGTTTTCGTCAGCATTGTAAAATTGATATGTTTACCTTGTTGGCTCTGGTTTCTTGCTTCGGCAGTTAATTAATAGCAGATAGTCCTGGGGATCTTCTTGGCTGTTGGCAGGTTCTAAAGGTGGGACGTTGAGCAGCTGGTAGGGCGGAGGGAGCTGACCAGGGTGTGAACCTGCTGAAGTTGAGAATTCTGAACCTGCAGCCATGGGAATCTCCATGGGAGCCGGGACAGGAACACTGTGAGGCTTCACATCTGCAAAGGTAAATAAATGGAAAATGTAAACATCACATTCCCATTGATGGGCCTGTCCAGACCAGAAGTTCACTTGCATAGTGAAACGATGGGATGTTTGCATTCCTGAAACTCTCACCCAGCCTATGCTTTTCTTTGCCAGAATTATGAACACTGTGGAACTTCGGAAGAAAAAGTAAAGGCATGATTATAATAATCATTGTGTACACTTTATACCAGGCAACAACTTTTTCATGACCTGTCTTGTGAAAGTGAAGGCTCTTGCCAACAATTGTGTTAACAAAAATGCTATTGAAGTTTGTGGTTAACTCTGCACACACCTTTACAGAGATGCACCATTTGCAGGACTTTTCCCATTCACTGTAATAGAAATGCCATGGAACGTACAATTAGACATCTACTACTTAGAGTTACTCCATCAGTGGTGAATGCCTGGAAATTTCTCCAATCCTAGTCATGGTTTTCTGAAGCACCAATTCTGCCACTTGCCCTGAAAAGTTCTGAATAGGGAACAGTTAAAACTGAAGAAATTTGGCCTATTTGTCCTTGTGAATGGTATTGTCCAATGTACACAGAAAAAAAAAGCCACATCTGACAGAGGCTCTAAACATTCTCCATTACATCCAAAAACCAAAAGAGGTTTTGGTTGAGAGATAAAGAGGAGGGATCATTAACCAGTTCCCTCCCGGCCGAATGACACCGGGACCGGCCTCTCATCTATCCAGGTGGACATCATGAGACATCCTCCCGGAGCGCGGTGCCGCGCAGCGACCGACCAGTGTACCAGCTCGCTGCCAGTACCATGTGACGAATCACGGCAGATCACATAACATTTGTACACAATGGATGGCTTTCTGTCATGCCATCCAATGTGTACAACTGTGTTGCTAGCTACGATTGGTCAATTTGACCACATGGTACAGACACAGGGCCAATCACAGCCCATCTGTACCATGTGATTAGCTTTGACCAATCATAGCTAATCACAACAAAACCAACTGAATTAATCAGTTTCATTCAGTAAAATGCTTGCAAAGAGCCCTTTCACACTGGGGCGGTTTGCAGGCGCTATTGCGCTAATAATAGCGCCTGCAAACCGACCCGAAAGTGCCGCTGCTTTCATTCCTCGGGGCTTTCACACTGGAGCGGTGCGCTGGCAGGACGGTAAAAAAAGTCCTGCCAGCAGCATCTTCGGAGCGGTGAAGGAGCGGAGTGTATACCGCTCCTTTACCGCTCCTGCCCATTGAAATCAATGGGACCACGCGGCTATACCGTCGGCAAAGTGCCTCTGCAGAGGCGCTTTGCAGTGGTTTTAACCCTTTCTCAGCCGCTAGCAGGGGGGTAAAACCGCCCCACTAGCGGCTGCATACCGACGGTAAAGCGCCGCTTATAATAGCGGTGCTTTACCGCCGACAACGCCCCCCGCCCCAGTGTGAAAGGGCTCTTATAGCAATGAAATGCACTGCTATAAGCAAACAACGTGTAAAATAAATAAATGCATAAAATAAAAAAGCCAGAGTCCCTGATCACCACCACACCAGTTATATGATAACACTGTACTGCACTGGTGACAGTATGTTTAACCACTTCAGCCTCGGAAGAATTTACCCCCTTCCTGACCAGAGCACTTTTTGCGATTTGGCACTGTGTCGCTTTAACTGACAATTGCGCGGTCTTGTGACGTTGTACCCAAACAAAATTGACCTTTTTTTTCCCCCACAAATAGAGCTTTCTTTTGGTGGTATTTGATCACCGCTGCGGTTTTTATTTTTTGCGCTATAAACAAAAAAAAAAACGCATTATTTTGTACTTTTTGCTCATTTTTTTCTCAGTTTAGGCTGACATGTATTCTTCTACATATTTTTGGTATAAAAAATAAAAAAAATAAAAAAATAATTGCAATAAGTGTATATTTATTGGTTTGCTCAGAAGTTATAGCATCTACAAAATATGGGATAGATTTATACCAATTTTATTATTATTATTTTTTTACTAGCAATGGCGGCGATCTGCGATTTTTATCGTGACTGCGACATTATGACAGACACATCGGACAATTTTGGCACATTTTTGGGGCCATTGGCATAAATACAGCGATCAATGCTATAAAAATGCATTGATTACTGTAAAAATGTCACTGACAGTGAACGGTTAACACTAGGGGGCGATCAAGGGGTTAACTGTGTTCCCTGGGAGGTGATTCTAACTGAAGGGGGAGGGGACTGACTAGAGGAAGTGACGGATCGTGGTTCCTAGCTAATAGGAACACACGATCTGTCACTCCTGTTAGAACAGAACAGGGAAGTGTGTGTTTACACACACTCGTCCCTGTTCTGTGTCTCCTGTCACGATCGCCCGTGGCCGGCGGTCATCGCCATCACGAGCATCGGCACCCCCACTGTGCAGCGCGCGAGCGTGCCTGCTATCCCGACCCCGCGAGCCGACATATAGCTACGATGGCTCACGCAGGGGAGCCAACCTGCTGCGGCGGTTGGAAGATATAAATAAAATTGTGAAATTTTTATTTTTAAATTTTTACATTTTCCAAAAAATTACAACAAAAAAATTACAACCTAAGAAAAAAAAAAAAAAAAAAAAAAAAAAAAAACACCTCATGCCTCTTACTAAATACCTTGAACTTTCCAAAAAGGGGTCATTTGGGGTGATTTCTACTGTCCTGTCATTTTAGGGCCTCAAGAAATGAGATAGGCCACTAGTACATCAGGATTGATACATTTTCAGACATACAGGTGTATACCAAAGTTTGCAGACTAACTTTCACACAGACTAAATAATATACACCGATTTGGGTTATTTTCAGCAAATAAATGTAGCAGAATACATTTTGGGCTAAATTTATGAAGAACAATTATTTATTTGCAAAACCGAAAAGAAAAATGCTTTTTTTTTTTCTTCAAAATTTTCATTTTTTTTTTTTGTGGCGATTAAATACCACCAAAAGAAAGCTCTATTTGTGTGAACCAAAAAATAAAAATGTAGTTTGGATACAGTGTTGCATGACCGCGCAATTGTCATTCAAAGTGCAACAGCGCTGAAAGCTGAAAATTGGCCTGGGCAGAAAGGCGGTAAAAGTACCCGGTATTGAAGTGCTTAAATACTACAAAAAAACAAAGCTGTAGTAAGTACAATGTTCTTAATGACACTTTCATTTAAGATACCTGAGGAATTTCTATAAAAAGGTCAAATAGCAACTCTCATACATTCCTGATTCATTAGTATGATGGAAATCCCCTTCCTGGTTTCCACCTACATAACTCTCTGGCCAACAATGCATTCTGAAGAATGTACTCTACACCAAAAAGGTATGTGTCATGGGCAAACATCACACTACAAGCACAATTAATATAGAACTTATTATAATAAATTATTATAACACACACACCACACACACACACTGTATATCTTTGTTAATATGGTTCCAAACAGGCAGGTCCTTACACTACATAAGTGACAAGTCTAAAGCTGACCATACATTTTACAATTCGATTGTACAATCCCAGTACAAGGGCTTGCCTGATTGAATACAATATCATATAAAGTTAGTCCCTTATATATTTCTGTTGTCTGACTGCACATAGATTGTACAATCAGATTGTAATGTGTATGGCCAGTTTAAAGGAAATAGTTTAAATTGTAACCTATATGGTCAGCTTTAAAAAAACAAAAAGAAAAAACAAAAAACAAAACACAGAACTATTGCTTTGGCATAAATCTACACAAGGACAGCATCTCATTTTGTAATCTGATAACCTGGCTGTAGGTAGCCATTTATCAATTTTATTTAGTCTATCATAGCCTGATGCTTTTTATTAGCAAGAAACAAAACCCAATTATTATTTGTTTTATAAAGGCAAACATAGAGATTTGCAGCATACAGGAAATCTTTGTAACCAAACAGTAATTATATTTCATTGGCCCGATTCTTCTAAAGTGGTAAAAGCTGAACTACGATCATTTGAGTAATCGCACATCAGATTGGATGTTAAAATAAAATATACTCTGCAAGGGGTTTAAAGTGTTAACCCCAGGACCCTGCATTCACTATATCTGGTCTCCCACAGTACACAGAACATGGAAATGCAATTATTTTAGTAAATATAAACGGCGAAATACCTTTTGTCATCAGCAGTATATAGCGGTCTTGTGATTTCTATCAGTGTCTGGTTAAAGCTTGTAGGAGGATTTTTCATTCTCCTCAAACACCACACACACACACAAACTCCTCCTCTCTAGCCATACACACCAAACTGAGCATGTGCAGAGTGCCTCCAAGGCTCTGCACTATCATGAGATTGATTGGAGACTGTGGGAGAAGGGGAGGATCAGAGAAGGGAGGATCAGAGAAGGGAGGATCAGAGAAGACAGGAGTAAACAGCCTTGTGCAGAATTAACCCCTTAGGTTCCACAGTGAGTATAACAAGCATGCTTTACTTCATATACAGACTGATTTTACGGTTGTGGGTTTAATAACATCATAAAGTGGAGTTCCACCCACTTTTACAACTCTTCAGCATCCCTCACTAAACTATGCACTGTAAACGAATTGGATATTTTTCTTCTCAGCACCTACTGTAAATCTGCTGTATTCATTTTTCACTTCCTCCTCCCTGGCCGTGGCCCATCGCATCATTACCTGTTTGCAATGCCTTCTGGGAAGGGGCGGCAACTTCCTCTGACACTGCCGTTGCTATGGAAGCCTGACCTGAAACCTATTACACTGCTTGTGCTGCACTGAGCATGTGCGAGATCTGCAAGGATGAGATCCAGGAAGAAATACAGTCTGGCTTCAGATGCCCACACTTAAGATGGCCACGGCCTGCTGTAAGTTTATAAAATAACAAACTACTGCTATAAACTAACAAAACAGACCTTAGTTTACAGACTAACTTTACTAGAATACATTAAGCTTGTGTATTACCACTTTAACTATTGAAACGGTGCCAACTAGGAGAGATTTTCTTTCCTGCAACCACAGAAGGAAAATCACTCGATTCCCCCATCAACACAGTCAGTGTTGATGGGGGAAATCAATGGGTTTTTCTTTCTATGGAGCAATGGTGTTCTTCCGATGGGGGCGGCTCCACACACAGCGATTACTGCTAGCAGCTATAATAGCCGCTGACAATAATCACATGTAGAATCAGATCTCAGTGTCGTGCTGAGCTGCTAGAAATTCAAAACGCAGTACTCTTAGTTCTGTGCGCTACTGTGATGCCCAGATCTAAATGGACCCTCAATGATGGAGCACAAGGCAATCCATCTGGACTTCATGGTCCTTCAAGACTAATCCCATAACAAGCCGGGCCAGATAAATTATACAGCCAGCGTGGAGTCATTCACAGTCTCTCCTACAGTGCTGGGCATAGTACCTGGCAAAATAGGCCATATGCTGGTATAATCTCTATTCCTGCAGAGATGTTAGCCTTTAAACAAGAATGGCTTCCTTCGCTCCTATATCTGAAAAAGAAATTCTGTTCATCATTTGTTAAAAAAGAACCAGATCTTTGTAAATTTTACTGACACTTTGCAAATAACCCAGAGTAAATAACAGCTTGAAAGCCAGGAGAATATGGACTGTCACACCCACTTCTAGCACTATGTAGCACATGCAGAAAATTGGTCTACAACAGGCATATCAAACACAAAGGAAACCGTAAACTCAGCTGAATAGAATACATCTTTGAGTGGCCACAAGGGTCACACCAACTTAGAAAGTATGTCGGTTAATAATATAATCATAATCACACATTTTTTTTTGAGAGAGGGTCCAGAAAACGTTTTAAGGTCTCGTTTACACTTGCTTTAAAACAAAGCTTCGGACATGCTTTTTTTAAAAGCTCTCTGAATGCCAGTCAAAGCCTCGGTCACTAAATAAAATGCTTAGTTTACAGTCCTGTTAACACCTTGATTTGCTTTAAAAATTATACCCCATGTCGCTTTAGTGGTGCTTCAAATCGCCTTCAAAGCCTCCATAGAAGTCTATGGCAAAGCTCGCTTAAAGCACCGTCAGCTTTTGAGAGGCTTTAGGCCCCTTTCACACGATCGGACCGTTCAGATCCGCCTGTCAGTTTTGACGGCGGACCTGAACGGGCGCTCCATAGCCTATGGAGCGTCGGATGTCAGCGGAGACATGTCTGCTGACATCCGACCCCGTCCGATCCGCTAAAAGCAGACGGATGGCTCTACGTCCAGTTCCGTCGCTGGCGGATCGAATTGGGTGAAATCTGATGAAAATGGACATGCTGTCCGTTTTTATCCGATCCCTCCATAGGCTGCGGCGCCTGACAAGCCCCTCCCCGCTCAGTGAGCAGAGAGGGACCTGTCCTCCGCCGGCTCAGCGGAGATCAACGGACTGATCTCCCGCTGAGCCGGCGGACCGAGGTGGGCTCCGTAGAAACTGAGTCCGCCTCGTGTGAAAGGGGCCTAAATTCAGCTTTAGCTTCACTTTGTTTTGGAGGTATTGCAGGTATGAGATAACATACACACACACGGCATCTGCCACGCTTCCACCGAAGCATCCCAGAAGCATCAAAAAAGCATGTTATTTTTTAAACTTGGGGGTTATTTATTTATGTATTATTACATATTATTAATGTATTTTATTTATGATGATTTTTAGTTATTGTGTATTTTACATTTATTCATATAGTATCACCATTTTATTTTTTACATTTTTTTATTTCAGCAGAAAATCGCACGAATGGAGAGTTTCCATTCATTTCTATGAGAATAAAAAAAAGCCAAAAACGCTCAAATCTGCCCGATCAGCTAGCATTTTCAGAAAGAAGTCAGCAATGACAGTCCTTATATTTATCTCAGGAAAGATTTACTTTGAAGGGTTACTTCACCTTAACCAAAAAACGAAGGGAGTTTTTTACCTTGTTTTGGGGTTAAAAGCATCCCGATAGTAGTCGAAAAGCAGAGCTAAAGTGCCGCTAAAACGAGCAGCGCTTTAGTGCTAACGGCCATCGCTTTGAGTGTGAAAACAGTCTTACAGACCAAAGTTCTTCCTTTTGATCTAAAAGAACAAAATGATACATTGGGGGTGATTTCCGAAAGGCAAATCCACTTTGCATTACAAGTGCACTGCAAGTGCAGTCGCTGTAAATCTGAGGGTTAGATCTGAAATGAGGGGGAAGCTCTGCTGATTTTATCATCCAATCACGTGCAAGTTAAAATGCTGTTTTTTATTTTCCTTGCATGTTCCCCCTCGGATCTACAGCGACTGCATTTCCAAGTGCACTTTCAGTGTAAAGTGGATTTGCCTTTCGTAAATAACCCCCAATGTTTCTCCATCTCTCAGTGCTGACGAACGTTTGCTGGCTTTTATTTTTTTTGACAGCTCTGAGCAGAGCTCTGTACTTGTTACATAGAATCGAGGAAATGTCATATTAAGATCGTGAGGGGGGGTTGAATTGAGATCACAATTTTTTAACGATTAATTGTGCAGGTCTGCTTTCATAGATTGAGATTTGAAGGAGGTGCAAGTCAAAGTAATTCAAGTATATTACAGTAACTGTCACAGGTCAGCTTGAGCTAGCTATGGTACAATATGTTGAAGGAACCCAATGGAAGGCAAGTATACGATGGCCATAAAAGCGTACACATGATCAGCAACACCACACCAACACAAACACACAATGGTCTTGTGTTTTAACTTCTTAAACTGCTACATCTCTACCACAACCTGAACCCCTGACACATGACAAGATTGATTCGGTGTATGCCAAAATAGGATTCTACAATCTGCACACCAACAGAGATCGAGAGCTGGGCCAAGGCCACAACCACGAATTACAGGAAAGAAAAACACAGACCGTGGTGACGGGGGAGTCCTTCCCGCGGAGCCATTGTGTTCTCTCAGCGTGGGAAGCCAGTGATTACTGCTGTGGCTGTAGCAGCCGCATGTAAAATCCAGCAGGCCGGTTGTACCAAAGTTAATTAATCGATCAACTTGAATACACTCAGCCTACCCATAGATGGATCGAATCTCAGCCGGTTCCTGCTGAACCGGCCGAGATCCGAACCGTCTATGACTGGCTTAACATTCTTTTACTAAGCCAGTTTTGTCCCTACTGTAACCCAATTTTCTTGTTCCTAATGGACAGGAGAAGAACTGAAGATGATTATTTTAGTAGTTGTGGACTTCCTGCTTCATTGAACATGGCTGGCCATCCTCACACCGCTGTCATTACCAATGTGTTCCTCTCTAAACAGTGTTGCTAACTGGACTTTTTTTTTCCCACACCTGGAAACAAAACTGCAGTGTGTGAATATCCCAGGTGGATGCCAAGGACAAAAGACACTTTGTTTATTCATATTCCCGTTCTTATTTTTGGCTGAACAACTGAACATTCTAAGCAGATCTGCATTCTTTGTACATTTACGTGTAGCAATAAGCTATATTGTGTTTATGAGCAGGTGTACCAAACAATGTGATCACTGAAAGTACATTTTTTTAATACTGAATAGGTAGGTGATCGTAGAGCCAAGATAGTTTGTTGTTTGCAATATGGAAAATTCTAAGAGCTCACTCACACAGGTAGAATTTAGTATATTATTTCTGCATCCAGAAGTCACAGGGGTTGCGTACAGTTGAGGCCAGCAGCCTGTACTAATCAGTGACAGGCCAGCGGATGCTGTTGCTCTACTCACATGCGAGCGGCTGCATGCTTAAGGAACAGACGGGCGGCCTTGGGTTTAGTTTGCGTTCAGGCCTGCTCATCTGTCCCTGAATGCGTGTAACCATTCATGATCATACAGCCAACACGCCTGTCAGCCTGTCATTGATTTGTACAGGCTGCTGACCACAGCTGTACACAAACACCTGTGACTCCTGGGTACAGAAATATGCTAAATTCTGCCTGTGTACAGCCCTCTGCACCCTTATGAATAAGCCTTAAAAAAAAAAAAGTAAGACAACAGAAAGGTTTTAAAAAGGTTCCTAGGTGTCTGGCTTCATACCAGTGTGTTGTAGTAATGCACTTTTCGTGTGCCGACATTCACCCATCTCTGCAACACATGGTAACGCATTACCCTACGTTGTGGTGCTCCATGTCAGACAAAAATGTGCAGATGAGTTTTTGGGAAATTTGGTGTGTTGGCAGCCCATTAAAATGAACAGGCTGCTTTAATGCACTGCACAGTAAGGTGCATGTGTTAACTCCTTTGGAATAGGTGTAAAGAGCTACTTAGATTGCAAGCTTTGATGTGCATGTTAGTCCTCTATAAACCTATTTCAGGTTTACAATGCCTTTCATAGAAGAAAAACCTGCAGTGTGTATTTACCAACATTTACCGAGGCTGTAGCTTTACTTGTGATAATTGTAACATGTCAGAACTCAGCTATCTGTATGTGTAATAATAAGAGTGCCTTCAAAGACTGAAGAACCTGAAGTAGAAATGTTTATTTAAAAACGTGCCAGACCATTTCTCCATTCAATAGCATAAGCCTATGATTACTCAGATTTCTGCTGTTACAAGATGAAATGAAAGGACAGGAAAGTGTCAGGGTGTGCAAAATACTTGTATCTGCCAATGATGTAGAGATGAATAGAAAGCTATATCTGAAATGGGAAGATGGTAACCAAATTCTTCTATTCATTCCCTATGTGCAAAAATTCCTATTTCTCTTTGTATCTGCACATCTCCAAGGATTTCACAACGCCCATCTCTGCAGTAAAACTACATCTACAAGGAGGTCCATGTTCTTCTATAACCATGCAATAGCTGAGTATTAATGCACTACTGTACTAGGGAAAACACAGTAAGCCCCTATACAGGGCTTAAAAGGGGTTGCAAACCCTCGTTTAAAAAAAAAAAACAAAACAAAAAAAAATCAAACATGTCATACTTACCTCCACTGTGCAGTTCGTTTGGCAGAGTGGCCCCCTGGTCCTCCTCTTCTAGGGTCCCTCAGCGGCGCTGGTGGCTTCTCCCTGCAACGAGTATCCACGTTGGAGAAGCGCTCTCCTTGGTGGACACCCATGCGTGCGCTCGAGTCCCGCATCTGTGTCCATTCACACACAATGCAGGACTCGGCCCCGCCCCCTGGTGCCGCGTCAATGGATTTGATTGACAGCAGCGGGAGCCAGTGGCTGCGCTGCTATCTATCCAATCAGGACACAAGACACCAGGTAGAGCTGGTGTGCTTGTTCCCGGCCGGAGAAAGGTCGGGGTCAGCTAAGTAAAACGGGGGCTGGGGGGGGGGGGTTTGGAGCAGCACCACAGAAGGTGAAAAAACACGAGGGTTTACAACCCCTTTATATTTAAAAGAAGTATGAGAAAAAAAAAAAAAAAAAATTATACTCGCCTAGATGGCTGCAACATGGATCCGAACTGCAGCTGTCCCCCGCCAACTCTAGCCGGAGAACTGAGCAATCAAACATCGCTGATCGCTCAGTTCTCCCCTCCACTCTGAGCAGAGAGCCAAGACTGTCACACAGCGGCTCTCTGCTCTCCCCTCCAGCTCTCACTGGAGCACTGGGCTGTGGAGGGGGCTGGCTCAGGCTCTCAGCAGTTTGCCAAGGGGCTAAGCCAGATGCTGGTTCAGGTATCTGAGTGGAACCCAACCATATGGTTGGGATCCTTCCCGAACCTGGACTGGTTAAGTGATGTCAGCCGGAAAACTGGTCACAGGAGTGCAGAACGAACTGCACTCCTGTAAACCATAGAAGTATAGGCAAACCAGCTTTGGCTATACTCCTTAAACCCCCACCACAAACACACATGAAATAACAGATTGGCTAATATTTTTACAAAAATACTGACCTGCAAAAGCAAAAATGAATGCAGGCCACTGCAAGCAGTCAATTGTAAGCTTTTATCTTCTAGCAAAATGATACCTGGAACATTACTAGTGACAGCTAGCAACAGCTTCATTTCTGCTAGAAGTATAGCTAGCCCACGGTTATAGTGCAAGAATTTCCCTTTTTCTTGCATGACAACTTTTTTTTGGCATTTCATAAAATGTATGGATTTGTAGATTACTCACTAGAGCAGGATGGATAAAATACAATTCCCTGCATGACAGATTAAAGCATACCTTCACTCATTCTCGTTAAGGCTAAAATGAAGTCTCCTCGGTTCCTGCATGTAACATATGCATGTCACATAACCCAGGAAACATCAGCTTCAATATGGAGGCTGGAGGGGGTGGACCTGGTGGTGCACTATCAGGAGAAGGCTGTCTGAACCAGGAAGACAGTCGGCACCCGATGATATCGGAATTGTAAATGGCAGCATGGGACCCAGCAAATCACATCAGGACAATTATGGTCTTGCTGAGTGTGTGAGAATAATTTTTGAGGGCAAACTAGCCGACAGGGTAAGAAAAGAAAAAATATATACACAAATAAAAAAATGTACGAGGGAAGTAAAGTACATCTTTAACAACTGTTTGGATAAGATATCAGGCAAATCAAGGAGTGAATTTCTCTCAGTCAGTTGTTTTATGAACATATTGTATGTGAGAACCAATACATATATGGGGGCAGCTAACTGATGTTCAGCAATAATCAGAATTAAACAGACACAACTAATTGCATGCCCAGCCAAAACATTTGTGTGTGTGAACTGGGACAGTAAAAGAAGAAAAAACCCTTGAACCATGAATACAATCTCAGCATCTGTAGGATGGGAAGAGTGGGAACGGGGTACCAGGATAATGCAACTCCTGTGTGCATGTGTGGGAGTTACATTTTTAGTGGCCACCCTAAGCCTAAAGTAAGAAGACACTAGGCTGAAAAAAAATCTGAAAAGATGGTGGCGAGGGAATGGCAAGGGGGAACTTTGCCTTACTGGAGAAGAGCAAAACTAGAAGGAATGTTGTCCATATTGTGCCACTACTTACTGGGCACCAAAATAATCCAGTTTCTCTATAAAGCAACTCAAATTCCCCCCAAAAATCAAAATGATGGATTTCTGCAATAGAAGTCTGTGAACGTTTTCCCTCCAGCAGGCTATAAATTCGTACTCTTCCGTCTTCCAGAGCTGCAGCCTCCAGCAAAGTCTTCAACACTTTACACTTCCAGGATGTGTAAAGCCTGGGTCCTTCGCTGTGATTCTTTCCTCCAAACTTAATGTTACAAAAGGACTCGGAAGTCACTAAGGGGCCAGTGGGAGGAACCACAGCTCATGCCTACCCACCAAAGAGGCAAATATTCACATTCTTTTATTGAAGGAACTACGGTTTAGATTTTAGGGGATGGGGGTGAGGAGAAAGCAGATAACACCTGCAACCGCAACCTATTGTCATTTCAATTTCATCAATAACAAAATTCTTTGATATGAGGATCCAAAATCACATTTATAGTTTCTCTTCTCTGTTTACAAGGTTTGCAAAAAGGAAGCAAAAATTAGAGCAATGGGTCTCCTATTATGTTGACTGTATAAAATGAGAGACTGAGCCCTGGTTCACACCAATGAGATTTCAGATATGACTTGGATCTAATTGAATAGCATGACAAGGCAAGATTGCACTACATAATCGCACTGAAAAAAATCGCAGCAAAATCACATGGCAATAGTGTAAACCTAGCCTTAGCCGCAAAGTTTACAAATTATCCCAAAAAGTTTTTTTTAAGACTTACCTTCTTCTGTGGGATTAAATCCGCAGATGTCACATATATTCCGGACCCACTTATTCATCTCCTCTTCGCTGTCAGCCACCAAATAAAATATACGGTCAATAGTCTTGATGTCAAAAATATAACTGTTTTCAAATTCTTTTTTTGGAAATACAAGTCCAGCATCAACCTGTTCACACAAGTTCAAGTCAATAATGCGAATTGGCCTTTTAGCATGATCATTTTTGTAGTACTCCAGCACATCTGGATCTCCTGTCAGACGTCCACTGCGAAGTATGAACCATCTTCGTTTCCATGCCTGGAAAGAAAATGTACTGTGTAAGCCACAATTAAAACTTGTTCACCTATCCCTTGTTATATGCCATATCTAAAGAAAACGTGTCGAGAAGGATATGCAGGCTACCATTGCTGACCTATTACTACTTTGAGCTACCGACTAAAAAAAAAGCATATGCAATAGGTAAAGGAAATGAAGGCAGTAATCTTATAAAATGCACCCCCCTTTACTTTAAGCTAAATCCCAAGCACTCATAAACCCATTGCTAGGTAAACCATCAAAAATAAAATTACAAAATCATAGCCTGTAATGCCTCCCCCTGGAGACTACATGCATGGAAATGGCTCCATGTTACTTGCAAGATTTGGGAAAGAAGACATTTTGGCTTGTTGCCATCACAGGAACAGAGAGGAACAATAAGGCCATTCATTTTGGTGACCCTGGTGAGAACAAGGGATTCCCGCACATGGATTTCCTTTTATTTCCTGTTTTGGCTATGGGACAGAAAGCGAAGGTAAATCTCGCTAATGGGGCACAGATGGCAAAAAACCCTCTACCAGTGCGTCGCTGTAAATACCAGACGAGGATTTACCTTATTTTGTAACCCTGTCAATCAGCCCTCAAAATTTCCACTCGCCTGCTTGCATTTGGCAAGTGGAAAAAAACTTGGAGAGTGTGGGGCTGCATTGATGGGCACTGATCAGTCCGGTGAGGCTGCACTGATGGACGGGCACGGATAAGGCTGCACTAATGGGCACGGATAAGGCTGAACTGATGGGCATGGATAAAGTTGTTAATATTTATTTTTGTAACTTAATTCTGCATTAAACATTTAACAGTGTAATTTCATGAGATCATTTCTGAGGGTGTGTTTAGGGGTGGGACAGGGTAGGGATTGGGTGGGGCAACTGGTAGCGAGTAACTTTTAAGGCCTGGCTAGTAGCTCAGGACTTGAAATTTTGAGCCCTGCTGTCAATGACGATATACATATTTAGGAAATCTTCCCAAAAGAATCACAGACTGCAATAAAACTCAGAGATTAGCTGTGCATAAAGTGGGGAAAACGTATGTTTTGTCTAGAGGTAAGCCAGCCATAGGTGGCTTGAATCTTGGACGGTTCAGCAGGAACTTGCTGAGATTCGAACCATGTATGGGCAAAGTTGAATATATCTAAACTTGATCAATCGATCAACTTGGGTACAATCAGCCTGCTGGATTTTACATACGATTGCTAGTGGCGGTTGTATCCACAACCAGCAGTAATCACTGTGTTCTCCCGGCAGGGACGTCTTTCCTCACTGGGGGAACACAATGGTTCTGCAGGAAAGATTACCCTAACAACAAGGTCTGTGTTGTTGGGGGAATCAAGTGATTTTCTTTCCTTTAATCCGTGGTTATAAGAAAGCTAATCAATCCATCTATGGCCAGCCATTCTCGAACACCGCCGATTTTTACCCTGGCTTTGAGGCTGTTTATTCCCTTCAGCCCCGGAAAGATTTGCCCCCTTCCTGATGAGGCTATTTTTTGTTTAGGGCACTGCATCGCTTTAACTGACAATTGCACGGTCGTGCGACGTTGTACCCAAACAAAATGTATGTTCTTTTTTCCCCACAAATAGAGCTTTCTTTTGGTGGTATTTGATCACCTCTGCGTTTTTTATTTTTTGTGTTATAAACAAACAAAAAAGCGACAATTTAAAAAAAAGAAAAAGAAAAAAAGGAATCGCAATAAGCGTATATTGATTGGTTTGCGCGAAAGTTATAGTGTCTACAAAATAGGGGATAGATTTATGTAATTTTTACTATTTTTTTTTTACTAGTAATGGCGGTGATCTGCGATTTTTATCAGGACTGCAACATTGCGGCGGACAAATCGGACACTTTTGACACTATTTTGGGACCATTTAAATTTATACAATGATCAGAGCTAAAAATAGCCATTGATTACTGTATAAATGTCCTAGGTGTGTTGTAACTATAGGGAGGATGGGACTGACTTAGTACGAACACACAATCTCTCTCCTCTCCCCGGAGAGAACCGGGATTTATGCGTTTACACACACACAGATCCCGGTTCTCGCTCTGTCACGAGCGATCGCGGTTGTCCGGCGGTCATCACGCCCACCGGGCACATGGCGGCATGCTCCTGCTGTGACATTTAAAAGAAGCGACGTACAGCTACGGCAGTTTGCACAGCCGTGCCAACCTGCCACAGTATAACTGCGGTGGCCAGTCGGCTAGCGGTTAATAAATCTACTATTTCCCTACCATCCTCTACCCTAAAGTCAAAATCAGAACCGAGTTATGAGGTTAAAATATAATCCCCCCCCCCCCAAAAAAAAAAAAAAAAAAAAAATCACACACACACACAATTTTATTAACCGCTTCAGATCCGGGCCATTGCCAAATGACGGCAACAGCGCAGATCTAAATTGCCGGGACTATCGACGTCGTCCCGTGCATGAGCGGCCTGTGCGCCCCCTGCAGGGCACGCGCGGCGCGCTCGGTGATCAGCGAGTCTATGAGACTCGCCTGATCACAGATCAGAGTAAGGGGTTGGTCCCGACCCCTTACCACATGATCAGCTGTCAGCCAATGACAGCTGATCATGTGATGTAAACAGAGCCGGTAATCGGCTATTTTTCCTCCTCGCGCTGACAGCGTGAGGAGGAACAAAAAAACCCGATCACCGGCGGCCGTGATCGGGACATCAGTCCTGATCACGGCGATCTTATAACACAAAGCAATAGGCAGCAGTGCTGCCTACCAGTGCCCACCAGATTAACCCATCAGTGCCCACAGTGCCATCAATCAGCGCCACCCATCAGTGCCCACAGTGCCATCCATCAGTGCCCACAGTGGCACCCATCAGCACCCACATCAGTGCAACCTATCAGTGCCCATCAGTATCACCTACCAGTGCCCATAAGTGCCCATCAGTGCCGCCCATCACTGCCACCTATCTGTGCCACCTATCCGTGCCGCCCATCTGTGCCGCCCATCCGTGGCCATCAGTGCCGCCTTATCTGTGCCCATCGTTACCGCCTTATCTGTCCCCATCAGTGCCGCCTTAACTGTGCCTATCAGTGCCGCCTTAACTGTGCCTATCAGTGCCGCCTTAACTGTGCCTATCAGTGCCGCCTTAACTGTGCCTATCAGTGCCGCCTTAACTGTGCCTATCAGTGCCGCCTTAACTGTGCCTATCAGTGCCGCCTTAACTGTGCCTATCAGTGCCGCCTTAACAGTGCCCATCAGTGCAGCCTATCACGGCAGCCTATCAGTGCCCACCAGTGCCGCCTCATCAGTGCATATCAATGAAGGAGAAAAATTACCTGTTTGCAAAATTTTATAACAAACTATTAAACATGATTTTTTTTTTTTTTCAAAATTTTCCATCTTTTTTTGTTTGTTTAGCAAACAATAAAAACCCCAGCTGTGATTAAATACCACCAAAAGAAAGCTCTATTTGTGGGAAAAAAATGGTAAAAATTTCATTTGGGTACAGTGTTGTATGACCGTGCAATTGTCATTCAAAGTGCGACAGCGCTGAAAGCTCAAAATTGGTCTGGGCAGGAGGGGGGTTTAAGTGCCCAGTAAGCAAGTGGTTAAAATAAAGATTTTTTTTATATTACCTTGCCATCCCACCCACCCCTAGCTAACGGCATTAATTTCCAGGCACATTTGTTTTTCTTTTTTTAGGGCTAGTAACCACCATTCTCGCACAGAAATTTACTGTGCAATTCAAACTGCGTGCAAAATGCACTCCATTTGCGATCTGCAGCAGGTCAATAGAAAGTGAATGACATCCCAAATGCAGGTTGCAAACGCATTGGAGTTTTCCCACACCTGCCGTCACCGGATCGCATGGTTTCGTACCATGCGATCTGGTTACAGTTCAGTTTAAAAAGTAGTGCATGCTTTTAAAAAGTATCACGCGATCCGGTGTGGGTAGATGCACTGTTGCCTTTCTTTTGACACCTATTGCAGATCGCAAATGGAGTGCGTTTTGCATGCAGTCTGAATCACACAGGAACACAGTGCGTTTCTGTGTGATTAACGTGCTGGCATGGTGTGAACCGGCCCTTAGAAAGAATATACATCAGACCTACATGCCAGCTGCCAAGCATCAGACATGCTAAGGCCACCCATACATTAATCATTTTTTTCTTTGTTCAACCAGCGAGTTGAACGAAAAAATGACTTGATTCACCACACACTCGAAGTATGTGGATGGGAAATTTTCGCTGAGCTATTGTATTCTGACAGCAGGGAGACTTCCCCTCCCTCAAAATACTGATCAGCACTGCAGGCTATAGCAGGCAGCACTAATTGATCAAGAAAAAACAGACAGGCTGGATCTACCACTCGACTTTTGTACAACCAGCCTGCCCATACATTGATCGAATTTCAGTCAGTCCCTGCTGAACCAGCCAAATTTCGATCTATATATGACTGGCTTAAAGTAATTGTAAGGTCTCATTGTTTTTCTAATAAAAAAGTGTGGAGTGCAGTGGGTTTGTACAGAGCAACCCAGACCCTCCGATTCTCGGGTACCTCTTCGGCTCTTCTGGCCCCTCCCTCCTGTTGAGTGCCCCCACAGCAGGCAGCTTGCTATGGGGGCACCTGAGCCACAGCTCCGTGTCCATTTAGACACAGAGCTGCAGTTCGGCCCCGCCCCCCTCTCTCTCTAACTGACTTTGATTGACAGCAGCGGGAGCCAATGGTGCCGCTGCTGTGTCTCAGCCAAATCAGGAAGGAGAGTCCCAGACGGCCGAGACACTCGTGCACATCGCTGGACAGAGATGGGGCTCAGGTAAGTATTAGAGGGGCTGAGGGGGGCTGCTTCACACAGAAGGCTTTTTATCTTAATGCAATGTGCAATGGTTGTGCACAGAGCAGCACCGATCCTCCTCTTCTTGGGTCCAGGCTTCGCAAGCATACAAAAGAGTGACACCAAACATCAAAATGCCTAAAAATGAAGTCAAACAGCAACTCCATTTTCACTGCTTTACTTTTTAACTGTATAAAATATGCCACACGTTAAACACTAGCACATAACGGAGATAGGTTTTGAATTGGTGTCAGAGGGCAAACGTGTCACTTCATTACAAAATAGTCATCCTTTTCAAACACATCCTCAGCTTCCTCTTCCCCAAAACATAAAGTCTGAATAGTTTGGATTACTCATCTAAATGACTATCGCTTTGTGCCTTCCTCAGATGTCCAATTACTTTGCAGTACATAACGACACGGCTAACTTTAGTAGAGAAGCACCTGCCAGCCTTTATGTTGGGGTCTTGAATGAGTCACTCATTGAGACTGGCACAGATTAAGCTAGAAGGGCTGAAAAAAAACAAATTACCAACTGTGCACTTTATAGGGCACATACAAAGGTCCTCTGGCTGTGAGTACAAAGAGGAGTTTAGTAGCAGCATAAAGCTTAATGCCAGACAAGCAAACTGACATCAGCACCCATACTAATCATAGTACAAAAGTGTCTCTGTTTTGTCAGATTGCACAAAACTCCGCATAAACTACTCTTTGTTATTGGAGAATATCTCACATTCTTCGAGTACTTCTATTTTTGGATTTAACCTATTCAAATCCACAATAAAAAAAAAATTCTCTCTGCTCATGGTATACATCATGAAGTCATAGCTATTGTATCATGTGACATTAAAAATGAGTAAATAGATCATCACTGTCATTTGTGAGTACCAAAATTGTTGTACTGGGAAGGGATCATTCCCCATCCTTACAATCCCAAGCAAATCTTCGCAAACTTAAAAAAAAAAAAAAATGTACTAAGAGGCTGGAAAATGCCTAAAATTAAGGATAGGGGAAAAGGGGGTTATATTTCTCCCATGCTCTTACCAAAATAAAAAAAAATAATAAAAAAGTTTTGCTTTTAGTTCTACTTTAAGTGGTGCCCCCACTTTTTTTTATAGATGGAAGGCTATAGCACTACTTTAACCATTTAAAGTGGGATGTAAACCCTCTCACATACCCAGTGAAGTGAACAGCCTCAGATGATACACAGTATGGTTGTCCCGATACCACTTTTTTAGGACCAAGTACAAGTACCGATACTTTTTTTCAAGTACTCGCCGATACCGATACCTTTTGAATGAGAAGACAGCGGCTCCTCTCCATTCATAAACTGAGACATCGTAATCACAGGAGATTCAGAGTCAGCTGACTCTGTCCATTCACACAGCGGAGGGGGACAGAGGAACGGAGAGGGACAGAGGAACGGAGGAGGACAGAGGAACGGAGGAGGACAGAGGAACGGAGGAGGACAGAGGAACGGAGGAGGACAGAGGAACGGAGGGGGCATGGAGGATGAGGTGACAGTCAGTGGTGATCGCGTGTGGGGGAGTTACAAGCACCGATCACCGCTTTATGCCACTAAGCAGCTGAAAGTCACGGGGGGAGAAACTTGTAACTCCCCCACGCGCCGATCACCGCTGACTGTACAGGTATCGGCAGAAGCATCAGGAGCATTTGCCCGAGTACAAGTACTTGGGCAAATGTTCGGTATAGGGACAACCCTAATACAGAGATTAACCACTTCCAGCCCAATCACGTCATATGACTTCATTGACTGAGTGGGGATATCTGAATGATGGCTGCAGCTACAGGCATCATTCAGATATTATCTTTTAGAATTTTAAAATTGTTGCACCAATACTGCGTGACAAAAAGTTGCAACGACTGCCATTTTATTCCCTAGGATGTCTGCTAAAAAAAACAAATATAATGTTTGGGGGTTCTGAGTAATTTTCTAGCAAAAAAAAAAAAAAAGATGATTTTTACATGTAGGAGAGGATTGCCAGAATGGGCCTAGTATGGAAGTGGTCAAACAAATCTCCCTACATACGTTTTACAGGTATATCTGCTGTCTTCAGCTTTATATACGGTTTACAAAGTGCAGATTGTGTTAGAATTTTCACTTCCTCATTCTGCACTGTGAGAGAAGTCTTGGTTTACACTGGGAGACAGCTGATTGGAGAAAAGGCAAACACACCTCTAGATAGGCAGAGACTTTCAGAGCTGTCCTGTGAGTAAAGCAGCTTTCTGCTAAACTATTTATAGCACCCACCCTGACACAAAATTCAGGCTGGTTTTATCACATGTCAGAGAACTTGTCAGAAGTTATCATGCTGATAACAGAAGAACAGAGCAGGAGAAATCCACAGGACTTGCTCTGAAGAGAGATAAGAAAACACTGCAGATATATGTGCCCAGCTCAAATTTTATGAATCGAGTTTACATCCCCTTTAACCTCTGGAAATTTGACCCACATCGTGACAAGCCCATATTTGTGTGAATGGCGGTCAATACTTGCGCCCTGCCCGCTCCCAGCACAGTTACTGGCGCCTAACTGACTTCCAATGATGTGACACTGTACTACTCTGGGTGGGTGATCTGGGATTTTTTACATTTTTTTTTTGCTGTTATTGCTTATAAAGCGATGACCACTGTAAAAGCAATAGTTTTAGCTGTCACGAATGAGTTAACATTCATGAACAGCTTATGGCTGTGATCTGCAATTGGCTATAGCTAATCACATGGTACAGGTATCATGTGATTGCTGTGGGCCAATCACAGATCACAACTGTAAGGAAGCTGTTCATGAATGGATTTCCATTCATGACAGTTTGGTCATAGTGATCACATGATAATAATGTAAACAATCATCACGATCACATGATACCTGGCACCAGGTTACCGTTAATTGTAATCCACAAGACACAGCGGTCACAGGAGCGGCGCGCAGCATACTCCTAACCCGGAACAGGCTATATATATATATATATATATATATATCTCACACATACCTTATTCCTTAACTAGATACTAGATATGGCATGACTGAAAAACACACAGGTTTGCATTGGGTCTTGGGGTGCCTTAGTGCTCAGGAACATTAACAAGTGACTAGCCAGTCCCCCGCATTTACAAAAAATAAAAATAAAATGAAGAGTATTCTAAAAAGGCATCATCAACATCATAAGTTGATAGACAGAAACCTAAAAGTCATATAAAAGATCAAATAAAAAATTGTCTTGTAGTATATACACAGTATGTAACAGTAGTGAGATACACACTATGGTTTTCCGCTTTAAAAACATCACAAAGTGGGGAATTGTTACCAGATCTACGAAGAGTGGCTGTTCTGTTTTGGAATACCAATTGCTAACCTCATTTATACCGATGAGCTGTTAATTAGAACTTTAGGAAATTGTTTTCCAGGAAGTAAAACTGATGTATAAACTGAGCAAAATAAGGAAAAAACAGGCTGAATGGAAGTTTCCACTCCAGTGGCCACCATCCTGATCATCTGTTCCGCGTGCACATTTGGATAACATTTCCTGTTTTTTAACTATTGTCACCACTTGCAAGTCTTTTTCTGCTGTTTCTAACTTTAGACTTGTATAAAGTGTAAACAAATGAAAAGCACTAAAAATAATAAGCAAAGCAATTCATGTTTAAAAACAAATAAAAATGTCACTCTAAAGTGAAAAAAAAAAAATAAAAATAAAAAAAAAAAAAAAAAAAGAGAAAGAAGAAGGAGCATGAAAATTTTTTAAAGCTACTTAAAATTTATCCTCGATTTTAAATTAAAGCTGAAATCTGGGCACACACTTTAATTTTAAAATCTATTTCCTCAATAGCCACAGAGGATATAAATCCACTTTTTGTGCACTAAATGCCTTTATTAACCCAAACATTACCTTGTAAAATAACAGGGACTTCATTACTATGCTGTACATAGTCGGTGCAGAAAGCAGAGCTGTGGGAGGGACCCAGCAGGCTCCACCCACTACAGGTTCCCTGAAGAAAACTACAGGAAGAGGCGGTGGCAAGACCAGTCACCCTGCACAAGAGTGGGTAGTAGTGACCGGTCTTTATCACAGGAAGCTCCTGCACAGAGGCAAAGTTTCACACTGCATCACTGCACATGACTGTTGTATTTACTCCCAAAGTTCAGCATTCAAACAAATAGGGTGGTGCGAGTCAGAATCTTTTTACTACTGCTTGCAATAAGCTTGGTGGTGACTGAACTTAGAGGCTTGTGGTGAATCTGAATGGGAAAACGAAGCCACGTCCCTGTTCCGCTAAGGCCTCATGCACATGAGACGCTGTTAAACGCGCGTTCAGAGGCAGTTGGACACTTTTTTCAAATGCCCCTGAACTCATTTAATGTTATCCTATGTGTCCATGTACACAGTCTCGTGTTTTGGCGTTTTTAGGCAGTTGTGTTTAACCTCGTTTTTCCAGAAGCAAAAAAAATGGGTTCAGACGTAAAAGTTTTCCACCCTTTAAGATGCCAAACGCAGCTAAACGCCGGTACGCCGGGGTTCCTAGCACCAAGTGACCCTGAGATACGGGGCCCCAAAGTTGGGTCGCAAAATGTCATTCTCTGCTCTGCAGGCGCTTTTAGATGCAAACGCGGTAAAATGCGGCTAAACGCAGCATGCAAACGCGGCAAAACGGGCGTTTCTAAATGCTGGTTTCAGCTTTTAAAAACGTGTTCAGCAGAGTTTGCACTGGCGTCTCATGTGCATGAAGCCTTACTCAAGTATTCAACAGGTCAAACCAATAAGCAAATGCACCACACACACAGCAATTGGTAATCTAACTATAGTCTGAAGACTATAAACTCCTATTACTGCACTTTTGTACTGTCACGGAATAAGCCTGTTAAAGTGATGTGTAAACATTGAGCCACATTCATCATATCAATATTATAACATGTGCTTTGTTGATTCAGAGCAAAGACAGGCTTCCTTAGGTCCCCCAACCCCAGAATATACTTACCTTTCCTCTGCCCCTCTAACATTCAGCTCAGTGCCAGGAGCCAAAGGAATTACAGGATACCTGAAGTATATAAGAGCATGTGACAGCACAGGGCCAAATAGCCCTGTGTAAGCGATGACTCTGATGACTTGTAGATTATACCTACATTTCCCTAGTGCAGATTTAAAAAAAAAAAAAAAAAAAAAAAAAAAAAGATGGAGTCACTAAACCTAAGAGATTTAATCTTTGTACAGCAGCTAAATGTATATTTGCAGGTTATTAAAATTATTCAAGCCACACATTTTTTATAAAACTATTTAAAGTAATAAAGGCATTTAAAAAAAACACAAATATGTCATACTTACCTGCTCTGTGCTGGCTCTCCAGGCCCCACCCTCCTGCCAAGTTCCCCCAGAGCAAAGCACTTGCTATGGGGGCACCCAAGCAGGCTTGCTCTTGAGCCACTCTGTTATAGGAGGAGTGCTTTAGTTCTTCCATATAGAGGAGTGTATTTCTCCCATGGTTCAGAGAAGCAGGATCTTCCATTCTATAGATAGCGTAGGACCCACTGATATTGGGGTACTTTTACATAGTAGTGGGCTTAGCACTATATGGCCATATGGTGTAACTAAATCCCCATATTTTCTGAATATGTTCAGGTGTTTTAAATAGCCTTGCAGGAGTTAAATGTAATTTTTGCATGTGTGCGCTGTAATATATTGTCTTGTCTGTATGGTCTTATGGCTGCACCATATGGACCGCCTGCTGTTGTTATACGTTGGTACTTTGAAGAGGGATATCGTTAAGGCAGCAGCTAGCTACCATAACCCCGGTATCCACTTCTTCAGCGGGCGGTCCACTTTCAAATAAAAGTGGTCTCTGCGGCGGATTTGCCGCAAGATCACTTTTAAATTGGCGGCGGAAGAGGGCTCTGGTGCCCTTACCCGAGCCGCCGGCAGCGGCGGAGGCGATCGGGTCCTTCTCCCTGTTAGGTATGGACACAAGTGGGGGGAAGATGGCCCCCACCCTTCTCCATACCATTGCATGGCGGAAGCGACATCAAAACGTCACTTCCACCCATAGCTCTTTGTTTTGTTTTTCTTTGAAATCCATTTTTTTTTTATTGCATTTTAGTGTAAATATGAGATCTGAGGTCTTTTTGACCCCAGATCTCATATTCAAGAGGTCCAGTCATGCTTTTTTTCTATTTCAAGGGATGTTTTGCATTCCATGTAATAGGAATAAAAGTGATTTTTTTTTTTTAAAACAGTGTAAAAAAAAAAAAAAAAAAAAAAAGACATTTTTTTTTTAAAAGCGCCGAGCTCGCATGCAGAAACGAATGCATACGTGAGCAGCACCCACCCAAGAAAACTGTGTTTAGACCACACATTATTAGATTGTAAGCTCTTCTGAGCAGGCCCTATTAATCCTCTTGTATTTTTTTGTATTATAACTGTATTGTCTCCCTTTTATATTGTAAAGCGATGCGTAAACTGTTGGCGCTATATAAATCCTGAATAGTAATAATAATAATGTGAGTTATCGCCGCGATCGTTAGAGCGAGCGCAATAATTCTAGCCCTAGACCTCCTCTAACTCAGAACATGCAACCTGTAGAATTTTTTAAAAATCGCCCATGGAAATTTTTAAGGGTAAAAGTTTGTCGCCATTCCACGAGCGGGTGCAATTTTGAAGTGTGACATGTTGAGTATCAATTTACATTAGCTTTCACAATAAAAAAAAAAAAATTGGGATAACTTTACTGTTGTCTTATTTTGATTCAAAAAAGTGTTGTTTTTTCAAAAAAAAGTGCACTTGTAAGACCGCTGCGTGAATACGTCATGACAGAAAGTATTGCAACGACCGCCATTTTATTCTCCAGGGTGTTATGTAATGTTTATTTATATATATATATATATATATATATATATATATATATATATATATATATATATATATATATATATATATATATATATATATATATATATATATATATATATATATTGGGGGTAAACAAATCTCAGAAAGAGGCTCGGTCCTTAAGTGGTTAATGCATTTTTTAGGTTGTGCTCCCTAAATCTTTGATTGTCCATTGTATGGATTCTGACCAAATTCCTTTGGGCACCCCCTCCCCCCCCCCCCGGCTTATTAGTGTCCACCTGTGTTATAGAAGTCCTTTAGTTCTTCCATATAGAGGAGTGTATTTCGTCCATGGTTCAGAGAAGCAGGATCTTCCATTCTATGGATAGCGTAGGACCCACCGATATTGGGGTACTTTGATGTAGTAGTGGGCTTAGTACTATATGGCCATATGGTGTAACTAAACCCCCATATTTTCTTAATATGTTCAGGTGTTATAAATAGCCTTGCAATGTAATTTTTGGATGTGTGCGCTGTAATCTTTTGTCCACTCACACACACAGCCACAACTTGGCTCCGCTCCCCTCTCCTCTTTAGCTCACTGGCTGTGATTAAAAGCCAAAGGCTCCTGCTGCTGTCTCAGCCAATGAGAGCTGAAGCTCTTGTGCCCATTGTTGGATTGTGATGGGGCTCAGCTAAGTATTAGGGCTGCTGCACAGAGAAGGTTTTTTACCTTCATGCATTGTATGAATGAAGGCAAAAAAACCTTGAGCCTTTACAACCATTTCAATAAATACCGATATTCTACAAATTAATAGTTATTGAGATTTAGGAGATAACATTAAACATGCAAGTCAAACTCAGAACACTACTTTCAGCCATAAGCCAAATGGGAGCTCCTCTGATCTTTAGGTGAAACAATGCATACATTACAGCTTAGTGAATCAGGCCTACTAAACACCATCATGATTATATGCATCAGACCTCCACAAGCTGCTGATTAAAAGGTCAGGACTTTTGGATACTATACATAATCACAGCAGAACTGAAATGGTGACTTCTCATAGACCAAGGAAAACATATCAATAACTTTTTTTTTTTTTTTAAACACTACCCAAAGTCCTAGTGATCCAAGATCACATATTTTCCTCAGTCTTTCAATGAAGCCTAGGATCCCTGCTCACGGGCTGGCAGCCTTAGACCTGGGGGGGGGTTGTCCAGTCAAGTGACCCATTCAACCACCGAATTAGCTCAACATCCATGCCCACCTGGTTTTTCAATGCAGCCTCACGGGTGCCCATCAGTGCCGCCTCACCAGTGTCCATCCAATTCCGCTTCACCAGTGAAGTGCCCATCAGTGCAGCCACACCAGTGTCCATCCAATGCCGCCTCACCAGTGAAGTGCCCATCAGTGCAGCCACACCAGTGTCCATCCAATGCCGCCTCACCAGTGAAGTGCCCATCAGTGCAGCCACACCAGTGTCCATCCAATGCCGCCTCACCAGTGAAGTGCCCATCAGTGCAGCCACACCAGTGTCCATCCAATGCCGCCTCACCAGTGAAGTGCCCATCAGTGCAGCCACACCAGTGTCCATCCAATGCCGCCTCACCAGTGAAGTGCCCATCAGTGCAGCCACACCAGTGTCCATCCAATGCCGCCTCACCAGTGAAGTGCCCATCAGTGTAACCATACCAGTGCTTTGCCCATCATTGCAGCCTCACCAGTGCCCATCAACGCACCTCAGCCTTACCTGTGCCCACCAATGCAGCCTGATCAGACAGCAGTGCCCATCAGCGCAGCCTTGCAAGTACATAGGGAGAGAGAGGTAGAGCTGCACAATTACAGTAATCGTTAAAAAATTGTGATTTCGATTCTTTCATGTAACAAGTGTGACTTCTCTGCTCACTCAGCTGTCAAAATAAAAAAGGGCAGTCTGCCAAGTTTGTAACAACATTGTCTGTGCTAGTAGATAACTAGAAACTTTTTAACTCTTCCTTCTTAGATCAAAGGGATAAACTTCTGTATGTAAATGCAGGAAGTTTAAACACTTAAAAAGTCTAAACCTTTTTCTGAAACTTGTTTCTTACAAAGTTAAAATCAGCATTTTTTGCTATAAAATTACTTGGAACACCCAAACATTATATATATATATATATATATATATATATATATATATATATATATATATATATATATATATATATAAATGGCGACTGTTGCAATATTTTATGTCACACTGCATTTGCACAGTGGTCTTTCAAACGCAATTTTTTGGGAAAAAACACACTTCAATGCATTAAAAATAAGAAATGAAGCAGTAAAGTTATTTTTTTGTTTAATGTGAAAGAGGATGTTGACACAGCGAGAATTGTGATCTATCTTCTAAGCAAAAAAATTGTGATTCTCATTTTAGCCAGAATCACGCAGCTCTAGAGAGGAGAGCTGCCGGTTTACACAAAGCAGGGATCTCCCAGCGTGGCCATTGTCACACTATGTCACAACTCCTGGACCGGCTCCTATGATGGACATCACACATCTCGGCATTGGACCAGTGTGACGTTCATCATAGGAGCCGTTCCAGGAGGCGGGACTTCGTATGTCATACGGCCGCACCAGGTAAGCAGGAGGTGGAGATCCCCACTCTGTGTAAACCGCCGGCGCTTGCCCCCCCCCTTCCCTTCAGTGGCAGCCTGGCGTGCACCCGCCCAGGATCAGCCCGAAAGTGGCCCTAGGGCAGGCAGCCAATAGCCCCGAGTTCCCGGCCAACCCTAGGCCTTGGGACTCGGAGCTAATAATGGTCATTATTAATGCCGAGACCAGGGGCTTTTTGGGGGCCCACTTAGGGCTATAGATCGGGTCAGTCCTCCCCTCCTGACGCCACTGCTCACAGGCCATGGTCAGCAGGACCTACGGGCCATGGCCAGCACAGGACCTGACAGCTAGAAAGTGTTGAGGGCTATTTCCTATTTTGAAGTTACTGGGTGGTGGGCAGGGCACTGGGGCAGGGTAAATGGGGTGTATTGGGAATGGGATGTGGGGGTCAGCTGGGGGTGTCAGGGTCTCTCTCACCTCAGCAACGACAAAGGCAGCTCAGCAGGTCTTTGCATGGCCTCTTGGTGGGGTGATGACAACTTCCAAGTTGCAGCCAGGCCAGCGCCCAGCCCGAGTCAATCATGTGTGTCCCCTGGTGAGCCCTGGCTGCCTCTAGTCCGAAGATTACGGGAGTGTAGTGGAGGGGTATGCTGCTCGTCTCACTGAAAGTAAGCTGGCTGCTCTTAGTCAGTTCTGCTCTCCTCAAAACTAGTTGCAACTTGGTGTGCACAGTCTTTTATCCACTGGAATAAAATCCAGGCCATGCCTTTACCCCCTGGCAGAGGAGAGGCCTGCAAAGGCCTGAACCATGAATGATTGGCAAGTGCAAGAATAAACATATTAGACTTTAAGATTTGGGGCTAGGGCTGGAGATTTTCTAAAAAAAAAAAAAAAAAAAAAAAAAATAAAAAAAAAATGCAATTTTCTTAAAAAAAGCTCGATTCACGATTCGAATCGTTTTTTTGGTTTTTTTTTTACAACGCGCCGGTCCTGAGGAGCTGCGGGCAGGAGTTTTTAGGCGAGGCCGCGGCTTCGGCCTAGTCCGCGGCATCTGGCCTCGCGGACTAGGCCGAAGCTGCAGCCTCGCCTAAAAACTCGATTTGCTTAAATTTTGAATCGATTTTTTCCCCAGCCCTATTTGGGGCTCCATTTAATTGGTTTTGAAGATATAGGCATTTTATTCCTACATACTTCTGGTAAGGATTATAAAGAAGCCATCAGTTTACCCAAGAAAATGCATATTTCCCCTTTAAGATGACAAAGATGATTTTTTAACACAGCATGTACTTTTGTTTTAAGGTATTTTAGCAATTGGTTACGTAGTCTTGCCTTCATTTAATACTTTTTAAAAAATTTACTTTTAAAAAAAATACCAGAATCAAATAAAATGAAAAGATGTGATAAACGTAGATATAATCAGTTTTTTTTTATATCTTTATTTGATAAAAGTCAGATTTATAAAGTGAATAGCACAGATATATCTTACAGTGTAGAATGTAACTGACACTTACTAAAACTGTTCAGAATCCAGCAGGAAAGCATTGTGAGTCTCCATGATCAACAAAAATACGAATAAATGCAGCCATAAAGCTGCAACACCAGCAGAAGCAAGACTGCCGGATAACACAATTCTGTAACACACCACAGCAGAGAAACTGGAACACAAAGCAAGGGTGGAGCCCATTCAACTGTTCTGCTCCTCTGCTAGACCAATTCTTCAGAATAAAAAAAAATCACTGTCAACTTGGCAATCTCATGCTTGCAGAAGGCAGACATCACCACACTACCGATTGCAGAAGGTCTGCTCTGCAATCATTACTTCATACACTCGTGGCAGCTATAGAGTTAAGGGTACGGAGGAGAAAAGGCAGCTCTCATTCACGCAACAGGACCCTAAAGAGTAGAACAATCGCAATTCAACAAAACAACAGAAGCAACATCCTTACCATGAGCATCCTTCCCATGCAACAAAGTGCAAAACAAAGGAGGAGGAGGCACATTACCTTTGTTTTCCAGCAGAAACCTGAAATGGTGCCTTGTGTAGAAGTAAAGGGAGTTTAAACGTGAAGCCCAGGTTTTCTTTCCGGTCAGCTTTCCATTCTATGCAGCACCCCATCCTAATAACCTTTGACCAACAGGAAGCAGACACAATGGAAGTGGAAATAACAGGGGCTGAAATCATCCACTATGATTTAATGTAGGGGAGGTGGGCAGTTTGCTTTTCCATCTGGCAGCTAAAGAGTGTGTTAGGAAAAAAATAAAAAAATCTATGCTACAAAACACACCCATATTAAAATCAAGGGGGCCATCAAATGAGAAGCGTCCTTCCCTAATAAAGGAAACATGGTGAGCTATCACCTCTGTGATAGTACACAAACAATGACAGTGATACTGTACATGTGTACTAGTGATGTCATGGAATTAATAGGACACATGTGCAATAGGCTGGCTGTAGATGACCAGTTCCTTACAGAAAGACAGGTAGTGAGAGATTGTTTAGTTTTTGTTCCTGCTATCAGACAGATGGGATACTCTACAATCTACTTCTCCACTTAGCCAGCTACAGAAAGTGGTAGACATGGGAGGGACTGAAACTCAAAAGATACACAAATTCTCTATCAAGTCGGTAAAAATTAAGTACTTATTCTAGCACTACATGGGTCAATCACCGGGTTGCATAAAATAATAGAACAATGGGCAACTGCATGACAGCATGCAACCTGGCTAGAAAAAAAATGAAAAAAATTGTGATATTCCAGCAAAGCGGTTCAAATATTGGCAAACCTTAACCACTTGAAGACCAGGCCTTTTTCTGACACTTCTCACATACATGTAAAAATCTGTATTTTTTGCTAGACAATTACTTAGAACCCCAAAACATTATATATTTAATCAAAGCAGAAGTCCTAGTCTCGAGAATAAAATGGTCACACGGATTTTGCCCAGCAGTTGACGCAATTGAAAAAAATAATAAAAAATACACTGATGAATTTTAATGTACAAACACACAATAGAATACCCAATTGTTTGGTAAAATATAAAAGATAACGTTACGCCAATTAATAGATACCAAACGTGTCGCTCTTTAAAATTGCGTACGCCCATAGAGTGGCGGCAAACTATGCAAATTATATGATCCATGGGCAACACTTTAAAAGCCTTTCCAGGTTACCACTTTAGATTCACACAGGAGGTCTGGTGCTAGAATTATTGCTCTCAATCTGATGTTTGCGGTGATACATCACTGGTAGTGCGATCACTGTTTGCGTACGACGCGGGACAGACGCGTGCGTTTGCCTTTGCGCATGACCATGATGGGACAGGTGAATTTTTATTTATTTTATTATTTTTTAATGATTATGTTCACACTTTCATAATTTTTGTGCACTTTATCATCATCATTATTTAATTGTTAAATGTGTGTGGTATATTTTCACTCAGATCACTCTTTCGCGCAGCTGTTTTTTACCTAATTATTGTGCATATGTTCACACTGTACCTTTACATTTTTGGTAATCCCTTTTATTGTTATCACAAGAAATGCAGGGACAGGTCCTCTTAACAGACATCTAGGGTCTATTAAACTCCAAATGTTTCCTCTGCAACCAGAAGTGACTAAATAATTGTAGCTTCCAGTTTCTTAGACCATAGAGATGATCGGGGCCATTGCAGTCCCCGATCAGCTCTATGGTCAGCTGGCGTAACCACTGGCTGCAATCCTGTGTTCCCCTGTGAAATAGGAGAGCCTAGGAAGGCCGCTTGTAAAAGAAATCCAGTGACTATTTAGCCGCTAGGATTGCTTTTACAAAAAAGTACTCCACCGGCTCTAAAAACAATATCAGGATGATGTCTGCAGCTCCAGGCATCATCCCGATGTAGCCACTCAAATTCAGATGATGTACGGGTACTTTGCCTAGCAGCGAGTGGTTAATCTTATTATTCACTTTTGGTCTCTATTCAATAAATGCAAAAAAAGAAATAAAAAAATATTCTCACCTGTTAATTCTGCGAGCAACACACTTCTGTCCCTTCATTGCTACACTCTCTTTCACCTTATATATGGGGCAGCCATGGTTGTCACACAAACCTGTCTATGTTCATCTTCATTATATAGTTAATAATGGGACTGGAAGTTTACACAATTCAGATAAGGATCCTTGCACTTTTTCAGCTCACATCACAGGAGGTGACAAGGACATCAACTATTTTCTGTACTTTACAAAAATGTTCCTAGCCTGAAAAGAAAAAAAAAAAAATACAGCCACACCCAAGGCCTCGTGCTGCCAACAAGATCCTGCATAAAATGGGGTGTTCACATGTACAACACGCAGATTTGCGCTACTGGTTTATAGGATGCTGGGTGACTCGATCCCATGAGCAACCTAGCAACAAAGGACACTAGGCAACTCAAGCATCATAGTGATGACTAGGGGTGATAAAAATAATAGTTTAAATCGATGCATCGTGATTCAGCCTTACACGATTCTGCATCGATGCAGAAAATGGCTGAATCGCGATTGCATCAATGATGTCATCCCGTCGCTCCCCTCCCTCCTCCTCTCTGTATGTCACACAGAGGGATCTCCCGCTGTGTCACAGAGCTTGCATCTGAAATGCCTGGGCGGCTGCTCACCAGTGCCTGGATCACACACAACGGGCATCTCCGGCTGTGTCACAGAGCTTGCATTTCAATATCCCGGTGGCCGCCGTAACAAAGTCCTAGACTGGCTTCTGTGATAGACGGTACACTGACCCATTTGAATCAGTGTGCCGTCTATCACAGAAGCCGGGCTAGGAGGCGGGACTTTGTTACAGCAGCTGCCAGTATATTGAAATCCAAGCTCCGTGACACAGCGGGGGATACCTATTGTGTGTGATCCAGGCACTGGTGAGTGGCCGCATGGGCATGATCCAGGCACTGGTGAGGTTGCATTTTATGGGCACAGTGAAGCTGCATTTGATGGGAACAGTAAGGTTGCATTTGATGGGCACTGCCTCATTTGATGGGCACAGTGAGGTTGCTTTCGATGGGCACAGTGAGGCTGCTTTCGATGGGCACAGTGAGGCTGCTTTCGATGGGCACAGTGAGGCTGCTTTCGATGGGCACAGTGAGGCTGCTTTCGATGGGCACAGTGAGGCTGCTTTCGATGGGCACTGATGTTTTTTGATGAAAACCATGGGCAGTAATCATGATGCAGCATGGAATCGAATTGCTGACATGATAATCGTAATTGAAACAAATCGTGAGACCAGTGAAGATGCGCAGCTCCAGTGATGACCAATTTCAGTGGGGTGTATAATTTAATTGGTGGGGGCCAATGTATACATAGCCAGTAACCGCTCCTCCCACCAGCTTACAGAGCGGACCTGATGGGGAATCATATCACCCTTAACCGTGCTAGCTCTTCTGCCCCGCTTTTACAAGATGGCACTGAATAACAGAGTCACTCATCAGTGGCTGCTCATTAACAGAATGACACATTCATTTGAGGTTAACATGTAAACATTATTAGATTAGCCAGCAGCTAAGGTGCCCACTAATTACATGTTTTAAGTAGCCAATAGTGCAGCCTGCCACCTAGCAACAAAAGGATCCAGGGCGGCTCTAGCTCCTGCCACCTAGTGCTCTTTGTTGCTAGGAGGTCCCAATAGAGTGCATTTGTGTTGTACACTATCAGAATGTAAATAGTACAAACATTTACTTGCATATAGCGTGAAAACTAATCTACGAACACTGGTTTGGTTTTTCTTTATACCTTTAAAGACTGTGCAAAAAAAAAAAACAACACACATACACGGATCTAAATGCGCAACGTGTATGCGTTCGCTGGAAACAACGTAAATGCAGATCTACAGTAGGTGGCGACACATCCACACTGCAGAGCACCACAACACACGCTGTGCATTATAGTGCACTGTGTTAACAAAAGTGCAGGTTCAATTTTTTGTTGTCGATGTGGGATTTACTAAAGGTGGAGAGTGCAAAATTAGGCAAAACTTCTGCATAGAAACCAATCAGCTTCCAGGTTTTATTGCCAAAGCGTAATTGAACAAGCTGAGGTTAGAAGCGGATTGGCTACCATGCACAGCTGCACCAGATTCTTAGTGCACCAACTTTAGTAAATCTACCCCCAGGTGTTTATGTGGAAAGTCTTAATGCAACGCACCTTAACATATCACTTGAAATACCATCTTAGCACGCGTGTGGCAACATACCACAATGCTTTAAAAGAGGTGAGGTAGTACTATATGTATGTGCGAATGACCAAAAAGTTGCTATAAATAACTGTATCTTATTGATTTTTCTAAATAAGCCGTACAGTATATGGTAACCGAGAAGCAAAGCCAAGTGTTAAATGAAACTTGTGAAGCACTTTCACACACAGATACATTGTGGAGAGCCCCTTGCTGCGTAGATTAGTTCCCCTGTAAATCCTGCAGTTACTTGAGCCTGGATTCAATCAGCTAATGAGATGAGGTAATCGCTTTGTGGTTTCACAGAGATGGCTTGATGGCAGGCCATTACTTTAATCCCCTGACATCCTAACAGCACCATGCTTTAATCTGTTATACTATAGCATTCAAAAAAAAGAAGGATTCTTACAAGGAATGTAGCACTTTGCATATTAAAGTGTATTTAAAGTCAAAACTTATTTCCAGTTTTAACAGAGCTTTCCAACTGGAGAGACTTGCATTTATGTGCCTAGTGACCATTATCTACTGTACAAAACATGAAGGAAAAAAAAAGTCTACTATTATCATCAGAACAAGAATAGAGGGGGAAGTCTCCTAACTGTGATAGCTGCTAACTGTCATACCCTCGGAAGCCACGAAGCTTGGCCATTTTTCTCTGCACATACTGACAGTCAGTATACCGGCCTCAGCACTGTCCGTCATCACACCTCTCTGAAAATGAAAACCAAGGCATGCACAGCAGGACTATACAGTATTAGTAACCAGCATGGGAATATGAATTCCCAACAAAGTGAAAAGTTCACTTAGCTCCCCTGCCTGCACGACCAAGGTAAAGGATCACTTCAACCACTTGCCTAATGGGCACTTTCACCCGTCCTGGCCAATTTTCCACTTTCAGTGCTGCCACACTTTGAATGACAATTGTGCTACAAAGCAACACTGTACCCATATGAAAAATTCTATCATTTTCATTTTTTGAGGCAGCTTTGGAGCTTTCGTTAGGCGTTATTTAGCCGCTTAGCGCTGACGCCTCCTGGCCCTTTAAAAGGTTTATGAGGCCAGAGCAGTGCTTAAGATCACGTGACCGCCTTGATTGCCTGTCACACCGGTCCGAAAACTCATGATCACAAGGAGCTTTTGGTTAGGTGACAGTAACTGTGCCGTGCCCACTCTGCACAGGTGTATTGCTGGCAATTCACAGAAAAATGTTGCTCCACAGCACTAGAGAAAAAAAAAAAAAAAGAGGTTTCTTGGTTTCCGTTATAAAATTTTGCATAGAAGTAATTTTTCTCCTTCGTTGATGTGTGCTGATGAGGATGCACTGATGGGCACTGACAGACATTACTGATGGGCACTGTTGGGGCCGCACTGATAATTAGGACACTGATGATGGGAGCCCTGATTATTAGTGTAGATGTCCCATTTGGATTGCTGCTTATCGACTCTCCTCTCCTTACACACTGTCAGCTTGAAGAGACGGCTGCTAATAACTGGCAAATCTTGTTTACACTGTGATTGGCCAGCTGATCACATGGTAAAGAGCTGCTGTGATTGGCTCTGTACCCCAGATCTGTGATCAACGGTGTGCAAAGGACACAGCGATCACAGAACGCTCCCCATGTGCACCGGGGGTGTGAGGGGAGGGAGGGTTCTGGGAGGACGTAAATAGACGCCCTCCCAGAAATGTGCGACAACAATGTAGTTGTTATTCAGCTATAGCAGGGTCGGGAAGAAGTTAAAGCAGAACCAAATCCATTGAATTAACGGTTTAACAAAAAACAATTACATTCCCAGCATGCTGGAACTGCTAACTGTCACATTTGTTCGTGCTCTCAATCAAACCATCAAAAGGCTGGTGTCATAACTGTGCAGCACCATTTGTAGATCAAAACAGAGGCCAAGATGGCAGCTTTCATAGCTGAAAAAAAGATAGGAGTGTTTAGTTCCGCTTTAACCACTTCCGGACCGCCCACTGACGTTATACGTTGATATTTTGAAGGAGGATATCGTTGTTATGGCAGCAACTAGCTGCCATAAACCCCGGTATCCTCTTCTTCAGCGGGTGGTTCGGTTTACGATAAAAGTGGTCTCTGCGGCAGATTCACAGCGAGATCACTTATCGGCAGCGGGAGAGGGCCCCCCTCCCGCCGCGACATCCGGAGCCCTCTGCCCCTTACCAGCAGAGGCAATCGCGTCCTTCTCGTAGCCCGACATGGAGACGAGTGAGGGGAAGATGGACCCCGCCCATCTCCATATCATTGCAGGCCGGAAGTGTCATCAAAACGCTTTCCAAAAAAAGTGCTTTTGTAAGACCGCTGCGCAAATACGGTGTGACAAAGTATTGCAACGACCGCCATTTTATTCTCTAGGGTGTTAGAAAAAAAAATTTATAATGTTTGGGGGTTCTAAAAAAAGTCTGTTTTTAACTTTAAACAACAAATCTCAGAAAGAGACTCGGTCCTTAAGTGGTAAAGCAGACCGTGCACATTCTCCAAAGCCTTTTTTGGTGTGTTGGGCAATCATTAAATAAGCAGACCTTGCATTTAGGAAAACACCTCTTGAAAACATTCAGATCAAAAAGACACAAAAATATTTTAAAAGGTTATACAATACGGTGTATGTAGATGGAAGGATGACTATAAACCATTTGCCAAGAACTTGGATCTTGGATTATAATATGAAATATAATTATACCCTTCAATCCTATCCAATTACATGAATGCTTCTTTCCAGCTTCTTCACACTAGAATAGGTGATCACAGCAGATTCTGCCTCTCTTAAGAAATAGGTTTGAAGACAAAAACAAAAAAGAGCAAAACACTTCTAGTTCTCACAAAGCGATCAAACAGCACAGGCAATTGTTTCAACGGGTACACAAACCATGCACTCTCATGCCATTACAGATGCTTGAAAGGCCTTAATGCTCATTAAAATTGTATAAAGGTTGCAAGAAAGATTTTCCTCAACCCAAGAGATAAAATGCATTAAATATCAACCACATGCAAAAAAAACTAACAAATATAGGAGAGAGAATTGCTAGTCGAAGCCTATACACTGATTTAGAACCATCAAATGGCTTGATAGAATAAACAGCGTTTCAGAAAAATAAAAATGTATTCCACTTGTGAGTATCTATGCTGGGATGTTTTCCTTATAGAATATTCAGCTATAAAATTATCAGTTATGGAAAAAAAAAAACAGCGATGCACAAAAAGTAGTAACCCAATCAAAACTATGTACACATGTTCCTACTACTAAAAATAGTTGGTTGTTGCAGCTAATTTTTGCATGCGTACCATTATTATTGTTGCATGCACTACAAAAAAAAAAAAAAAAAATTATATATCATTTTTCCTCATTAAAGGGTTTTAACTAGGTATGGAATTCAGGCAACTATATAAAACAGATGAATGTTTCTGAGAAATAAAAATAAAAATAGTCCTGCTTTACATTTTACAGAAAATGTTATATAAAATTTACACTGGTAAATATTTTGCAAAAAAAAAAAAAAAAATTCTCTTTCCGTCTTTATATATATATATATATAAATAAAATGGTCATGGTAATTAAACAAAAAACAGTAGTATAACCTTTGTGTGAAGAGTTCTAACAATAGAACATCATCTACAGTCAGCAACCAGTCAAATGAACAGGTTTTGTCCTAACATATAATAATAGCAGTAGCAGATTTAGTCACATACTTGAAAGAAATCTCAAAAGTACACAGACCTGTTTCCCATGGAATTTCTGCAATCACGGCATCACAACACCCTGCTGAAACAGTGCTGTTGAAATGGATGATTGACCTTGGTCAAGTTAGTGACTTCAAGTTCTCTATGTTAATAACCTAAATGGAGCAATACACTAGAGACTCACAACAGCAAACGATTGGTGGGCCCGGGTAGCTCTCCTTAGCAGAACGCTAATGTAGCCTCATAATTCTTTCTTGTATGCAAGAGAACATTCTAAATCAAGGAGAAATAAAATCCTGCTCCTTACAAACACAGCTAGGTCATGCTTTCTCTTTATGAAAGAGAAAAAAAAAAAGGTTTTCCAACCCTTGAAAATGGTTTTATTTTCAGAGTTTAATAAATATTAAAAAAAAAAATGACATCCATGACTCTACTAGGCAATTTTCCCAAAATTGACATTTCAAATTTTAGCTGAATCTGGTGGGCGACAACCATTTACATCTCATGGGCTCCATGCACACTGCTTCTACAGGAGTTGTGTGTGTTGCCTGTAGAAGCAGCTCAATGTTATCCAATGTGTCCATACACATTAGGAATATACTAAAGCTTACTATTTAGAGGCAGGAAAAAACCCTCCTGGTTAGCGTTTTTTGATTGGAGGTTTCTGGCAGAAAAATACGCTAAACACGCCTAAACATGGAGGATTTATTTATCAGAATGTTCTCTTTTATTGCATACAAGAACGAACTTTGAGGCTACATTAGCGTTCTAAGGAGAGCTTCCCAGGTCCACCAATTGTTTGTTGTTGTGAGTCTCTAGTATATTGCTCCATTTGGTTTATTAACATAGAGAACTTGAAGTCACTAACTTGACTTTTCTGCCAAGGGAACTTGTGTTTTTTTTTTTTTTTTAAGCCCAGTGTGCATGGAGACAAAATGTAAAAACAGAAACTTTAAAGCCTGGTACACATGGGCCGAACATCGGCCAGTTCAACAGAAACCAGCCAACATTCGGCCCGTGTGTACAGCAGCCGGTCTGACTTCTATTGATGGGGCATGCCAAAAAAAAACCATCTGCTGATCAGCGCTCTCAGCCAATGGCTGTGAGCGCTAACCAATGGTTTCAGACGTCGGGCCGTCCCCCTGTCAGAACACAATAGCTCGGTGCGGAGGTCACTGTACTAATTGAATAGATTGAATGAACATTGTAATTGACTATTTTCAAAAATTACCTTTCCTTTTTAGACTACAGCTCTGTCATTTTCTGTAAAATACAATGCAATATGGCAACCTGGAGGTGTTTTGTACACAGATAGTGTACAGAACGCCCCTCCAGATATGTCATTTCCTGATTGTGTGATTGACTTAATGATTTTCCCCAGAAGTCTGTACTAAGATGCAGGTCAAATTTTGGGCATCTTCTGCAATAAAAATGTCATTTTAGGCAAGATACTCCCAAAGGGAAATCACATCTAAAAGGGATGCAGACCCTGCAACTTTCCTCATTAGAATTCAGGAGTTCTGCAGCCGATTGATAATCATAAAAACACTCCCATTATATTCACTTTGCACATGGACTCAGACAGCCATTTCTTCAGAATAACAAAAAAGGTAGGAATCTGCAACAAAGTTTGTTAAAATTCCTGCAATGTTTATAGATCACCCAAAGAGGAATATTTATTTTCTCAACAAGAGGGGAGTCATTCTTTAAAGTAGAATTAAAGTCTCAGAGCTTTATTTAATCAATATATTGTTGCTCATCTATAAAGGGAAACATTTCCAAACACAGTTCATAACTAATACGTGTTCCCAAGCACTTCTAATTTCTTATAGTAGAATTCAAGATTAAATCTAACTAGCCTTCAAAATGACCATACCCCCCTCTCCTGACACCTATGCTAAGCTATGAAAAAAGAGAAAAGTAGAAAGAAGAAGAATGCATTATACCCATTTTCTGCCCACTCAGGTACCATCATGTGATCCCCTGTGCCAGCCAGTGGCAGCTGCAGGGGAGAGGAGAGAGTACTACGGCTGGTAAAGCCTGGAGTGGTGACCAAAGGCTCCAATGTACCAGCCATTGTTTGCAATCCTTCCTGTGCCATGCAGCCACTGGCTAACACAGGGGATCCAGATTACATAACTGGACCTGAGCAGGCTTAAAACAGGTAAATATATACATTTAAAAAAAAATTAAAAATGAAAAAGCTTAGTTAGCATAGGTGTTGGGGAAGGGGACATTTTTAAGATAGTTAGGTTTATGGTAGAATTCTACTTTAAAACTTTGCTGACACCAACTCCTGATTCCCAAATGCAGTTTCCCTGAACTTCTCTTTGACTGGAGAATAGACTGTGCTCCTAATGAGAAGGGACAGTGCAGATGTCCATCAGGAGGAAAGAGATGGGAACAAGGGAGGGCTGTGTGTATGAACGGGCGCACACAGTGTCGGCTTTAGTCCTAGCTGGGAGCATACATGCGCAGATGACTCTATAAATCCATGCAATGGGAAGGAGCTACCCTGAATCCAACAAGCGCTGAGGGGACTGGGTGAAACAAAGGAAAAGAACACATTTCATAAATAAAGAACCGGCATACAACATAGGGCCTCATTCACACTGGCACTCCTGCGTTTAACTGTTATGGAATGCAAGAAAAAATATCAACAAAACTACTGTTATGTCTCCAAGGTTCCTTCCTGTTTAAACACTTCCCGTCCAGAAAGTTGGCTTTCATGTAAAAGTGATCCAAGCAGCTTTACTTCACTTATAGAGGTCTTGGAGAGCCCCCCTTCCGCCCCCATTTATAGGCTCTCCGGTCCCACCGGGAAGCCCAGGACCACTGTAGGCAGTCAGGTTGGCTTACCCACAGAGGAGCTGGAGGAATATAAGTTCCCTCATCTCCTCCATGACCAATGAAGCCAAAAGGGTTCTGTCACTACCAGTCTTAATATTGTGTTTGATTCGATTTTACGGCAAAGGAGGGAATGAGGCGTTTTACTGCACCACACGTGAGGTATCATTGCAAATCTCAGAATGAGAGCAATAATTCTAGTCCCAGAGTGAACATTTAACTCTAAACTGATAACCTGTAAAGGTTTTTAAAGTGTCGCCTATGCATAGTTTTAAGCACTGAAGTTTGTCGCCATTTTACAGGCATGCACAAGTTTAAATCTTGACATGTTTAGTGTCCAATTACTCGCACAAAATCAGATTTTATATTTTCACCAAAAATTGGGTATTATATTGTGATTGTGTGCACTAAAATTCAAGTGTATTTTTTCCTGAAAATTTTCATTTGATAAATCGGCTGTGCAATCATCCTGTGACATAAAACATTACAACAGCTGCCATTTATTCTACTAGGCCTCTGCTTTTAGAAAAATATAGGTTTGGGTGTTCCAAGTAATTTTCTAGCAAACAAAAAAGCTCATTTTATCATGTATGTGAAAAATGTCAAAGACGTCCCAGACAGCAAGTGGTTAAAAAGGGTTGCGTTGCATTTTACAGTACCTAATTGGATGCTAAACACACAGAATTCTATTGTGCAGCTGAACTGGCCGCACCTAAATGCAGGTAAACTCAGTGTTAATAGCACAACTGAAAAAAAAAATCAATACATGCATTTAAAAATGTCTAAATGCAGCGTAACGCAACAGGACACTGTGCTGCTAAAAAATGCAGCCTGCACCAGTGTTAATGCAACTTGTATTGCAGTGCAATGTGCTTTGGTATAAATGGACCCCACATATTCTTATGCATAGAAAACGCTGAAAAATACAGAAGGCTCCCCACTGTGCTCTGCATTTTGTAATGATTTAATAGATCACTAAACTTAAGCTGGCCATACACTGTAGGATTTCTCTTGCTCAGCCCTGCTGGCTTAAAGAGATGAATATTGATTCTTCCATCTATGTGTGGATGGGGGAAATCTCCCCGCTGGTAATGTATTCTCACAGATGGCACCTCTGGCTGTCAGACTACCCAAACAATGGCTACATCTGATTGCTTACAGCAGACAAAATTTTCTGTCCAGCTCCTTCCATCTTCAGATGAAAAGAGGTTAGGCGGGAGGGTGCAAACAGCGACAGCCACACCTTGAATTTCAGCTGGTTTATCAGGAACAAGCTGATAATAGCTCCATGTATTTCCACCTTCAAAATGCAGTGTGGAGTATTTAGTGCAGTGTCTTGTGAAGATCGGATAGTAAGGTCTGCCCTCAGTTATAAATCAGACCAAGAGTAATATCAGATTTCCACTTTTACAGTCAAACCCCACTATATGTTTGTTATGTGCTCCCATGTACACTGCGTGCCGAATATATATATATATATATATATATATATATATATATATATATATATATATATATATTATTTTTCGCTCCATAAGACACACCTAGGTTTTAGAGGAGGAAAACAAGGAAAAAAAAATATTCTGAACCAAATGGTGTACTAAAATATTTTCCAGTGCCCATGAAATGCAGCCTGACCATTGCCATAGAAATGCAGAGTGACCATTGCCATAGAAATGCAGAGTGACCATTGCCATAGAAATGCAGAGTGAACATTGCCACAAACGCAGCCTTACCTGATGTTATCCCTTCTACCTAACACAAGACAGAGCAGCCTGAGCGGCCGAATGCTCGGTTTCCTGTCTCAGGAACCAGCTGGAAGATCGCCTGGCACCCACGGGGGTTTGGAAGTTTGTCCCCCACTCTCCTGCCTCTCTTCCGGTGGTGGCCGCGGGAGGCAATGCGAGCGGTGGTAGGGGGCGGTGTCTGTCATATATTCGCACCATAAGACGCAGGGACATTTCCCCCCATATTTCTGGGGGGGGAAAAAAAGTGCGTCTTATAGTCCGAAAAACAAGAGAGATAGATAGATAGATAGATAGATAGATAGATAGATAGATAGATAGATAGATAGATAGATAGATAGATAGATAGATAGATAGACAGACTATCTATAATATTTTTATTTTTTTTTACCTTTTTAGAGGTTGCTCAGGAGGTGGTGTCATGGATAACTACAGGTTTTTTTGAACAATGTTAGAGTGAGCCTGTCCAAAGTCTGTCCTCATTGACATACAACATATGTCTGCACAGTACAAACCCGGCTATTATGGCAAACACAGCTGCTCAATACCCTCAAACAATGAGAACTACCTATGATTTATTTCTTATTGGAGGGTCCAGAATAGAGCGTCTAAAAAAAATTAAAAAAAATAAAGTGTAAGCTGCAATTTAATTTTTTTTTAAAAAGTAACTCCACTCTTGTTGAGAAAAAAAAAAAAAACATTCCCTCTGGGTGATCTATGTAAATTACAGGGATTTTACCAAACTTTCTTACAAATGCCTACCTTTTTGTTATTCTAAAGGAATAGCGGTTTGTCAGTGTGCATATGGAAAGTAAACCTGTATGGGAGTGGTTTTGTAATTATCAATCAGCTGTTTCACATGCAGGGCTCTAATGAGGAAAATTGCAGGGTCTGCATCCCTTTAGACATGCTTTACCTTTTGAAGTAGCTTATCCAAAAATGACATTTTTGTCACAGTTGATGCTCAAAACCAAATTTGTATTTTAGTGTAGACTTCTGGTAAAATCAGTCAGCCAATAACACAAGCAGGAAATTACATGTCTGGGTACAGAACGCCTCCAGGTAGCCACATTGCACAGAAAATGACAGCGCTAAAGATTGAAAAGGAAAGGTAATTTTTATTAACAGTCAATTACAATAAGACTTGTGTTGCAATTGTATAGGCTGTATTATATTTTTTTATTTGCTAATTTTTTTCCCACGAAAGTGGAGTTACCCTTTAAATTCTGCTATATAAATGGAGACATTTGACATGTAACAAATATAAAGTAGACGTTATCCCAATCTGGCTGCAAATGTGGGAATAAACTTTAATGTTATTTTATAGAGAAAACTGTGCCATGGCATTAGCCTTTCAGTGTCATATTTGAGACTAAGTACAATTTATACAAATACGGAAAATAAATGAATGTAGCCATATATATAGCCATATCATCATATAGCAAGAAGGAAATCATTGCAATATTCACAAAAACTCATCCTATATACGAACATCTGCTAGGTTTATGGTCAGTTCACCAAAGTTAATATCCTACTTGAACTTGGCAGTTAGCGGTTGCTGACACAGACACTTTTTTCATCAAGTATTTCTCAGCTGGAAAACAGAACATTCCTTTTAAAAAAAACAAGTTTGGCCAGATCTACAAAGAAATATTTGATGGTAAAACAATTTGTAGAAAAAAAAAAAAATAATACACTAATGCCGCGTACACATAAGCGGACTTTTCGATCAGATTGGTCCGACGGTCAAACCGACGGACTTTCCGAACGAACGGACTTGCCTTTGGTGTGCGATCACACCAAAGTCCGACGGATTCGTAACGTGATGACGTACGACCGGACTAAAATAAGGAAGTGGATAGCCAGTATTCAATAGCTGCCCTAGCGTCGGTTTTAGCCCGTCGGACTAGCATACAGACGAGCGGATTTTTTTACCGGACTCGAGTCCTGTCGGAAAGATTTGAAACATGTTTTATTTCTAGGTCCGTCGGACTTTTGGGGAAAAAAAGTCCGCTGGAGCCCACACACGATCGAATGGTCTGACGGAGTCCAGTCCGCTGGACTAAGTCTGCTGGAAAGTCCGCTCGTGTGTACGCAGCATTACAAGTTTTTTTTAACTGAATGGTTGTAGGCTAGGAGGGGAAGGAGAGATATCAGGAAAGATGAAGAAGCTGACAGGTTCGGAAATAGAGCTATATACCAGGATGGGACCATCCTGGTAAATATTTGTTACATCACCTACTAGGGATGCACAGATACCACTTTTTTTTTTACAATGAGTATGAGTACCGATACTTTTTTTTTTTTTTTAGTACTCGCCGATAGCAATTACCAATATCTAACGCAACTTTGTTTTCACTTCACCTGTCAGCAATGGTACAAAGCATTGAAAAGTTATTTATAGATTTTTTTTAATTCTGCGCTTTTTCAATGTAAATGTGTAAATATATGGTAATACATATGTGTGTAAAAATATTCACTAACAAAAGCAAAAAAAAAAAAAAAGAAGTTTTAATTGTTTATAAAAAAAAAAAAAGCAGGAAAATAATTAAAATGGAGGAGAATAAGGAGTTAATTAAGGCTGATTCGAGTAAATTAAGGGTTATTAAGGGGTTAAACTGAGGAACATTTGCTCATCCTTTTGATCTGCAGATGAAGAAACAGAAAGATACAAAAAGAAACAATGTTTCTTCTTATTTTAGTGTTTAGTGTTAGGGTCGGTTCACACTGGGGCAACACGACTTCAGCGCGACTTTGCACGGCGGCTTCGACGCGACTTCGACGCGACTTTAGCAAATTACAAGGTGACTTGAAGTCGCCTCCATGACAGGCGACTTCGCCTGTGGCCAATCAGCTCTCTGGGAGGGAGGGGGGGAGGGAGGGGTTTTCCCTGCAAAGTCGCTTGACTTTACAGAGAGATCCGACTTGGAGGCGACTTCCATTGATTTCTATGGTACAGGTCGCCTACCAAGTTGGATCAAAGTAGTACAGGGAGTACGCTCTGAAGTCGGAGCGACTTCAGTAGCGTCTATTAAGACGCTAGCGTTAACTCCCATTCAAACTATTTCTGGGGCGACTTGGGGCGACTTGAGGGTGTACAAGTCGGATCCCAAGTCGCCCCAGTGTGAACCGAGCCTTAATAAACATTACCAGGTGCTTTTATTTATTTATTTGACAGCTCCAATTACCGGACTTCTTTAACATTTCACTGGCCTGGCCTCACAGCTCCATTCTGGAAGGTTACATCACCAGTGCTTTCCCTGCTCATTTGATGTGTATTTCCACATGTTCCAAGAAAAAGACCCAGAGTTCCAGGAAATAAAGTTAGATCGATTAATCTGCCCTTGGTGCACATGGCCACTGTGTGAAAACTTGAGGGGAAAAGAAATAAAATATGCAAAAGCAACCTCTGCAACAGAAATTTCATTTTTGGTGAGATACTCTGAGGGTTAATTACTTCTAAATGATGCAGACACAGCCACTTCTCTCATTAAAACACCAAGTGATTATAATGAACCAGACTCTCCCATTCAGAACAGTTTGCACAGGGCTTGGACAAACAAATAGCTTTTTTCTTCATCACCCAGAGTTAAGCAGCCCATAAATTACTCGATTTGCTTTTCTTCCACCGTGGGTGGTGGAGGAATACCCCCCGCAGTGCGGCTAACCTTCCTGGCTGGCAGAATACAACAGTTACAACTAGAGGTCGGCCGATATATCAGCCGAAATTTGGCATTTTTTAGTTAATCGGCATCGGCCGATTGTGCTGATAAAAAAGGTCGATTTAAAACTTCAGCGCGACTTGCAAATGACTTCTGTAATATAAGTCAATGCAAGTTGCCTGAAGTCTTCCCGTGGAGCGACTTGTCTCTCCTATCCGAGCAGCCTGCCAAATCTGATAAAAGAACCTGAAGAGATACAATGTTTATACTTATCAATGGACTGAACTGTGTAGTTCTCAGTTTAACCATTTAGAAGGCTAAATCTTTTCTGACACTTACTGCTTACAAGTAAAAATCCTGTATTTTCTGCTAGAAAATCATTTAGAACCCACAAACATTATACATATTTTTTTTAGCAGAGACCCTAGGGAATAAAATAGCGGTTGTTGCAATATTTTATGTCACACGGCATTTGCGCAGCGGTCTTTCAAACGCAATTTTTTGGAAAAAATACACTAATGAATTTAAAAAAAAACAAAACAAAAACAGTAAAGTTAGCCTATTTTTTATTGTCCAAAAGTTTTGATTATCTGTTTTTGTGTATTTAATATTTAAGATATAGTTTTTATTAATCTAAATTATACATACAAGTAAACTGATTGGAGGTTTGTTTTGTTTAATAAATGTTTAAATGTAAGAAAATTTCTGTATCACTTATTACTTAAGGTTGCTTACACACTGGAGCGGGCAGGCGTTGACAGTAAAACACTGCTAGTTTTAGCGGCGCTTTACCGTCATTTTAGCTGCGTTATTCGGCTGCTAGCGGAGTGCTTATAACCCAGCTAGCGACCGATGAAGGGGGTTAAATGTGCCAGTGTAGCGCCGCTGTGCTTTGCAGGCGCTTCGGCAGCGGTGCCCATTCATTTCAATGGGCAGGAGTGGTGGAGGAGCGGTATACACCGCTCCAAAGATGCTGCTTGCAGGACTTTTTTTTTTTTTTAACATCCTGCCAGCGCATCGCCTCCGTGTGAAAGCACTCGGGATATCACACTGAGACTGCAGGGGAGCCGTTTTGCAGGCACTTTTACAGGCGCTATTTTTAGCCAAAAAGCACCTGAAAAACGCCCCAGTGTGAAAGGGGTCTAACTGTTAGATGTTATGAGATGGGGGAGAAAAAAAAAAAAAAAAAAAAAAAAAAAAAAATCGGCATCATATATCGGCCGCCGCGATTTCTAAATATCGGCATTGGCCTGAGAAAAGCCCATATCAGTCGACCTTTAGTTACCACTAGCGTTATAGTTGCTGGCAGCAAATCTCATGTAGACAAATAAGACAGTCGAAGGATCGACTTCTATCATAATTCAGCCAGTCCCTGCTGAACCAGTCGAATTTCGATCCATGTATGCTGGCTTTACTCTTTAAGATAAAGAAGTTCTTCTTTAAATACAGTGGTTTGGAGATTAGCCCTTAAAGTAGGCAAAAAAATTTAAAAAAATTCAGCACGAGATCATCTTGCCCCCTTTTTAAAGTAAGCTACAAAGTACATGGTTTTCAGTGAAATCAGCTGATTAAAAAGGTGGCCATCTTGAACAAAAGAAAACCAAATTGATTTCCCCATCCATGCCAACAGTGCGGATGGAAGAATCAACTACTGCCTATTGTTTTCAGGCAGCCACGGGCTTCAATGGTGTTCCCAAACTGTGGTGGAATTGGATAGTCCTGACAGTTTCCACCCAGCTCAGTTGATTCCTAAATAAACTTGCCATGCTGAGTGGTGCCAACAGGACCACCCATGGTTTGAATTGTGGCCGATTCCTGCTGAATAAAAATTCAAGCCCCCTATAGCCATCATTATACTTTGATTTGTGAGGAGAAGCAGTAAAGTACTACTGTAGATCACAAAATAAACCCAGTATTTGTAATAAGCAAATAACTGTCCCCATGTATATATACACACCATTACAAACTATACAGTTCCAGTATTTAAATTGTCAATCTTGGTCAAGTACATATTTCAGGTTTACAGTGTCAGGCTCTATTCTATAGATGGAGCATGGAATGGTTAGGACCTCTTATTAGGTTTTTTTTTCTGTAACTGAAACAGAGCGGAAATCTCGTCAGTTGTCACTGGAAAAAGTACCCCAGTTACAAGATTTTATCTTGTTCCAGTTACAACTGTGGATTTTTCATAATCTTCTGCTGTGGTCACAATAAAAATGAATCTCTGCAAAGAAAAAAAAAAAAAAAACACATGACACAGACAGCAATAAAAAGCTGACAGATGTTCTAACCCCCCACATCCAAAACAGAGATTACCGTCTTGGCTGTAGATGGAATTAATTTTTTATTACAGAAAATACCGGTACTTCAGAAGTGAGACTCCAGGACAGGTAGGGCCACAGCACGAACTCTGCTGTAATCCCAGAGAAATAAATTACACGTTTCAATTGTATGTATGCTTTCCTTTTACAAGAACTGGTATAAAAAATAAATAAAATATATGTAAAAAAAAAATATTAAATAAAAATATATATATAAAATTTAAAACTATTCTACCCCAAAAAAAAAATAAATAAATAAATAAATTTAAAAATACAAACACTTGAATGGTTTTGTAGACTCCCCACCCCCTACAACTAAATTTAACTGGAGTCTGAATGACTATTTGAAGAATTCACTTCCTTTGTCTGTTTCCTGAGACAAAAATGTTTTTCTTGCAGTGGGAAACTTAGTCTACAAATAGTCAAGGAAAGTGCTTCCATGCAGCTCATTATCTGTGGACAGCACAAGAAAGCAAGCTTATTTCACATGTGCGGCTGTTCTGTCGCTGTTAAAAGCATGTTTCGTTATTTTAAAATTCCAAGACACGGCGATCACTTGCAGTTGTACATTGCGATTAGCAGCGTTTACATGCGGTTGCGTTTAGCTGCGGTGGAACATCCTTGCCATTTCAGATGTGCTTCCTATTTTTCTTTCCCCGTTGCCACTGCTATCCGCAGGAGAAATAATACACTGCGATTACCTGCGGTTATGTGCAGATAGCTGCGCTAAAATCGGTCCTGGACGCAGTCAAACTTATTTTTTAGAACCGCACAAAACCCCATGTAATGAAACCGTCGCTAAATGCAGTGTGTGAATGGGGCCATAGGAAAGCATTGTGTGAGTTTAGGTGCGGTAGATAACTTCATCTATCCGCAGATAAAAGCTGAATTCTATCCGCCTATGTGAAAGGGGCCTTAAAAGCTATTCCGCCATAAGCTTAACCATATCATAGAGAGTTGTTCTGACATCTTCTACTCATCACATTTTTTGGAGAAATATCTTCATGAGCATTAACGACTATAGAGCTGCACGATTCTGGCCAAAATGAGAATCACTATTTTTTTGCTTAGAATAAAAATATCACGATTCTCGCGGCGTAAAATCTTTCACATTATACAAAAAAAAAAAAAGTCATTTTTAAAAATTTTTCTAGCAAAAAAAAAAAAATAATAATTTTAACTTGAAACCAACAAATGTCAGAAAAAAAGAAGGCTTAGTGTTTAAGTGGTTAAATTTCCCTCATTTACATACCAAAGTGTATTCCTTTGATGTAAAGGACAAATTGTTACAATATTTATACTTAAGTTTCACTGCTAAAGAATGTTGTGATTCTTGGCAGACTGCCCGTTTTTTTTTTTTTTTTTTCCCCTTTCTTTTGAGGGTCATCAGCTTTAGCAGAGCAGAGAGAATTTTCTCTGCATAGAAAGAAATCGGGAAATACTTTGTCAAGATCGCAACAGGGGAGAAAAAAAAAAATAAAAAATTGCGATAACGATTCTTAACGATTAATCGTGCAGTTCTAACGACTATGTATGCTACTTTAACTTTTCCAATTGTAGATTTTTGCTCAAAGCCAATTATGCATCATAAAAAATCTTAAAAGTGCAGGAATTAATGGTTTATGATGAGTAAGTAAAACGCAATTGCCAAAAAATGGAAAAAAAAAAAAAAAAGGAGAAAAATGTAATATAATTAGATTATTATTATTATTACACAAGCCCCTCATAGGTAATGCATACTTAAAAGTGTTTATAACATGCACTTTATTTTCAATGTACATCTCTGCTGAAATCCAAGATTTAAAAATTATTTTATAGGATTTGTTTTTTTAAATCATCTTCAAAAAGAAAAAGCCACTATGCTGAATTTCTACTGAAAAGGAGAAAGGGGAAAAAGATAGCTCACCTTTTAGACAGCCAATCACAAAGCGAACAAACCAGAAAATCGAGTTTCAATTACATAGTATGTAAACAGGACTAAGGGCAAAGCTGTGGCAAGTTGAAACATTTGTCAGATAAGTCAAATTTCAGAGTGCTTGACACAGACTTTTCACGAAGTTTCCAACATTATCCACTAGTTAGGAGAACATCTGAAAACACAGAGCGCCATATGGTTTCCAGATTTCAAAGCTTCCGAGAGTAAACAATCGTAGACTTACAGGTGCACATCCCCAACAGCTAAAACCAATATTCCCACAACCTTTGTATGCTGCAGTTATGGTCTACTCATCGGCTCACAAGTCTGTTGAAAATAATTCATAATAAAAGGAGGTACTTCACCCAAATCTAGCGCACTTTCACACGTTTTAGAGGCGCTTTTCGGATGCTAGTGGGGCACTTTTAATCTTCGCTAGCGGCCGAATAAAGGGTTAAAAGCGCCCGCAAAGCACCACTGAGCGTTGGCAGCGCTGCCCATTGATTGATTTCAATGGGCAGGGGCACTTTAGGAGTGGCGCTCCTAAAGCGCCTCAAAGATGTTGCTTGCAGGACTTTGTTTAACATCCCGCAAGTGCACCGCTCCAGTGTGAAAGCACTCGAGTGACAGGAGAGGCGCTTTACAGGCGCTATTTTTAGCACTATAGCGCCTCAGTGTGAAAGTAGCCTTAAAACGATAAAAAAAAGGCAGTTAAAAGTTGTAAAAATGCATACTTACCCTTCAATGCAGGCCTACCTATCTCACACTCCACTGAATTTCCGAGTTACTCCTCTCCTCTTGGGTAGGGTCCGGCTGTGCTAATCCCACCAATGCTTATCCATAGCAACAAAAGCGTCACCAATCCTGCAGGGCTTGTTGTGCCATTACAATGCAGTCATGTAAACCAGATTTTTCCCCAATGGAGTGCTGGGTTCACCACCAATTCCATAAACATGCACCCAGCAATATAGTGTGTAAACAGCCATTTTACACATTGCCATGGCAGCAACGTGTAAACAAAGGGATTCCCACTGGAGTGCTGGGTGCACATGAGTGGAACTGGTGGCACTTATGTTGCATTACTATGGCAATATGTAAACCAATTCATTCCCCATTAAAGCGCTAGGTATGCCACCAATTCCTTGCATACAGCCCCAAGCACTCTAACAGAGAATCATTCAATTTACACATTGCCATAGTATCAGCAATGTAAGCAACATAAAACCTTTAACAAGTGCCCATGTGCAGGATTTATACAAGTCAGTGTCATTCTTGCCTGGACAAGAAATGAAGCACAAAGCAAAAAGGGGGAAGGTATACAGTGGGGAAAATGATTTGTTCCCCTGCAGATTTTGTAAGTTTGTCCACCTAAGAAATGAAGGGTCTATAATTTTTAACATAGGTATATTTTAAAATGATAGAGACAGAAAATCAACCAAAAATCCTGAATAAAAACACGATACAAAATGTTATAAATTGAGTTGCAGTTCAGTGAGTAAATTAATTATTTGATCTCCTACCAACCAACAATAATTCTGGCTCCCACAGACTGGCTACAGTATATGCTCATGTGGTACACAGATTAGTAAATTTAGGAAGGTGCTCCTAACGACAACACGTTATGTGTAGAAGGCCTCATACACACAGGACATTTACAGCTGCTGTTTTTGAATTCAGGCGTTTTTTTCCTATAGTAAACTCCCCAGTATATTATCCTATGTGTCCATGCACACATAGGCGGTTATCAGCGGTGTTTGGCAGGGGCGCTTTCTGGCTGGAAAACCCCCCAGAACTAGTGGGTTTTAAGAGGAGTTTTTCAGCTGTAAAAATGCTCCAACTCTGATAAAATCTTAAAAACGCAGCTATTTCAGCATTTATCAGGGTTTTTGAGCCATAAGATTTTGTGGGAGTATAGTTTTGCTAAAAAAAGCAACAGCTAAAAAACACTGTAAACCTCATTCTACAGCTACAGCTTTCTACAGCTAACACTACTGGCGTTTTTAGAACGTCCAGTATACATAAAACCTTAAAGACACCTGTCCACAGAATCCCTTTCTTTCATTCAAACCCACCATCATGGGCAAGACAAAAAGGAGCAGTTAAAAGGACATTGGGGACAAGATTGTAGACCTACACAAGGCTGGAATGGACTACAAGACCATCAGCAAGAAGCTTGGTGAGAAGGAGACAACTGTGAGCGATTATTCACAAAATGAAAAGAAAACACAAAATAACCATCAATCGCCCATGGTCTGCAGCTGCTTGCAAGGATTTCACCTCATGGGGTAAGCAGGGCTCAAAATTTCAAGTCCTGAGCTAATAGCCAGGCTCAAGGGTTAGGTCTTCCAGCATGACAATGACCCAAAATATACCATCAAGGCAACAATGGAGTGGCTCAAGAAGAAGCACATTAACCACTTCTCTACCGACCTTTTGCAGAATGATGTCTGCAAGGTGGCTCAGTTATCCTGACAACAGGATAAGCCGCTTGTGCGCCCCCCCCTGGGGAGCGCGTAGCGTGGCGATCAGTGGTGCTGTGTATCGCTCCGACACACCGCATCTCCGATCATAGGCTCTTTACTACGTGATCAGTTGTGACCAATCATAGCGGTAACCAGGAAGTGCCAGTAATAGGACTTTCCTCAGCTCGCGTTGACAAGATGCGAGCAGAGGAGAGCCGAACAGCGGCTCTCCCGGCAGGCGGAGCCTGCACTGATAATCAGCGCAGCCCCCATCAGAGGTGCCCACCACAGATGCCAATCAGTGCACATCAAAATGCCAATCAGTACCCATCAGTAAAGCTCAGTGCCCATCAGATGCCAATCAGTGCCCATCAGTAATGACTGTCGGTGCCACCCATCAGTGCCCAGTGCCGCCTATTAGTGCCCATCAGTGAAGGAGAAAACAAAATTTTATAACAGAAACAAAGAAAAACTTTTTTTTTTTTTTTAAATACCAGTCTTTAATTTGTTTAGCAAAAAAAAAAAAAACCCAGTGGTGATTAAACACCATTGAAAGAAAGCTCTATTTGTGGGAAGAAAATTATAAAAATTTCGTTTGAATACGACGTTGCATGACCGCGCAATTGGCAATGAAAGTGTGAAAGCTGAAAATTGGCCTGAGCAGGAAGGGGGAGAAAGTGCCCAGTATTGAAGTAGATAAGGTTATGGAGTGGCCAAGTCAGTCTCCAGACATTTATCCTATAGCAAATTTATAGCGGGAGCTAAAACTTCGAGTTGCCAAGTCACATCCAAGAAATCAAAGGATTTAGAGAAGATCTGTAAAAAGAGTGGACCTAAATCCCTCCTGAGATGTGTGCAAACCTTGTCACTAACTACAAGAAATGTCTTACCTCTATGCCTGCCAACAAGGGTTTCTCCACCAAGTACTAAGTCATGTTTTGTTTGGGGATCAAATACTTATTTTATTCACAGAACTGCAACTCAGTTTATAACATTGGTATCATGTGTTTTTTTTCCCTGTCTCTTATTTAAAATATACCTATGATAAAAATTATAGACCCCTCATTTCTTAGAAAGTGGACAAAATCTGCCGCAGATCAAATTAATTTTCCCCTTTGTGTGGATAGACACACACACACTTTGTGACAGTAGGAGATGCTGTCACTGTGAAGTTGGTTGTTTGGGTGACACAGGGTGTGCACATTGGCTCAGTGCATGATTGCAAAGCATAGATGTGGACTGGAGAAAAAACTGCTTTTGCAGCTTTCTCCGGGTTTTGGTATTGCTGCATGGGGCTCTGTAGTTTGGAGTTTCCATAGTGTCTTGGGTGAGACAGGATCTCCAACCCTGTGTTCAGGTTTTGCGGAGAACCAGCAATGTGTGCGCTCAGGTGAGCACAGCCCTTTTAATGAAGGTATAGGAATACCTCACAGAACCCATGGACATGCTTTGCCAGGCTCTAACTGCGGCGGTCTTCAGTTGTTCTTTGTTTGTGGGTCTTTCGGCCTTTATGCATTTCACTTGCTGAAGGCAAAACTACTCAATTGGATGAGATCAGGTGATTTACTCAGCCATTGCAGAATATTCCACTTTTCCTCCAAAAGCTCCTGGGTTGCTTTTGCTGTGTGTTTTGGAACATTGTCCATCTGTACTGTGAAGCGTCGTCCAATCAACTTTGCTGCATTTGGCTTAATCTGGGCTCACAGTATATTTCTAAACACTGCAGAAATCTTCCAGCTGACTCTATCTCCTGTCATATCAATAAACACCAATGACCCAGTGCTACTGGAAGCCATGCATGATGCCCATGCCATCACACTGCCTCCACCATGTTTTACAGATGACGTTGTGTGCTTTGGATCATGAGCCGTCCCAAGCCTTCTCTACACTTTTTTCTTCCCGTCATTCTGGTACAGATTAATCTTAGTTTCATCCATCCAAAGAATGCTTTTCCAGAACTGGTCTGGTTTTTTAGATGTTTTTTGGCAAAGTCTAATCTGGCTTTTCTATTCTTCAGGCTTATGAATGGTTTGCACCTTGTGATAAACCCTCCGTATTTGCTCTTGTGAAGTCTTCTCTTGATCATGGACTTTGTCAATGATACGCCCACCTCCTGGAGAGTGTCCTGGATGTCTGGATGTTGAGAATGGATTTTTCTGTACCATGGAGAGGATCCTGCGAATATCCACCACTGTTGTCCTACGTGGATGTAAAGGAAACTTTTTATGTTGCTGAGCTCACCAGTGCGTTCTTTTTTCCTCAAAATGTGCCAAACTGTTGATTTGGCCACTCCTAATGTTGCTGCTATCTCTCTGATGGATTTGTTTCATTTTTGAAGACTTACAATGGCCCGTTTCACTTGCATGGACAGCTCCTTTGAACGCTTGTAGCTGTCTCCCTTGAACAGTGAAGTATGTACTTTAGAAGGCTTTGTCTGCTGAACCTGCTTGCAAATGGTGTCTTTTAGGCTGCATTTACACCTGAGCCTTTTCAGCACGTAAAACGCTCATAAAAAACACCCAACAAGCAAAATCCCATTCATTTAAATGGCCCCTGTTCACATCTGAGCGTTTTGCAGCCTGAAGCAAAACGCCTGACGCTCAAAAAAGTACATGAGCTTCTTTTTAGGTAGATTAAAGGCGTTTTTTTGCTTTTTACATTTATGACCTTTTGACCTGTGCAAAAACACGGTAAAAACACTCAACTTTCTGCCTGAAAACGAAACGCTCAGGTGTGAATGCAGCCTAAAGCATGCTTTTTGATGCCGATTGGTTTGATGACTGCCTTGATAAATTTATCAAGCAAGTTACTATAGGGAAAGTGCATCTACCACACAAAAAACAGCCTAAGCTTACTACCATTATGGCTACTGGTGCTTTCTACTGAAAATGGGACTTTTCGTTCCACACAGGCAAGTCCAAACTGTGTCCATCTTTTTATCGTAAGCCTTGGACCCCAAAACCTCCAACCCTATCCAGAAGTCCTCTTCAATGTGAAGGTCCACTCCCACTCTCCAGAGTCGGGGGCGGTATTTGCGCCAGGATGGATCAAAGACCTTCCAGACCTCTAGGTCCAATCTTTGATTTCCAGGGGCTACAAAATAGAATATCTATCCCTAGCCTCCTTCTCGATTCCTAACCTCCAAACTGCCAGCTTCATCTCAAAGACAGGCAGACATGTATGCATTCCTCCAGTCTAGATTCTTCCTTAACTACTCTTCAAGATGGCCTAGAAGAACTTTGTAATCAGACTCCTGACGGACTAGCTTTGGCCTCTTCCAAACAGGCCAGACCACCTGTCAAAAAGCCCTTTGTTCCTTTTTGCTTCTCTGTTGCTTTAAATAAGAAGTATGGCCATACTTCTTTTCAGGGTCACACAGAAGTGCATTGTTTCTGCACTCTTGTGACCCAGCTTCAGTCGACAGCAGGCTAAAGACTAAACCCTACTGTCTGCTGACATCACATAAATTCTTGGAAGCAATCTCTAAATAAAGTGATGGTTTTGGCCATGTAATACAAGCTACATGGATAGTAAAGTAGATAAATCATGTATTCTGTGCATGTAAGCCTGTGTTTGACAAAAGCCCATTTGCCAAATTTAGCGTGCAAAAAAAAAAAAAAGCTGTCCAACAACCATAAGTCTACATGTACTGCAGTGAGGGCATTGGTAGCAAAAAACACCTGTTTATCCCTGTGCTGGTAAACATGGATTGATATGCACCATGTGAATGAGGCCCAACTGAACAAGCTGAAGATGGAAGCTGTTCCGGAGTCTATCTTCTACAGTTTTGATCAATTCCACCCAATTGGGTGTGAGAGAGCATCACAAGTATGGACAGAATGATATGCAAGAATGTCATGAGGAAATGAAAACACTACTGATTTGGTATAAGTTTGCTATATATGATGATGTTTGGGTTGACTCCTAGTTTGTGGAAATCTATTCATTTATCTCCGCTGTTAAACCTGTTAGTTAAGACACAAGCCCGTGCCCAAAATAAAACACTGATAACTCCACCCAGTTGTACAAGCTATATTTATACATCGTGACTTACTTGATGAGATTTTCCCTACACAATAAAACTGAAGTGGTAAAATACAAAAGGAGGAAGGCCATTAAAAAAATAAAAAATAAAAATATGACAAAACAGGGAGCCTCTTAAAAATCCTCCCACCGATCATTATGACAAATTGTCAGCGGCAGCATTGCTACCGGCCAAATCGCCTTTGTGTCATCACCCTGAGCCCACATTCACATTGGGCCATTTTGATATGCGATTTGACATGTCAAATTGCCACCTATTGTCGGCAATGGCACCGGCCGAATCTGCAACGACTTTGCAGCACCGCACCGATTTCCAAAAGTAGTTCCTGCACTACTTTTGGCAACTTCGGGGGCAATTTTTTGACAGAACCCGCACAGATGTCTGTCAAATTGCCCCCGAAGTCAGACTGAAATGCCAGTTTGAAATTGTGCGAGTTCAAACTGGCCCTCAGTGTGAAGGTGGGCTGAAGTGTTACTAAACCCAAAGGCAAGGGTACAAAGGCTCAGTGGAAAGCATTCCCCCATCCACATTGAGTTTGTGCATTGGGGAATCAACTCTTTTTGGTTCATCCTGCTTGTTGAACGAAAAAGAAAAAATAATAATTTATGGCCAAGCCTTAGTCAATCAAGCTGTCCACTTTTGAGCATGGATGACAATACACTGGTGTGCGGCAACTTGATTTTCAATCAGAGTTTGGCCAGCTTTAGACGGATGACCTATTGGTGATTTTTTTCATAGATATTATTCACTGCTACAAATCGTCAGTACCAGCGATTTGTGGCTAGCAATTTAATTACTAGAGTTGCTGGCAATTAGCTACAGTATTGGGTTGTGTTCTGCTACAAATTTCTCTCCTTCAGCAATTTGCAGCCAAGCAGATTACTGCCACATTTCATAGAAAAAGCATTAACAGCGACTGTCGCTAGCAATTTTGCCACCAAGCTAAAATTGTGATAAATCTTGATAAGTGAGCAACAGAGCTTTAAAATTATCACGGTTAGCAATCCCACAGAAAAAACATAATGGCAGGATCATGGGCAAAAAATAAAAGGGAAAAAAAGCCTGAAAAAAAACAATGTAGCTACCAAATGTAAGGGATGGTAAGTTGCAATATATTTATTTTTGGATTGTTCCCCAATGCTCAACTGCAAAATTCTATCCAAAGCCAGCTTTTAAGTGAGTGTCACTTTAAAATAGAAGTATAAGGTGCTAGCAGGTATAAAGTGCATTTTCCTAGAGGTGCCTACAAATACCTGCAGCAGCTTTAATTGACAACTGCTCACCTAAATAAACGTGGGATTCCCCTGTCAGAACAGTCTGTGTTAATGGGGGGAGTTGTGAAAATTACTTTCCTGCATTTCTTTCCTTCCGTGGTTGCAGGAAAGAAATTTACACCATCTGTGGCCTGCTTTGGCAGTGTCTTTTGTTTATTTATTTTAATGACTGTCACTTTAAAATAAACATCCTCTTCTACTTAATCTTATTGCTCCGTCCATCTCCTCTAACACATTCACAGATTTTCTCTTTCACAAATGCCATTTTTTTTCCCCTTTAAGCCCAAGCTTCTGCCCTTCTCACATATGCAACAATGAAATAGGCCTTGGAACATGCACATCACCTATCCCAAGAGCATTCGGGGCAATCTACAAGAGATGCGCATGCTACGAATCACATTATTAGTGTGCTGGCTGCAAGAACAGAAGAGACAGCAGGTTCCCAATGAAAAGAGAATGGTATGTACGGTAACTCTGTGCTCAGCAGCAGACTAAAGCAGGACAACACTGGATTCCTCTATAAAAAAAAAAAAAAAAAAAAGTTATCATCCTTTTAGGACAGCACTAGTGAGGGTTAAGGTCAGTCCACACTAATGCAGCGACTAGCGGTTTCTGCACTAGAAGCATGCCAGTGACTGCCATCCCACTCATTCCATTCATCTCACCGCTTATGTGGTGAGATGAATGGAGTGTCACCTTTAGTGACACTGCCAATAAAACTGGCAAAAATAAATAAAGGCAATCATGCGATGCGGTAAAACACGCATCACACTGCCCCCCGCCAAACCTCACTGCACTGAACATTTTAGAACATCTAGAAGACAAACTTCTAGCAGACTACAATCGGTAAATAGACACAGAAGTCAATGCGTGTCAACAGTTCAGTGCTTACTACACCACAATGTTTTGTATGATACTTTTAGCAGGCTTTTCTGGGTAAGTGAATGACAACACACTGCTTACAACACATTTTTTTAAACCTCAGTAACCAAGCTAATGACAAAAGGCATGTGGTTTTGCAGTCCATTATCATAGGGCTCTAGGAGATTCACAGATTCTCATGAGGTCAGCCTTCCGTAGAACACCTTGTGGTTCTAATCTCTTCTACAGCATTTTGCTTCTAACTGGTTCTAATGGCATGAATAAAATAAATACCTTGGAAATGCATAATCCTTCCACTTTAACTAAAGCATTACTAAAAACTTAATTCACATGACTACATTTTGCATTTGTGTAGCTGAAAATCAAAAAAACAGTCAGAATTTTAACCACAAATACTTTTTAATGTGAAATTAATCAGCCTAATGAAAACCATATCAACGTGTTTTTTTCTATGCATAGTTTGTAATCACATATGTGCACAGTGACAACCACGGTCGCCTTTTAAGCTCAGAGTATACCTTAATACTGAAAAGAAAAAAAAAAAAAAAAAATTCACATTCTTCTTGCCACTTGTATATGTGCCCAGATTTCCCCCGATATCATATCCTCTCTAATGCACAGAGGGAAGGGCCAGCATTAGAAGCCAATCAGGCTCTGTTACATGCACATATGCGATCCCTGAACACACTGACCAAAGTAAAGATTAGAGATAAACGCTCCTGTTCACTGCTGCTTCACTCAGTTCACTGTCCAATCAGCAGACCTATTTTGATCCAGTGTTCTTAGTTCTTCACCAAACCGTGTTCAAGAATCTGGGTGAGAAGTATAGTAAGATTGCCAGGATCACAAAACAGAAAAGGGCTGTTTTTATGCACCCCCCCCCCCCCAAACCACAAGTGTAAACAAGGCCTTACAATTTTCTCCTGCAGTCTCCCCGCAAAGTCCCACAAATACCTGTTGATCCTGCCAATAAAGCCTACCCAATGCAGATTCCTGTGATGTTATGGCAACAATGTTGCATTGCTCTTTAATTCAGAGTAGCTACCCCTCATGTAGGATGCCAGCTTGCTCTACAGAGGGGAGAAAAAAAAAAAAGTTTGAGAATGCAGAGTAATCAATGGTGTCACTGCCATTTCACAAGCCTGTAGCTTGTCCTTCTGCACCTGACTACAGTTATTTATTTATTTCAGGTACTTATATAGCGCCATCAATTTACGCTTAACATTTACATTGTACATTCACATCAGTCCCTAACCCTTAAGGAGCTTTACTAGAGAACATGCAAGCTCCAGGCAGGTAGTGTCGTGGTTGGGATTCGAACCAGCGAATTCTTACTGCTAGGCGAGAGTGCTACCCACTACACCACTGTGCCACCCCATATCTAGTCTTTACCCAATGCTTTTAGATTGACAGCAATGACCCTCTCACTGTGAGCTGCAGTGTCTGGGAGAAGGAGAAGAGGGTAAAGAATCATTTTGTTTACTTTATGAGGCTTATGCATCACATAGTAACTGGATTTGGGACTTGTGCAGCAGTCTTTGGCTGTATTTTGATATATTGCAGCTTACCATTCTTTGAATGTGGTAGCAGCATTAGTTTTTTTTATCAATTTCAGCACATTTCTTGCAAGTACAGAAAAATATCAGACAGTCCTGCTAGTAATCCAGCGGGCTTGTAATCTTTCTGAACTGAAATCTCAGCTTTCATTAGTTCTCTTGTGTGAGCTAACAGAACTCATCCCCATGCACATAAGAGGGGGAGAGGGGAAGGTGTCTGAAGTCCAGAATCAGGAGGAGTGCAGTCCAGAGTGACAATGCTGCTAGATCACAAAAAACAAAAACACCACCACCTCTGATTGTTGCCACCCCATTTACAGACTGTTAAATAATAACATAACATTTTTGTATTGGGTTTAGGGGGTTTCCAACCTTTTGACCTTCCTAGTAGAGCTGCACAATTAATCATTAAAAAAAATCGTGATCTTGATTCAACCCCCCTGACGATCTCTATTGCAGAGTTTGCCGATTCTTTCATATAACAAGTGGAGAGAATTATCTGCTCACTCAGCTGTCAAAAGAAAACATCCAGGCAGTGTGCCAAGTTTTTAACATGAAACATTGATCTAAGAAGGAAGAGTTCCTTACAAAAGGGATAAACTGTGTGTAAAGAAAAAATCCAGGCAGTCTGCTAAATTTTTAACGTGTAAATGCAGGAAGTTTAACCACTTAAAGTCTAAATTTTTTTCTGACACTTGTTTAAGTTAAAATCAATATTTTTTGCTAGAAAATTACTTGGAACCCCCAAACATTATATATATTTTAGCAGAGACCCTAGGAAATAAAATGTTAATTGCTGCAATATTTTATGTCACACTGTATTTGCTCAGCGTTCTTTCAAACGCAATCTTTTGGGAAAAAATACACTTCAATGAAGAAATTTGAAAAAAAATAAAAAAATGAAACAGTAAAGTTAGCCCAATTTTTTTTGCTTTAATGTGAAAGATGATGTTACGCCACGAGAATCGTGAGCTATCTTCTAAGCAAAAAAATTGTGATTCTCATTTTAGCCAGAATAGTGCAGCTCTACTTCCTAGGCCACATTGGAAGAAGAGTTGTCTTGGGCCACACTAACAATAAGGATAGCTGATGAGCAGAAAAAGTCGGACAGATCACAAGTTAACAATTACTGATATACAGTTAGGTCCATATATATTTGAACACAGGCACAAATTTTAGTTTTTTTTCCAGGCATTTATCAAAACATATTCAAGCTATAATTATATAATGGATATGGGCTAAATGTGCACACTCAGGTTTAATTTGAGGGCATGTACATCCAAATCGGAGGAAAGGCTTAGGAATTACAGCTCTTATGAATAGCCATCACTCCGTTTTCAAGAGACCAAAAGTAAATTGGACAATTGAATCAAAAAGCTGTTTCATGGCCAGGTGTGGGCTACTCCTTCGTTATTTCTTCATCAATTAAGCAGATAAAAACGTCTGGAGTTGAGTCTAATGGCCCGTACACACAATCCGAAAATCGGACGAGAAATACCGCTTTCGACGCGATCATACAATAATCGGATCGTTAGTACAGAGCCGATCAAAACAGTGCAGCCGATATCATTTGATCGGACAAGCACGAAAATTTTCCTCGTACGTTACCAGATCGTACGTTTTTCGTTTAGACAGTAAAGTTGTCATCCGAAAATACAATAAAAATACACTACAGCACATGACGTCACTTCTGATTTTCTTTTCTGTTGTATGAGAATTTGTGACTTTAGTAATCTTTTAAATTTCTAATTGCGACTAGTAAGGGAAAAAAGTCAGACAATCTGTCGTCCGATTTTTGGATCGTGTGTATGGGGCATTAGTGTGGTATTTGAAATCTATTGCTGTGAACCTACATCATGCGTTCAAAGAAGCTGTCCATGTAAGTGAAACAGGCCACTGTTAGGTTTTGAAAACAAAACAAATCCATCAGAGAGATAGCAGCAACATTAGGGGTGGCCAAATCAACAGTTTGGTACATTCTGAGGAAAGAAAAAACGCATTGGTGAGCTCAGCAACATAAAAAGGCCTGGACGTCCACGGAGGACAACAGTGATGGATGATCACAGGATCCTCTCTATGGGAAAGAAAAACCCATTCACAACATCCAGACATCCAGGACATTCTCCAGGAGATGGGCGTATCATTGTCAAAGTCTACAATCAAGAGAAGATGTCACGAGAGCAAATACAGAGGGTTCACCACAAGGTGCAAACCATTCATAAGCCTGAGAAATAGAAAAGCCAGATTAGACTTTGCCAAAAGACATCCAAAAAAGCCAGACCAGTTCTTGAAAAGCATTCTTTGGACGGATGAAACTAAGATTAATCTGTACCAGAATGACGGGAAGAAAAAAAAAAAAAGAAGAGTGGAGAAGGTTTAGAACAGTTCATGATCCAAAGAACACAGTCATCTGTAAAACATGGTGGAGGCAGCGTGATGGCATGGGCATGCATGGCTTCCAGTGGCACTGGTTTATTGATGATGCGACGGAGGGCAGAAGCAGCCAGATGAATTCTGCAGTATTTAGAGATATACTGTCAGCCCAGATTAAGCCAAATGCAGCAAAGTTGATTGGATGGCGCCTCACAGTACAGATGGACAATGATCCAAAACACACAGCAAAAGAAACCCAGGAGCTTTTGAAGGAAGAGAAGTGGAATATTCTGCAATGGCCGAGTCAGTCACCTGATCTCAACCCAATTGAGCATGCATTTCACTTGCTGAAGGCATAACTAAAGGCAGAAATAACCACAAAGAACAACTGAAGACAGCTGCAGTTAGAGCCTGACAAAGCATCAGAAAGGAGGAAACACAATCTTTGGGTTCCAGACTTCAGGCAGTCATTGCCAATAAAGGATTCTCAACAAAATATCAAAAATGATTAGATTAATTTGTCCAATTACATTTGAGCCCTGAAAATAGGAGGACTGTGTAAAAAATTTTTGCAGTTCCTAAAATTTGTACTTGAGATTTATGTTCAACCCCTTCAATTAAAGCTGAAAGTCTGAACTTCAAATTAATTTGGATTGTGTCATAAAGAGCCAAAAGTATGAAAATTGTGCCCGTGTCCTAATATATATTATATATGGACCTTACTGTATAATAATGATAATGTACCCGAGTAATAAAACAAATTTTTTTTTATTATTATAAAAGTAAGAGCGCAACATAAAACTAGTGCGATATTTGACACCGTTTTTTGATAAACTAACGCATCAAATATCTGGTTCGATGGATGGAGTAGCAATTCTAATTTTTCCCTTTATGTCCTTTATCCTTGAAAAGAGTTGCTCACAAACATAGGTACTGCTGAAAACTGATGACATGAATAAGGCGTGATTGTGAAGAGTGGGATATTTTTCTTTAGGAAGATAAAATTAATAAAAGTCCAGTAAACAGACACTGTCAACAACCACGTGTTCACTAAGAGTAAAGACATCTTTCCAAAAAAAAAAATAAAAAATGGCCCCCCCCTAAAAAATTAACATTAACCGCTTGCTATCCGCGCTATAGCCGAATGACGGCTACAGCGCGGACCTGCATTCCCGGGAGGCCGTCATATGACGGCCTCCCCTGTGCACGTGCCCTGCGTGGAGCGCGCTGTGATCACCGAGTCACTGAGACTCGGGTGATCACCGATCCAAGTAAGGGGCCGGTCCCGGCCCCTTACCATGTGATCAGCTGTCAGCCAATGACAGCTGATCACATGATCAAAACAAAAGCTCTGTGATCGTTTTTTTTTTCTCCTCGCGCTGACAGTGCGAGGAGAAAAAAAAGCCGATCACCGGCTCAGCAGCAAGGGACATCGGTCCCGAAGAGGAGGAGGCAATAATGCCTCAATTGTGCCACCAGTACCCCCTGCCAGTGCCACCTTACATTGCAACATCACAGCGCCCACAGTGCCCACCAGTGCCACGTATCAATGCCCATAAGTGCCACCTATCAATGCCTACAGGTGCCACCTATCAATGCCCACCATTGCCACCTAACAATGCCCACCAGTGGTGCCAATCAGTGCCACCTAGCAGTGTACAAGATCAGTGCCCATTATTGCCACCAATCAGTGCCCATCACTGCCACCCATCAGTGCCCATCACTGCCACCTATCAGTACCATTGGTGCCGCCTCATCAGCATACATCAATGAAGAAGAAAAATTACCCTTTTAAAAAATTTTATAACAAAATATAAAAAAATAAATTATTTTTTAAAAATTCGGTCTTTTTAAATTTTTTTAACAAAAAATAAAAATCGCAGAGGTGATCAAATACCACCAAAAGAAAGCTCTATTTGTGGGGAAAAAAATGATAAAAATTTCATTTGGGTACAGTGTTGTATGAGCGCGCAATTGTCATTCAAAGTGCGTCAGCGCTGAAAGCTGAAAATTGGTCTGGATAGGAGGGGGGTTTAAGTGCCCGGTAAGCAAGTGGTTAAGTAAGTTTATATTTTTGTGTTGGGCCGCAGATTGGACATCCCAGGTTTAGATAACCCTCAATGCATTTCCTAAGGAATCTGCTTATTTTATTGAGGAAGCCATTACAGAATCATATTATTTATGAAAAGAAGATATATAGTTACAGGATATTAAGGGCTGGTTCACACCAGTGGCTGTGTATCACATTAATGCATAACAATGTGCGTTAAATATGTTGGTGTAATGTGGAGTCATTCATTCTGAATGCATCACTGCAATGCATGCACCATTTTTTGTCTAGGCACCAAAGGTTAGTGCATTACCACACTGCAATATACAGGGGTGCTATTCAGAATAAATGGCACAGCATTGCACCAACACATTTAACATGACTTGGTGCACATAGCCACAACACCATAATGGATAATGACTGGGCCCTAAAGTATTTTTCTCGCATCTTCATCGGGTCAAAAAGATGAAAAAAAAACAAAACATAAAAAAACGCACACACACAAAACAAATTGTTATCGTCATCTCTGACAGCAAAATGGTTTTGCAATGTTGTAGAAGTTCATAATTATATGCACGTTTGAGCCATGTTTTTACCACCCACCAACTGTCGCTCCCCTTTAAGCTGCAACAAGCAGCGGACATTTTCTTGCCTGTGGCAAAGTTTACCCAGCAGGTGGCAAGGCTGCCAAACACTACACATTCAAGTAAAGGGGGAAGCGCTGCAAACACCCCACAACTGCGTGCAATGCAGTCTGTTGCGGTGTGTTTGTTGGCAAAAAAGGGTTAAAATGGTGGTTGAGGGGGTGTTACATAGAATATAATGATTACTGCTAGTGGCTATAGCCTTCGTGCAGTAATCACGTGTAGAAAAATCTGACAGGCTGGTTGTACCCATGTCATTTGATGTATTGACTTGGGTACAATTAGCCTGATCATACATGAATCAAAATTTGGCCGGTCCAGCAGGGACAATTTCGATCCATGTACGGTCAACTTAAATCTACCCTAACTGTACATAAATGAATCTACTAGGCGCTTGAAAGATATTGCAGGAGAAAAGCACATGTCCACTGATCTCTCAATGATGACTGACACTATCTGGAAGTCACTGACTTTAAAAAGAAACTAGGGAACACTAAAGTGGGCCCAAAACTGGACCCCCCCCCCCCCATGAAGGGTGTCCCGTATAGTCTATGTCCACCACTGCGTACTGAGCAGCTAAGATGCCAGTGTAGTAAATACATTTCCTACCAGTATATTATTACCTTAAAATATGACACATTGTGCAATGGAATTTCACCACATCTGCAGAAAGTGAACACTAAAGCCTCGTAAACACTACTAGTCTTTTTTGTTCAACCCATCGAGTTGAAAGAAAAAAAAAACTGACAGCTCAAGTTAGAGCCACTGTACAAACAATTCAAATTTTAGTACTGCGATCTCCCCTGCTGTTCTATTATGTTCTGACAGGAGGACGGCACCCTCGCCAGAACACTCCAGGCAGCACTCTCAGCCAAATCTGCCAGAACACTCCAGTCAGCGCTCTCAGCCATCGGGAGTCGGTCAGCAGACCTTTTTTTGTCATGCCCTTTTTGTCAGACCGGCTGCCGTGCATACAGGCCGAACGTCGGCTGGTTTCTACTGAACCGGCCCATTCAGCCCTTGTTTAAAGTGGTTGTTAAGCCATTATATTATATTCATCCCATCCCCTCTGTTAAATAACAAAATGTGTCCCAGTGTCTGAGCTATATAAAAAAAGATGCCAATTTCTACCTTATATCAGAGCATCTCCCAGTGCTCATGTGACTCCTCATCTCTCTTCTCTCCCAGGCTGACAGCTACAGTAGGAGGGGCCGAGAATCCCCCACTGAAATCAGCCGAGGAGCCACGTGAGCGCTGGGAGACGCTCTGATATAAAGGTAGAAATCAGCATCTTTTTTTATATAGCTCAGACACTGGGACACATTTTTATTTAACAGAGGGGATGAGATGAATATAATATAGTTTTTATAGCAGCAGGAGGGGCGGGCAGTGTCTCGAGCTGATAAGCAGGGAGGGGGGGGGGGGGAGAGGACAGAAGGGCTGTGGATGACGGAGGCACGTAAACTGACCACGGTGTCAGGGCTCAGCAGCCATGAAAAAACATGGTCAGTTTACAGGGGGAGGGCAGAACCAGCCAGGTATTTTAGGTTATATACATGGGGCCAAATGACACAGCACAAGCACTGTGCTGTTAGTCATGCTTTAAGGGAACATGTATTTTTTTTTTTTTTTTGGGCAACAAACACTTTAGGACTAGATACAGTCACCAGGGCACGAAAGAAGTATAACTACTAGAGGCAAAGCTCAGTTAAAGTTTGGTTTATATTACAAGTCAATTAAACTGTCAGGGGATTTGCTATCTGGAAATCCAGCTTGCAGAAAAAGCTCATACAAACAGTTCTGTTCACCAGAAGATGAGCAGCTAAAATTAGCTTAGTTTAGAAATCCCAGGCAGTGTCGGGTGGTTGATTTACTAAACAGTGCAAAATCAGGTGCAGCTATACAGAGAAACCAATCTGCATCCATTTTTTTTTTTTGTCAAAGCTTAATTGAACGAGCTGAAGTTAGAAGCTGATTGGCCACTATGCAGAACTAGACCAGATCTAGCACTCTCCAGTTTTAGTAAATCAATCCCTGTGTTACTACCTAGCAGGAAGGAAGATACTACTACTGAAAGGGGGGAATGTACTACCAGAAAGCACACCAACACCTCCACCACATGCCTCAAATCTGGTGACTTCCTCGTCATCACTTCCCAATTCATATTACTTTTACTTCCCCTTTAAAACAAGTAGAAAACCAACTCGCAAAGGGCATTTGCCAAATTTCCTTTCAGGCTGGGTTCACGCTGAACACACCGGCTCAAAGCAAGAGTCCTGTGCTTCTCCATTCACAGTTTCAGGTTTGATTTCAGCCCGAATTTTGGGCTGAATTCTGACCTGAAACAGACCAAAAGACGCACAGGACCCACGTGCAATTCGCACCAGAGATGTGTGAGCCAGTCACAATCTCCTGCTTTGCGAATTGGATGCGGGTTTCGCAATAGTGTGAACCTAGCCTAAAGCTTCAAGTAAGCATAAAACACACATAAAGAAAATGCATGTAAAAGCAGTAGGTGCTTTAACTAATCAACACGTGTAGACTAGGCCTAACACACTAAAAGGTGCATACTTTTTTTGTGAAAGCAGTGCACCACGATGCACAGTGATGCGTTATTGTGTGTGTGTTATGTGCTGCAATGCTCATCTATTGGCAAGGCGAGTTGGGATGTCATTAAGTGTCAGTTCACACTGAGGCAGCACGACTTGCAGTGCGACTGCATCAGGCGACCTGGACACAACAGGGGCGGCGACTTGCAAAACGACTTCTGTATAGAAGTCAATGCAAGTCGCCTCAAGTCGCCCCAAGTAGTATAGGAACCTTTTTCTAAGTCGGAGCGACTTGCGTCTCTCCGATTAGAACAGTTCCATTGTACAGAACGGGACGCGACTTGTCAGGCGGCTAAGTCACCTGACAAGTCGTCCCAGTGTGAACCGGCACTTAAGGATAACTAAGAGCAAAACTTTCTTTTTCTTTAGATTTGGATAGGAGTGGAGAGTGATTAGAACACCTGTCAGATTTCTAATGCAGTCTGTGTCCCGCATGTCAGCCCGACTTTGGGAGCGATTTCAGAGACATCTGTGCGAGTTCATGCCCAGATGTCTATTGAAATCACCCCCAAAGTCGCCAAAAGTAGTGCAGGAACTATTTTTGGGAATCGGTGTGGCGCTGTAAAGTCGGTGTCGCACAGATTTGGACGGTGCTACTGCCAGCAATAGCAGCCGATTTGACATGTCAAATCACATGCCAAATTGGCCCGATGTGAACATGGGCTTAGGGATATATCCTATTGCGCACCCCCCATGTACCATCATCGCCAAGGAATTCCCTCTCTTTGAAAAGATTTTGGCTATGGGTCTGGAAGTGAAGGCAATATGTCACAATAAGACAAGTTGGCAAAAAAAGGATAACTGCCAGGTGTTCTAACCCTCCCTAATGGCCTGTACACACAATCCGAATATCGCACGAAAACGGTTGTCCGAGGAAAGATCCTACAATTTTCGGATCGCAAGTACACTACTTTCGACAGCCAATCACGACTGTTCATCCGATATTATTTGATCGGACATACCCGTAAATGTTCCTCATACGATTCCAGATCGTGTGATTTTTGTTTAGTCAGTATAGTTGTCGTCCGAAAATACGAATACATTACAACACATGACATCACTTCCAATTTTTTTGGTCTGTCATACCAAAATTTTCGTGACTTTAGATAGTTATTCAATTTCTACTTGCGACTATTAAGCGGGAACGGTTGTACGATATTCGGATCATGTGTACGGGGCATTACTCTATTCAAATTGGGGGGGGGTTGAAGTTTTGCTCACAGTGCTGCTTTAACCCTTTCACTACCTGAGACATTTTTCCATAAAATCTTTTTTTCAGGCCTGAAGATTCAGAAAATATACAATTCTTCTGTAAAGTGCACATCCTAGAAAATAAAATAGTGGTAGCTCAAATTTTTTATGTCACACAATATTAGAGCAACAGTTTATGAAAAATAAAATGTTTGCAAAAATACACTAAAGTCGATTTTAGGGCATGTAAAACAATATATTACTCACCTTTTGATAAAACATAAAAGATGAGGTTATGCCAAGTAAATGGTACCCAACATTTTGAGCCCTGAAATTGCAATGGCAACAAACTTCAGTACCCTAATGCTTTCCACAGACGCCCCTACATGTCATCAGTTTAGAGTCTGACCAGGAATAGTGGGCCTAGAATTACTGCTCTCACTCTGAAGTGCGCAGCAATAAGTAACACGTAGCGCAATCAACTTTCTCCTGCATTGTAGTACCCGTGAAGCGTGCATTTCTGATCGCTTAAATTTTTTTTTGGGGGGGGGGGGGAGATTTTAAGTGCCAGGTGTGTATGGAATGCAATCTGGAGGCTGCAGAGCTTCTATCTGACAACAGACAGACAGTTGGGTAGAGGTTAGAGACAGCAATAAGAAGTTGACAGAGGGGGGTTATTTACGAAAGGCAAATCCACTTTGCACTCCAAGTGCACTTGGAAGTGCAGTCGCTCTAAATCTAAGGGGTAGATCTGAAATGAGGGGAAGCTCTGCTGATTTTATCATCCAATCATATGCAAGCCAAAATGCTGTTTTTTTATCTTCCTTGCATGTCCCCCTCGGATCTACAGCGACTTTCAGTGCAAAGTGGATTTTCCTTTAGTAAATGACCCCCAATGTGTCTAATTTTTGCCCACTTCATTCAAAACTAAAAACAAAATAAAAAAAAAAAAAAGTCAGTCAGTCTTTGGGTAGTACTTAAGCCAAGACAAAAATACTTAGACTAATGCCCCGTACACACGATCAGAAAATCGTACGGAAAATACTGATTTCGAATCGATCGTACGATAATCGGATCGTTAGTACAGAGCTTTCGAGAGCCGATCAGGACAATTCATCCGATAGTATTCTATCGGACATGCAGAAATTTTTTTTTCGTACAATGCCAGATCGTACGATTTTCGTTTAATCAGTACAGCTATCGTTTCGAAAATGCAATAAAATGCATTACAACACATGACATCACTTCCGAATTTTATTTCTGTCGTGCGGGAATTTTCGTGACTTTAGTTAACTCATCAGATTCGATCTGAGATCAGCATGCAATAAAAAACGGACGATCATTCGTCCGATAATCTCATCGTGTGTATGGGGCATAAGTCTAAAATGACCCATTATGCATAATGGTTTACAGGGCAGCAGCAATACATTACAACAGTGTTACACTGATGCATAAGAGCATTTAGCCTACTATGCACTGTCAGTACAGAACAGCCTAGAATATAGGGAATAAAAAGGTTCAGACTCTCTATTAGCGAGCTGCTAGTACTGTACTCAACTTTCAGCCTTTCCACCGAGTGCAGGAATCTGCCCTCTCAGCAAACAGCCACTATTACGTGAAGCCTCCTGACAACAATCTTGCCAGCCAAATTCCCACACAGACTACCGCTCACAAGAGCAGACTGTTTTGAAACTGAACTCGTAGCTGGGAATAACAACCAGCACACACTACAAACATAACTTGTCCCGCTCCCTCCCTGCGGCAACAACAACTGGCACAGATAGAGCCCAACCCCCTACAGAGGTGGCATGTGTCCCAGGAGGAATGCAGGCCGCAATCTGCTGCACTACACACACTTCTATTTGGGGAATTCACTAAATGCAACAAACCCAGATCACTAGACTACCACTTCAAGGTATTGTTTTGCAATAGTAACACTCTGTGACGATACAAAAATAAATAAATAAATGGTGTTTAACTTCTACAACTTCCTTCATGTTAAAGGATAAGTGCAGTTTCTAGACAAAGTACACTTGGTGGTCAACTCATTTTTGGAACTTATACCTACAGATAAGCCTATGATAACAGTAAATATCTCCTAAACTTGCGGTGTTTAGGGGATATTCACACTGGATGCAGCCTGTGACGTCATGGTATGCCAGACCTTCAGAGCTTTGCGCCAGAGCTAAGGGCTCCCGTGCACATGCACAGGAGTGATGTCATCGCGGCCCCAGCCACTCATATAGCTGGAGCCCGCAAACATGGAAAGAAGACCAGGGGAAGAAAGAATTCCTGTCAGCGGTGACAGCACACCACTGGAAGGCTTTGTTCTAAGGTAAGTATTTCATAATGTGCAAGTATGCAATGCATTATGCCATTGCCTTGCATGGGGATTTTTTTAAATTTTTTTTTCTTGTGCCTCAGTTTACTACAGCTTTCAAGAGGAGCTCCACCCAAAAGGTCTCGTTCCCTGCACCTCTTGAACAAGTGGCACCTTTGAGGAGCAGAGGGGTATCCGATTTTGACAGGTACCCCCTGCAGTCTTCTGAGACACTGACAGGTCCCAGAAGACTGCATATACCATTCACGATGCGCAGTGGGCACACAGCTGTGAAGCCGCAAGTTCACAGCCGGGTGCCCATAGTAAGGATGCCGGTGACCAAAGACAGTGGCGAGACCAACTGGGGTGAGCACACTGCTGGATCCTGGGACAGGTGGGTGGCTGTTTTTTTTTTTAAAGTCAGTAGCTACAGTTTTTGTAGCTGCTGACTTATTTTTTCTACAGGTCACTGGAACTCCGCTTTAAGCTGCCCATATATGGTTCAGTTTCTTTCGTTCAGCCACCTGGCTGAACCTATTCCCCCTTCAACACATTTAGTGTGGATGCAGGAATGCCCCCAGCTGTGTCATTGTATTCTGACAACAGGGAAACTCTCCTGCCTTCCCACTGTCACAATACACAGATCAGGGCTGCAGGTTACTAACTGCAGCACTGATCACATTTTTCAACAGTCCCGTTTGTGAGAAGTCAACTGATAGATTAACTTCTCATGATCGAGAATGGTCATACATGGATTGAAATTCAGTCGGTTCCTGCTAAAGTAGCTGAATTTCAATCTATGTATGGCCAGCTTAACCCCGTTTACCCTTGTACCCTGACCTAACCTACCCCATTCTCCCCTTTCACAGCTGTATACCTACCTAAATGCAATAACTCTGGCCTCTGGCATTTTTTTGCCTGCACATTAAAGCCCCACAGACCTCTATGGCACAGTCTCTCTTCTACTACGGCCTCAGAACACAGCGCCATAAAATCTATAGGGCTCCATTATGCAGGTGCTGCAAGTGAGACTAGTGGCACTCTGTAAACAAATAATCAGAGGCCACAGCCATTGGTCTGAGGCAAGTACGCCTCTGTGGCGGGGGGGTTGTGGGTTAAGTTAGGGCAAAAAAGATGAGGGCAATAGAAGACAGAGTGCACTTATTTTTGCCTTGACCTAATCTAATCCACCCCCCCCCAACAGATGTGTATGTCCCTCAATCTCCCAGAATTATGTCTGCATAAAATAGTAGAACAATTGCTTTACATACAAATCTAATCTTTGCTTGTACAGGAAAAAATAATCTAACAGTGCTCAGAGCATTTACAGCTTGGTGTTGTGTTGCGCCACACGTGCAGGTCTGTTTGTTTTTAATAAACAGTAAAACAGCATGGATGAAGGAATCTCCTCTGCGGCTACTGTACTCAAGCTAGGTGGTGCCAACAGGCCACACTCAGCTCAAGTATGAGCAGTGTATGGCCATCTTGAGGGCTCAGCAAGCACTTTCCCAGCACCATATGAGAGTGTTTGGGTCTGGGTGACTGGTTGCTCAGAAGCTGAGCAATGCATTATGGGAAGAGTCATATGTAAAGTATTAATTCTCTGGGTCTTAAGGCACAGTGTCATGGAGTGCCCAACAGCTTGTGTGGACAAAAGTTTGTTTGCTTCAAAACAGGGTTTGCGTTCCTATACAGCTCTACGCAAGTGTAAAGCTGGCCATAGATGGTTAGAATCTTGGCTGTTTCAGCAGGAACCAGCCGAGGTTCGAACCATGTGTGGGCAAGCTGAACGTTCCCAAGTTGATCGACCAAACAACTTGGGTACCACCAGTCTGCTGGATTTTACATGCAATTATTGCAAGTGGCCATTATAGTCGCTAGCAATAATCACTGTCTTCTCCCAACAGGGAGAGCAATGGCTCGGCAGGAGCGATTCCCCTGTCAACACTGTGTTGATGGGGGAATCAAGCGATTTTCTTTCCTGCAACCCGTGGTTGCAGGAAAGAAATTCGCTGTCTATAACCGGACTAGGAATGAAGGAGTGAAAATCCAACTTGAAGTAGATCAAACATAGGTCAGAAGAAGATCAACTGCAGGTCAAATACACCTGTCTGTGAATTGTGAATGGTATCAAAAGGTCTCAAATTGAAGATACACTGATGTCAATGGCACAAACCTAAAGCATTCCTGCCATGGTAGGCAAATCCCAGTGTCAGGAAGTATGGGACAATTCTTACCACATCTCCCCTTCAGCTGACATATTCATTTTATTAGAACAGAAATGCAGCATGTACTGATAGCATCCCGGATGGCAGATTCTAACCACTATACAAATACCGACACTCTCAAAAGCATCAAGTCCACCTTCTCCACCAACTTGGTAAACCCCTATCCAAGACATCATTCCTTAGCCCCTCCTACTCTACAGTGCAAATATTGTGTGACTTCTGGAAGGACAGAAGGAAACACTTGTCCACCACAACAGCATGGCACATTTGTGGGAACTTAACACAATGTCTGGTGATTGATAACTAGGGTCTACCTTCCTCAGACTACATTACATCCAAGATGAACGTGTCAAGGATGACTGTGTAGGGCAGGTTATGGCTGCCATGCTGGGAAACCTGTATTTCAGTCAGATCAGTGGGCTATTTCTAACCATTTATAAAAGGATTCTGTGCAAGTCTGATTTCTGTCTGTTTAAAGGCCACTTTCCACCACAAATCTGTTACCAATCAAACACAATGTATCATACAGTACTGGTGTACTGGGTACAGCAATAGACAAACTGCTACAAACTCCAAGCAGGCTCCTCATGATGCATAACCCCTGTTAGGTGACCCCTCTCCATGATCCATAACACCTGATGTTAAGTGCCCAGTCATGATACGTAACCCCTGACATTTGGTGCCCCATCATGATACATAACACCTGACGCTAGGTAGCCTCTTTCCATGATGCGGAACCCTTGATGTTAGGTGGCCCTTCTCCACAATATGTAACCCCTGATGTTAGGTGCCCCCTAATTATGTGTAATCCCTGATGTTAGCTAGCCTCTCTTCATGAAACAAAACCCCTGACGTTAGGTGGCCTCTCTCCATGATACGTAACCCCTAAGTTAGATGCCCCGTCATAATACGTAACCCCTGATGTTAGGTGGCCCCTCTCCATGATATATAGCCCCTGAGGTTAGGTGGACACACTCCATGACACATAACCCCTGATGTTAAGTGCCCAGTCACAATACATAACCCCTGATGGTAGGTGACCTCACTCCATGATACATAACCCCCCCGACGATAGGCGCCTAGTCACGATACACAACTCCTAAAGTTAGGTGGCCCCTCATGATATGTAACCCCTGACAGTAGGTGGCCCCTCTCCATGATACGTAGCTCCTTATGTAAGGAGAACAGTCCTTATACACAACCCCTGATGGTAGGTGGCCCCTCGTACTGATACATAACCCCCGATGCTAGGTGATCCCTTGCTCTGATACGTAACCCCTGACATTAGGTGGCCCCTCTCTCTGATACGTAACCCACAATGTTAGGTGACCCCTATTCATAATACGAAAACCCCTGACGTTAGGTGACCCCTATTCATGATATGTAAGCCCCAATGTTAGGTGGCCCCTCTCTCCGATACGTAACACCTGGCGTTAGGTGATACAAAATCCCTGACGTTAGGTGACCCTTTTACATGTAACCCCTGATGGTAGGTAGTCCCTCTCTGACACATAACCCCTGAAGTTAGGTGGCACTTTATGATAGGCATCTTCTAAAGTTCGGCGACCCCTCTCCGTAACCTCTGAATCTATGTGCCCCATAACATAACTCCTGAAGTTAGGTGTCCCCCTCCATGACATATAACCTTTGAATGTATGTCCCCCCAATAATCCAGAACCCCCTGTGAAGTTGGGTGCCCCTCCTCCTCCCCCGGCAGTTGTTATGATAGTTGTGTCGTCGTCAGCCGGTGCTCCCAGGCACGCCGAGGCCCGCTCCTCCCCCCTCCACCATTCTTCATACTTACGAAACGCTTCAACTTTTTCTCGGGCGGTGATTTCCTGAGCCAGCCGGAGCAGACCACTTCTCCGCCGCCCCCCGAGCCCATTCCTCCGCCGGAGCTCATCATGGCTCTCCTGCCCAGCCCGGCACCGTGCCCCCTCCTGATCTCCGAAAACAGGCTGATGGACACAGCCTCCAGGGTGAGCCGCCCTCCTCCTCCCGATCAGTACGGGGACAAAACTTCACCAAAACTTTATTCCGGGGGAGCGGGGAATGAGCCCGGCTCCCCGCCCTCAGCACTCGTTCTATGAGCCTCTTCCGCCTCGTCTTCCCTCTTCTCCACAACTTTGTCCGGAGCCCGGCCAGGAGGAGACTGGCGCTCTGTGATTGCGGGGCCCTGAGGAGAACTGCCTGTGCTTAGTGTATGTGGGATGGAGCCGCCCTGTGTCCGGGCTCCTTCCTTCTCATCCCGCCGATCACACACACATTTTTTCCTCTTCCACTCAATACAGCACTTCTCCCCCCTCCTCCTTCTTCTTTTCTCCCTCTTCTTCTCCCCCCCCTCTTCTTCTTCTCCCCTCCTCTTCTCCTCCGCCCATCCATGGAAGCGCCGTCCTGCAGTTCCTCCCTTTTCTCCTCACACGCCTCCAATACGAGAAGTAGGAGACGAGTGTGAGAACCATGGCTGGCCTGAGGGGGACTTCTCCGCGCCTCACAGAGCTCACACTCCTTTACCTCACCCAGATCCCTATCCCCCTCACCCAGATCCCTATCCCCTCACCCAAAATCCTGTCCCCTCACCCAGACTCCTGTCCCCTCACCCAGACTCCTGTCCCCTCACCCAGACTCCTGTCCCCTCACCCAGACCCCTATCCCCCTCACCCAGACCCCTATCCCCCTCACCCAGACCCCTATCCCCTCACCCAGATCCCTATCCCCTCACCCAGACCCCTATCCCCTCACCCAGACCCCTATCCCCTCACCCAGATCCCTATCCCCTCACCCAGACCCCTATCCCCTCACCCAGACTCCTGTCCCCTCACCCAGACTCCTGTCCCCTCACCCAGACTCCTGTCCCCTCACCCAGACTCCTGTCCCCTCACCCAGACCCCTATCCCCCTCACCCAGACCCCTATCCCCCTCACCCAGACCCCTATCCCCCTCACCCAGACCCCTATCCCCTCACCCAGACTCCTGTCCCCCTCACCCAGACCCCTATCCCCCTCACCCAGACCCCTATCCCCCTCACCCAGACCCCTATCCCCCTCACCCAGACCCCTATCCCCCTCACCCAGACCCCTATCCCCCTCACCCAGATCCCTATCCCCTCACCCAGACTCCTGTCCCCTCACCCAGACTCCTGTCCCCTCACCCAGACTCCTGTCCCCTCACCCAGACTCCTGTCCCCTCACCCAGACTCCTGTCCCCTCACGAAGACCGCTATCCCCTCACGCAGACCGCTATCCCCTCACGCATACACCTTCCCCACTAACACGGACACCTTTCTCCCCCCCCCAACACGAACACCTTTCCCCCCCCCCTTCCCGACACGGACACCTTCCCCCCCCTTTCTGACACGGACACCTTCCCCCCCCACACACACAGACACCTTCCCCCCCCACACACACAGACACCTTTCCCCCCCACACACACAGACACCTTTCCCCCCCACACACACAGACACCTTTCCCCCCCACACACACAGACACCTTTCCCCCCCACACACACAGACACCTTTCCCCCCCACACACACAGACACCTTTCCCCCCCACACACACAGACACCTTTCCCCCACACACACACAGATACCTTTCCCCCACACACACACAGACACCTTTCCCCCCCCCCCCACACAGACACCTTTCTTCCCCCTCCACACAGACACCTTTCTTCCCCCCCCCCCACACAGACACCTTTCTTCCCCCCTCCACACAGACACCTTTCTTCCCCCCCCCACACAGACACCTTTCTTCCCCCCCCCACACAGACACCTTTCTTCCCCCCCCACACAGACACCTTTCTTCCCCCCCCACACAGACACCTTTCCTCCCCCCCCCCACGGACACCTCCCCCCCCCTCACGGACACCTTTCCTCCCCCCCCACGGACACCTCCCCCCCCCCACGGACACCTTTCCTCCCCCCCACGGACACCTTTCCTCCCCCCCACGGACACCTTTCCTCCCCCCCACGGACACCTTTCCTCCCCCCCCCCACGGACACCTTTCCTCCCCCCCCCTCACGGACACCTTTCCTCCCCCCCCTCACGGACACCTTTCCTTCCCCCCCTCACGGACACCTTTCCTTCCCCCCCCTCACGGACACCTTTCCTTCCCCCCCTCACGGACACCTTTCCTTCCCCCCCTCACGGACACCTTTCCTTCCCCCCCCGGACACCTTTCCTCCCCCCCCTCACGGACACCTTTCCTCCCCCCCCTCACGGACACCTTTCCTCCCCCCCCTCACGGACACCTTTCCTTCCCCCCCTCACGGACACCTTTCCTTCCCCCCCTCACGGACACCTTTCCTTCCCCCCCTCACGGACACCTTTCCTTCCCCCCCTCACGGACACCTTTCCTTCCCCCCCTCACGGACACCTTTCCTTCCCCCCCTCACGGACACCTTTCCTTCCCCCCCCTCACGGACACCTTTCCTCCCCCCCCTCACGGACACCTTTCCTCCCCCCCCTCGCGGACACCTTTCCTCCCCCCCCCTCACGGACACCTTTCCTTCCCCCCCCCTTACGGACACCTTTCCTCCCCCCCCACGGACACCTCCCCCCCCCCCCCACGGACACCTCACGGACACCTTTCCTTCGCCCCCCCCACGGACACCTTTCCTTCGCCCCCCCCACGGACACCTTTCCTTCCCCCCCCCCACGGACACCTTTCCTTTCCCACCCACGGACACCTTTCCTTCCCCCCCCACGGAAAACTTTTCCTTCCCCCCCCCACGGACACCTTTCCTTCCCCCCCCTCACGGACACCTTTCCTTCCCCCCCCTCACGGACACCTTTCCTTCCCCCCCCTCACGGACACCTTTCCTTCCCCCCCCTCACGGACACCTTTCCTTCCCCCCCCTCACGGACACCTTTCCTTCCCCCCCCCTCACGGACACCTTTTCTTTCCCCCCCTCACGGACACCTTTTCTTTCCCCCCCTCACGGACACCTTTTCTTTCCCCCCCTCACGGACACCTTTTCTTTCCCCCCCCTCACGGACACCTTTTCTTTCCCCCCCTCACGGACACCTTTTCTTCCCCCCCCCCCCCCACGGACACCTCCCCCCCCCCCCCCCACGGACACCTTTCACGGACACCTTTTCTTTCCCCCCCTCACGGACACCTTTTCTTTCCCCCCCTCACGGACACCTTTTCTTTCCCCCCCCCCCCCCACGGACACCTCCCCCCCCCCCCCCCACGGACACCTTTCACGGACACCTTTTCTTTCCCCCCCTCACGGACACCTTTTCTTTCCCCCCCCCCCACGGACACCTCCCCCCCCCCCCACGGACACCTTTCCACCCCCCCCCCCGGACACCTTTCCTCCCCCCCCCGGACACCTTTCCTCCCCCCCCCGGACACCTTTCCTCCCCCCCCTCACGGACACCTTTCCTCCCCCCCCTCACGGACACCTTTCCTCCCCCCCCTCACGGACACCTTTCCTTCCCCCCCTCACGGACACCTTTCCTTCCCCCCCTCACGGACACCTTTCCTTCCCCCCCTCACGGACACCTTTCCTTCCCCCCCTCACGGACACCTTTTCTTTCCCCCCCCCCCACGGACACCTCCCCCCCCCCCCACGGACACCTTTCCACCCCCCCCCCCGGACACCTTTCCTCCCCCCCCCCGGACACCTTTCCTCCCCCCCCCCGGACACCTTTCCTCCCCCCCCTCACGGACACCTTTCCTCCCCCCCCTCACGGACACCTTTCCTCCCCCCCCTCACGGACACCTTTCCTTCCCCCCCTCACGGACACCTTTCCTTCCCCCCCTCACGGACACCTTTCCTTCCCCCCCTCACGGACACCTTTCCTTCCCCCCCTCACGGACACCTTTCCTTCCCCCCCCTCACGGACACCTTTCCTCCCCCCCCTCACGGACACCTTTCCTCCCCCCCCCGCGGACACCTTTCCTCCCCCCCCTCGCGGACACCTTTCCTCCCCCCCCTCACGGACACCTTTCCTTCCCCCCCCTTACGGACACCTTTCCTCCCCCCCCACGGACACCTTTCCTCCCCCCCCTCGCGGACACCTTTCCTCCCCCCCCCTCACGGACACCTTTCCTTCCCCCCTCGCGGACACCTTCCCCCCCCCCCCTCACGGACACCTTTCCTTCCCCCCCCTCACGGACACCTTTCCTCCCCCCTCACGGACACCTTTCCTCCCCCCCCCCCACGGACACCTTTCCTTCGCCCCCCCCACGGACACCTTTCCTTCGCCCCCCCACGGACACCTTTCCTTCGCCCCCCCACGGACACCTTTCCTTCCCCCCCCCCACGGACACCTTTCCTTTCCCCCCCACGGACACCTTTCCTTCCCCCCCCCACGGAAAACTTTTCCTTCCCCCCCTCACGGACACCTTTCCTTCCCCCCCCTCACGGACACCTTTCCTTCCCCCCCCTCACGGACACCTTTCCTTCCCCCCCCTCACGGACACCTTTCCTTCCCCCCCCTCACGGACACCTTTCCTTCCCCCCCCCTCACGGACACCTTTTCTTTCCCCCCCTCACGGACACCTTTTCTTTCCCCCCCTCACGGACACCTTTTCTTTCCCCCCCTCACGGACACCTTTTCTTTCCCCCCCCCTCACGGACACCTTTTCTTTCCCCCCCCCTCACGGACACCTTTTCTTTCCCCCCCTCACGGACACCTTTTCTTCCCCCCCCCCCCCCACGGACACCTCCCCCCCCCCCCCCACGGACACCTCACGGACACCTTTTCTTTCCCCCCTCACGGACACCTTTTCTTTCCCCCCCTCACGGACACCTTTTCTTTCCCCCCCCCCCCCCCACGGACACCTCCCCCCCCCCCCCCCCACGGACACCTTTCACGGACACCTCACGGACACCTTTTCTTTCCCCCCCTCACGGACACCTTTTCTTTCCCCCCCTCACGGACACCTTTTCTTTCCCCCCCCCCCACGGACACCTCCCCCCCCCCCACGGACACCTTTCCATCCCCCCCCCCGGACACCTTTCCTCCCCCCCCCCGGACACCTTTCCTCCCCCCCCTCACGGACACCTTTCCTCCCCCCCCTCACGGACACCTTTCCTCCCCCCCCTCACGGACACCTTTCCTTCCCCCCCTCACGGACACCTTTCCTTCCCCCCCTCACGGACACCTTTCCTTCCCCCCCTCACGGACACCTTTCCTTCCCCCCCTCACGGACACCTTTCCTTCCCCCCCTCTTGCGGACACCTTTCCTCCCCCCCCCTTGCGGACACCTTTCCTCCCCCCCCCTTGCGGACACCTTTCCTCCCCCCCCCTCGCGGACACCTTTCCTCCCCCCCCCTCGCGGACACCTTTCCTTCCCCCCCTCACGGACACCTTTCCTTCCCCCCCTTACGGACACCTTTCCTTCCCCCCCCCCCACGGACACCTTTCCTCCCCCCCACGGACACCTTTCCTTCCCCCCCCCCACGGACACCTTTCCTTCCCCCCCCCCACGGACACCTTTCCTTCTCCCCCCCCCCACGGACACCTTTCCTTCTCCCCCCCCCACGGACACCTTTCCTTCCCCCCCCCACGGACACCTTTCCTTCCCCCCCCCACGGACACCTTTCCTTCCCCCCCCCCCCACGGACACCTTTCCTTCCCCCCCCCACGGACACCTTTCCTCCCCCCCCCCCCCCCCACGGACACCTTTCCTTCCCCCCCCCCCCACGGACACCTTTCCTTCCCCCCCCCAGACACCTTTCCTTCCCCCCCCCACGGACACCTTTCCTCCCCCCCCACGGACACCTTTCCTCCCCCCCCCACGGACGCCTTCCCCCCCCCCCCACGGACGCCTTCCCTCCCCCCCCCACGGACGCCTTCCCTCCCCCCCCCACGGACGCCTTCCTTCCCCCCCGCACGGACGCCTTCCCTCCCCCCCCCACGGACGCCTTTCCTCCCCCCCCACGGACGCCTTTCCTCCCCCCCCACGGACGCCTTTCCTCCCCCCCCCACGGACGCCTTTCCTTCCCCCCCCACGGACGCCTTTCCTTCCCCCCCCACGGACGCCTTTCCTTCCCCCCCCACGGACGCCTTTCCTTCCCCCCCCACGGACGCCTTTCCTTCCCCCCCCCACGGACGCCTTTCCTTCCCCCCCCCACGGACGCCTTTCCTTCCCCCCCCACGGACGCCTTTCCTTCCCCCCCCCACGGACGCCTTTCCTTCCCCCCCCCACGGACGCCTTTCCTTCCCCCCCCCACGGACGCCTTTCCTCCCCCCCCCCCACGGACGCCTTTCCTTCCCCCCCCCCACGGACGCCTTTCCTTCCCCCCCCACGGACGCCTTTCCTTCCCCCCCCACGGACGCCTTTCCTTCCCCCCCCACGGACGCCTTTCCTTCCCCCCCCACGGACGCCTTTCCTTCCCCCCCCACGGACGCCTTTCCTTCCCCCCCCACGGACGCCTTTCCTTCCCCCCCCACGGACGCCTTTCCTTCCCCCCCCACGGACACCTTTCCCCCCCACACACAAAAACCTTCCTCCCCCCCACACGGACACCTTCCCCCCCACACTTGAGCCTTTCCCTGCCATTGTCGGGGGGAGGGTTTCCGTAACGGATTGGCCGATTAGGGGGGAGGTGTCCATCTTCCTGTATTTATAGGTGGCTCTTTTAACCGGAAATTAGGTCCTTGATGATGCCCTGTGGGAGGGCAAAACGCGTTGATGCAATTTCCGGTTTCAAGTCCAAACAACGTCATTTCCAGTTGTCAGTGGAACACACGCCAGTAGCGGTGTTTCTTATTGCAATCTCTTGCCAATACATGCCTATTTTTATCATACATTTTGTAAGTACCCATTTATTATTTGCGCAATAAATAGTTTGCCAAGCAGTACTTCACTATATTCCCCTTCTTTTATCTGATTTTGACCTCTATTATCCACGTATGACTACCATGATTATGTGAGATCTTCTTTGCAAACTGATGTGAATCTGCCATCCCTGGCCAACATTCTAAGCCTGAACGACCCCTAGACTGAAAAGCTAGGGGTCCATTCTATCTGGTGAGTGGGAACACAGGAGGGGGCGTGGTGCACCTCGAATATTGGAGCACTCTTGCACTTTATGGATTGGAGCACATAGTTCACGATTAATCGTTAAGAATCGTTATCGTGTTTTTTCCCCTAATCGTCTTTCAGGACAGCTACCTGAGAGACCTTGGCTCCTCCCCTCTGTAGGAAACACCACGCCAGCCCTCTATAAATTTCCTCCTCCCCTGCTGGCTCCTCAGTTATTTGTGTTTCCTCCAGAGGGGAGACACCATAGGAACCAAGCCAAGGGAGCCAGAGGGAGGCTCAGGCAGCATGTCCTAAAAGAGGAGTAGAGACTCCTAGGACAAACCGGGGAGGATTTTAGTGTGCAGACCCACAGCGGTTATGTCACTAACCTGGGCAAAAAGGTTTTCCTTCTATTGCCACCCCTGCATCCCTGAGCGCAGGTGGAGGTCGGGGGGGCGCCTTTTCAACACCGAGCGCAGTGGAACGGAGCGCAGTCCCATGCCCCCATCAGCATGTGATACATCAACCACGCCGGGTACTGGGACTGCACGACCTGTGGCAGGTGATGTCATATCCGGCTGAAGGGGCGTGCACTTCCGGGTTTGCGGCTTTCGGTTCAGGCCGCGAACATTGAAAAGGAGCCAGGCATGGGCTGGAGAGGAGCCGTTCACGCTGTAGAGACAGCAGAGGCTCTGGAGGTGACACGAGGATGGCGGATGCAGAGGAATCAGACCGCACTGCTCCAGCAGAGACCAGCTCCAGCCATGTAAAGGTAAGGGGAACCTAGGGTGGAGCTCCCCTGGCCTGAACCCACCACCCCCCTTCTACCTTTAGCAATGTGGGACATATACATACAAGGGGGGGGGGGGTAGGTAAAGGACCCTCCGGTGTCAGAGGGTGGTTCATAGGGCCCCTGGTGAGGCAAGCCCACATGAAGATGTTGCACTCCTGCAATTATGCAGGGGAGGGTACTGTATATTAATTTTGTGGGGTTTTTTCTTTGTCTTTTCAGAAAACAGACAAAACCAGGGCCCCTCATATTTCAAAAAGGAGGTGCCCTTCCTGTAAAAGTACCTTTAGAGATTCCTGGGGGAAGGCATTATGTAGGGAATGTATTAGTAAGTTAGTACAAGAACATTCTTCAGAGCAGAGTGAGCTAGCGGCATCTGTTAAGGAATTGTCCAATACTTTTGAATCCTTTAAAACCTTTTTTGAGTGGTTTCAGATGCCACAACTGCTCCTCCTCCAATACAGACAACGTTACCAAAAACGCAGGCAATACCCTCCACTAGTGCAGGTCCTTCAGTAGCCCCTAGAGAGGAGGCGGATGAGGAACCTGACAGTGCAGCATCCGCCTCCCAAGATTCTGAGGGTGAAGCTCTGGATGGGGATTCCAGAAAGCCATCCTGATACAAACTCTCATTAGAAGAGGTAGATCATCTTTTAGGGGCTATTTCTACCACACTAGGTATATCAACAGAAAAGGAACCCTTATCCTTGCACGATCAGATGTATGAGGGCTTAGGGGAACAGGAAAAGAGGAATTTTCCTGTTCATGAGGTCCTAATAGAGACTATTAAAAAAGAATGGCAGGAACCTGAAAGAAAACCATTTTTTTTCTAAAGCCTTAAAAAGACAGTTTCCCTTCTCAGAGGATCCAGCATCAGTATGGAACAAAACTCCAAAATTAGATGCAGCCTTCTCGCAGGTGTCAAGGCACACGGACTTGGCATTTGAGGATATGGGGGTTCTATCTAAGGCGATGGATAAAAGGATGGATTCGTTATTAAAGAAATCATGGGACTCATCAGTGGGCAGCCTGAAGCCAGCTATGGCGGTCACGGTGGTGGCTAGAAACGTAGAATTCTGGTTAAACCAATTACAGGCTCACATTGAAGAAGGAACTGCAAAGGAGCAGATCCTAGCTTCATTTCCCACACTGCTGCGAGGCATTGCGTATATCGCAGACGCTTCAGCAGAACTGGTTCAGATGGCAGCCAGATCCTCCGCATTAGCCAATTCCACAAGAAGGGCCCTATGGCTAAAGACATAGTTACATAGTAGGTGAGGTTGAAAAAAGACACAAGTCCATCAAGTCCAACCTATGTGTGTGATTATGTGTCGGTATTACATTATATATCCCTGTATGTTGCGGTCATTCAGGTGCTTATCTAATAGTTTCTTGAAGCTATCAATGCTCCCCGCTGAGACCACCGCCTGTGGAAGGGAATTCCACATCCTTGCCGCTCTTTCCGTAAAGAACCCTCTACGTAGTTTAAGGTTAAACCTCTTTTCTTCTAATTTTAATGAGTGGCCACGAGTCTTGTTAAACTCTCTTCTGCGAAAAAGTTTTATCCCTATTGTGGGGTCACCAGTACGGTATTTGTAAATTGAAATCATATCCCCTCTCAAGCGTCTTTTCTCCAGAGAGAATAAGTTCAGTGCTCGCAACCTTTCCTCATAACTAAGATCCTCCAGACCAGGGGTCTCAAACTGGTGGCCCTCCAGCTGTTGTGAAACTACAAGTCCCATGAGGCATTGCAAGACTCACAGTTACAAGCATGACTTCCACAGGCAGAGGCATGATGGGACTTGTAGTTTTGCAACAGCTGGAGGGCCGCCAGTTTGAGACCCCTGCTCCAGACCCTTTATTAGCTTTGTTGCCCTTCTTTGTACTCGCTCCATTTCCAGTACATCCTTCCTGAGGACTGGTGCCTAGAACTGGACAGCATACTCCAGGTGCGGCCGGACCAGAGTCTTGTAGAGTGGGAGAACTGTCGTTTTATCTCTGGAGTTGATCCCCCTTTTAATGCATGCCAATATTATGTTTGCTTTGTTAGCAGCAGCTTGGCATTGCATGCCATTGCTGAGCCTATCATCTACTAGGACCCCCAGGTCCTTTTTCATCCTAGATTCCCCCAGAGGTTCTCCCCCCAGTGTATAGATTGCATTCATATTTTTGCCACCCAAATGCATTATTTTACATTTTTCTACATTGAACCTCATTTGCCATGTAGTCGCCCACCCCATTAATTTGGTCAGGTCTTTTTGCAAGGTTTCCACATCCTCAGAGAAGTTATTGCCCTATTTAGCTTAGTATCGTCTGCAAATACAGAGATTGAACTGTTTATCCCATCCTCCAGATCGTTTATGAACAAATTAAATAGGATTGGTCCCAGCACAGAACCCTGGGGAACCCCACTACCCACCCCTTACCATTCTGAGTACTCCCCATTTATCACCACCCTCTGAACTCGCCCTTGTAGCCAGTTTTTAATCCATGTACTCACCCTATGGTCCATGCCAACGGACCTTATTTTATACAGTAAACGTTTATGGGGAACTGTGTCAAATGCTTTTGCAAAATCCAGATAAACCACGTCTACGGGCCTTCCTTTATCTAGATGGCAACTCGCCTCCTCATAGAAGGTTAATAGATTGGTTTGGCAAGAACAATTCTTCATGAATCCATGCTGATTACTGCTAATGATAGCGCTCTTATTACTAAAATCTTGTATATAGTCCCTTATCATCCCCTCCAAGAGTTTACATACTATTGATGTTAGGCTAACTGATCTGTAATTCCCGGGGATGTATTTTGGGCCCTTTTTAAATATTGGTGCTACATTGGCTTTTCTCCAATCAGCTGGTACCATTCCAGTCAGTAGACTATCTGTAAAAATTAGGAACAACGGTCTGGCAATCACTTGATTGAGTTCCCTAAGTACCCTCAGATGCAAGCCATCTGGTCCTGGTGATTTATTAATGTTAAGTTTCTCAAGTCTAATTTTAATTCTGTCCTCTGTTAACCATGGAGGTGCTTCCTGTGTTGTGTCATGAGGATAAACACTGCAGTTTTGGTTACTGAAGCCCCCCGATTCACTCGTGAAGACTGAGGAGAAGAATAAATTCAATACCTTCGCCATCTCCCCATCCTTTGTAACCAGATGTCCTTCCGCATTCTTTATGGGGCCAATATGGTCTGTCCTCCCTTTTTTACTGTTTACATACTTAAAGAATTTCTTGGGATTTTTTTTGCTCTCCTCCGCTATGTGTCTTTCATGTTCTATCTTAGCTGTCCTAATTGCACCCTTACATTTATTGTTGCATTCTTTATAAAGTCTGAATGCTGAGGATGATCCCTCATCCTTGTATTTTTTGAAGGCCTTCTCCTTTGCTTTTATATGCATTTTTATATTGGAGTTAAGCCATCCAGGACTTTTAAATTTATTACCCAATGGGATACATTGGCTAATGCCCTTATTTAATATGCTCTTAAAGCAAACCCATCTCTCCTCCGTATTCTTTGTTCCTAATATTTTATCCCAATTTATGCCTTTTTAGCAAGGTTTGTAGTTTAGGGAAGTTGGCTCTTTTGAAATTCAGTGTCTTTGTATTCCCTTTATGTTTCCTATTTGTGTGATTTATACTGAAACTAATTGACCTGTGATCGCTGTTACCTAAATTGCCCCATATTTCCACATCCGTGATTAGGTCTGTATTGTTGGTAATCAGTAGATCCAGTAATGTTTTATTTCTAGTTGGTGCGTCTACCATCTGACCCAAAGCCCATGGCAGGGAGACTGCACGTCCCAAGCCAAACTCTGCGGCATTCCCTTTACAGGGGACCTGCTGTTCGGACCAGGGTTGGAGAAAGTGCTGGACCGAACAGCAGATAGAAAGAAGGCGTTCCCATTAAAGCGTAAAGCAAATTAGGGTCAGCCACAACAGAATAAAAAGAGGCAAACAGGGAACACAAGATCCCGCTTTACAACTCCCAAAATGGAGACCCAGAGGAAACCCTGGGTTCAGAGAGGGAAAGGCAAGGGAGGAGCAATTTTTCGTCGTCCTGAGCAAACCCACAAAAAATGACAAAGTAGTCACAGTGGGAGGAAGACTGGGGGCCTTCCTCCCGCAATGGAAAGAAATATCCTCCAACCGATTTATTCTGAGAATGATAAAGGAAGGATATCATCTAGAGTTCTCAAGATCACCCCCAAACAGGTTATACACCACCAAACTTCCAAAAGACAAGGAGAAGGCCAGAGGGTTAATGAGATCCTTAAAGAAACTCAAAGAACAAAGGGTAATCATCAAGGTACCAAAGGAAGAGAGAGGGCAGGGTTTCTACTCCCACATATTCGGAGTGCAAAAAACCTCAGGAAAGGTCAGACCAATCCTCAACCTCAAACCTCTAAATATGCCTATAACCTACAAGAGGTTCAGAATGGATTCCATATATTCAGTAATGGCGCTATTGCCTCCAAACTGTTATATGGTTTCCCTAGACTTAAAGGACGCGTACCTCCACATCCCGATACACCAGGATTGTCAGAAATTCCTAAGGTTAGCAATAGAGACGGAAGAGGAAATCATGCACCTTCAATTTCAGGCTCTACCCTTCGGCCTCTCCTCATCACCCAGAATTTTTACCATAATTCTGGCCAAAGCTCTGGCATCATTACGGGTCAGAGGCATATCCGTTATTGCCTATTTGGATGACCTTCTCCTGTTTGCAGAGACACCCGGGAAGTTACTAGAAAACCTCAAATATACGCAGACGTTCTTAGAGAGTCTAGGTTGGCTGGTAAATTTGGGAAAATCCAATCTACAACCCACTCAACAAATAATATACCTGGGGTATATCATAGACTCAGCTCAACAAAGAGTGTTCCTACCCAAAGAAAAAAATAGGAAAAATTCAGAGGGAAGTAAGGCCAACTTACCATGTGCAACAAGGCAGATAATGTCAACGCTGGGACTGTTAACATCTGCAATCCCAGCGGTACAGTGGGCAGGCCTGCATTTCCAGCCACTGCAGATGTTCCTGTTAAAGATATGGGATCACAGGCAGGAGTCCTTAGATACCAAGGTTCTCTTACCAGCAAGGGTAAAAAGAACCTTATGGTGGTGGAGGAGAACCGAGAACATGAACAAAGGACGGCTGTGGAGCCTACCCATTTCCCGAATCTTAACCACAGACGCGAGTGGCATAGGATGGGGAGTACATCTAGGCTCTCAGATAACACAAGGGACTTGGGAAAAGGAGGAGAGGATGAGATCATCCAACTGGAAGGAATTGAGAGCAGTATGGTATGCACTTCAAACCTTCCAAAAAGAGTTGAGAGGTCATCATTTTGAAGGTCAGGTCTGACAATTCGTCAGTGATCACCTATATAAACAAACAGGGGGCAACAAGAAGCGAAACCCTTTGGACCTTAGCAGAGGAAATCTTGAAATGGGGAGAGGAAAACATACTCTCATTGCCAGCAGTCCAGTTGAAGGGGGATTTAAACAAAGTGCCTGATTTCCTCAGCAGGAAAAAAGTGAGAGAAGGCGATTGGGTGCTAAAACAGGAGGTATTCGAGTAGATTGCTCAAAAATGGGGAATACCTCAGGTGGACTTGTTTGCCTCAAAGGAAAACAGGAAAGTCAGAGCGTTCTTCTCCCTGAAAAGAGAGGATGGAGCGCTCAGGGTAGATGCGTTAGCACAGAGGTGGGCATTCAACAAATGCTATGTCTTTCCCCCACCAGTACTACTACCAGCGGTAATAAGGAAATTACGTACGGAGAATACAACACTAATTCTCATAGCACCTTACTGGCCCAGGAGACCGTGGTTCTCTATGCTCAAAGAACTCGCGGTAGAACCCCCCTGGTTATTACCGATCCAGGAAGATCTACTCTCCCAGGGTCCAGTACACTGCCCCCAAGTGGTAAGATGGAACTTGGCCGCATGGTGTCTCAAGAGCAGTTGCTGGAAGCAAAAGGGTTCTCAGGTCGTCTAATAGATACACTGCTGAAAAGCAGAAAGGTTGAGACACGTAACATCTACCAGAAAGTATGGAAGTGTTTTAACAGATGGTGCACAGACAATAATTTCAATACACAAGAGCTCAGTGGCAGTCTTATGCCCCGTACACACGGTCGGATTTTCTTACGGCAAATGTTCGATCGGAGCTTGTTGTCGGAAATTCCGACCGTGTGTGGGCTCCATCGGACATTTTCCATCGGATTTTCCGACACACAAAGTTTGAGAGCAGGCTATAAAACTTTCCGACAACAAAATCCGATCGCGTCAATTACGACCATGTGTGGACAATTCAGACGCACAAAGTGCCACGCATGCTCAGAAGAAATTCCGAGACGGAACAGCTCGGTCTGGTAAAATTAGCGTTCGGAATGGATAGAGCACTTTCGTCAGGCTGCAATGTTTAAAATTGTTGAATACAGCGCACTCTCTTCTTCTTTATAATGCTAGAAGAATGAAGTAGTTTTGCTGCTCATATTCACACAGACTTCTCACAAACTTCTTTCTTTATTTATCGTGATTCCCTCAATATATTTAGATTTCTCACATCTGACAAAAAAAATATATATTATTTTTTTGTTGGGTTTGTATTTTTTTCAAGGCTGATGTTTTTTTTAATTTTTATTTTTTTTACTCCAGAATATTTTTGTGTATGTTTTGTGTGTCAAGTTACCACAGCACCATTATTATCTTGTATTATTTAAACTCAAGGAGATTGTTTGGTGTTGGTGTCTCTTGTTAATTTCACATTGTATTTTTGAAATGTACCTGAATCCTCACAAACTGTCCTTTTTGAAGGAAAACACACATAGGTGAGTTCAATTGAACCAAAAAATTCCTTTATTAAGAGCTCAGAACCAAACAAAGAGGGAGGCAATGCTGGATAAACATCATAGATTGGCGAAGCCTTTGACCCACAGGGCAGACATCAATTATTTTCCTGCAAAATTGGTGGCCTGAGGAGTCCATATCTAAGGCAGTGCAGTCTGGTCCAGAAGTCCCAAAGATCATGAAAGCAGCAGATGACATCTGTGTCCCCAGGCTGTGGTACTACAAGAGCCTGCATATTTTGCCAGACCAGACTGAACCCAGGTCATCACTCTCTGGTCTTCCTTCCATGCTTCCTTCCCGGCTGTGGCTCTGGTGTTGGAGATGTGGCAGGAGGAGGAATAGGACCTGGAGGAGGAGGAGGACTATGGGTGAGGTGACAAATGTGGGTTGCACATGTGAGTTGGCCCCTCAACCCCTTATTTAGAGCTTCCAAAATTAAAAACTCACATAGTAGTCGTTGGCTCTCCTCCATCTGCATCATTTTGCATGCAGTTATGTCAGCAAAGTCCTCCTCCACACTGTGGGGTGTTCTGAGGGCCTCAGTAGCCTTCCAAAATAGGCCTATTGCAGCCTCCTCCAGGTTACTCCTCTTCCTGCCACTTTGTTTTTGAAGGTGGAGGGGAGGGACCTGGGTATTAGGCAGCCTGCTTGGCCCGGCCACCTCCTGGCTGAGACTTCCCTGTGTATGAAAAAGGGACATGGTTTTAGTTTTTGCTTCATCAATCACAATCAGAAATTAGTACTCCAAACTAACATCTAATTATCATCATTGATTGGACAACCAGAAATATTTAGAAGAATGCTATACCTGGCTCAAGCTGGGCTCCTCCACATGTTGCTGCCTGGAAGGCCCAGGTTGGGCGTCAGAAGCCTCAGCTGGGGGGAAAGGAAGAGTGGAGAGTGCTGGCCTGGGTTCAGTCTGACCTGACAGAAAATGCAGCCTGTCATAGTACCACAGCCTGGGGACATAAATGTCATCTGCAGCTCCTGATCTCTGGGAATCCTGGACCTTCTTGCGCTCCCTTAGATAAGTGCTCCTCAGACCACCAATTAGGATCTTCAAATAGGTGATGTCTGCCGTGGGGATCACCGACTTCACAAATTGCAGCAATTTATCCAGCGCTGCCTTCCTCTTTGGTTCTTATAATCAGGGTGGTTTATCTGCCACAGACAAGGCAGCTCCCTGAACATATCTATGAAGATTGGCATAAAGTCATGATCCTTCAAGATATCCATTTTAACTGCAAGACACAACACAAGACAAACCCTAATGTCAGCCTAAAGTCTTCTAAACTTGTGCAAATACAGGCCTCAATCTAGAAGCAGTATAGGCCCAATGTTAAATCTTACGTTCGCTATCACGATCGTCGCCTCCGTTACTCCTTCCTCCGCTCACAGATCGTACGTACTATGCACGCGTGTTACGCTTTATAGACACTGCACATGCGTGAAACTCTGCCCGCCCCTGACGTTCTTTCTAGTCTATTCCCCGCCCCTTCTCGTTCACCACAGTGGGGGAAGAGCACATGGTGGAGACAGAGCAGGTGTCTGATAATTACACCGAGGAGGAGGAGGAAAGCCGGAGCCAGAAACGCCCCGATCCAGAAGGAGAAGATTTAAGGCATCAAATATGTCCTTTGGGGAGATGTTGGAGATGGTCAACATCCTGAAGAAGGCCAATTATGACGGTAAGTATGGACCTTACCCCAACCCCAATGTCAGAAAGGCCAAGATTATGGCGAAAGTGGTCAAGAGTCTGCACCGGAATTTCGGGATACGACGATCCAAGGATCAGCTCAGGAAGCGGTGGTCAGACCTGAAATTAAGGGAGCACGAGCAGTACAGAAGGATCAGGAGAGTGCTGCAAAAAAGTAAGTAGTTGTCCTGTGTTCCTATTCTTTATGTTTATTACGTTCGTGCTGCTCCATGTGCTTTTCTTAACTGTTGTCCAGTTTAAAATGGCAACTTTCATGTTCATGGGCACATTATTCATTCGTATGAAACATTGTTCGTTCGGCCTAGAAAACAGCATTGTTTTGGCCATATGCATTTGAATAAATTTTTTTTGGCATACTTGCCGTAAAATAATTTGGTTGTGTAGATGGGTTTGTAACTAAAATGAAATGCAAACTAGATTCTGTGTAAGGAGAGGACACTCAGTAGCAGTTTTCACATCTGGACGCTGGAGCACTAGTGTGGGACACCAGAACACCCTTTTTATTAGAGGGCCCACACAGGTGCTCCAGTGTATACTATAGGGGTGTCTCCATCTGTGAAGCTTGTACAAAACAGGTAAGTATTCAAGCTTGACAAAGGACAAAATATTTCTTCATCTTGGAACTCAAAAGAGACAATTGTACCCCACTTCCAAACAATGTTTCATATTTCTATTTCTGCCATGAAATATCTGTGTGCTAAGTATACCTATTTGTTTTTACATAGGGGATAAAAGACTCGGAAGGACACCCCTCATCCGAGGAGACCACAGACCCCCACCTCAGGAAGAAGGGGAAATCCCACAAAGACAACAGGAGGAGGATGGAGACGTGGTGGAAATTGTCACCACAACAGGTGAGTGTCTGCGACCACAGGCTCAGGTAAGAGATGGATGCCGGCATATTTATAATACATGGTGTGTTTTTGTTTCTATCTTTTTAGGTGATCGTGATGTTGTGGATCCAGATCATTTCACCTCTGAAAGTGCACAGATCCTGATCGGGGAGATCATGGGGTATAATAGGGACTTAGAAAATATCCAGAAAACATCAATGATGTTCAAAAAAAAATGAAGAACATCATTGATGTTTTAGGGAGAGTTTAAAACCCCTCCAAATCCCTTCGGTTTTTTGTGATCTAAAAATTTCTAACTTTTTTTTTTTACATATTTGCGAAAAGCCAAATTTTGAAGATGCACACACTGTGTCAACATGTGCTATCTGCCATCACGGGAGATCAATGGACGCGTTTTGGGGGTGCAACCCCTTCCTCAATAATAAAGTAGCTGGGAGGAAGGGGTTGCACCCCCAAAACACGTCCATTGATCCCCCATGATGGCAGCTAGCACATGTTGACATTCGGGAATTTGTGTGCATCTTCAAAATTTGGCTTTTCCTGGGGTGACTTCACCCCATCTGAACGCAATATCAAACACAGTTTGTGAATACTCATGTCTGATATTGCCTTCAAGTTCTACAAAAGTTGAACCTTGTAAGTTCAAGATTTGTGTCTTTCTTGTTGGTTTTAAACATGCCTGTTTTATCTTAAATGGACATTTCTACTTTTTCTAATGTGACCCAAAAAATTGTTATACAACAAACATGTTGGTTTGTTTTAAAAACCTTTTACAAATGCACATGTGATTGTGCTGGTATTGAAAAGATTGATAATCAAGAAGGTGTGGATTATTGTTTAAACGCTCCAAAACTTTTGTTGTGCTCTAATTGGTGTTTTCTGTGACAATGGGTGTTATTTCCTAAGGGCAAATCCACTACAAGTGCAGTTTCAAGTGCACTTGTAGTGCAAAGTGTCTTTGCCTTTAGTAAATAACACACAACAGTGCTTTGTAATGTTACACAATCATGCCATTTTCAGGACTCACCACATTTCTGTCAGGGTCAGTTAAAAGAAACACAAGCAGAGTGCAGGGGGGAGGAGCCGGATGTGGACGCTTGCCTGACCTCGGAGATCGCTCGGGGATGCCGGGTCTCTCCTCCCTCCCTCCTCGTGGCGAGCGGTGAGGTGGCAACGCTGATAACGGCGCCTCTCGCTTGGATGCGGGCGGCCGCCTCCTAGCTCCCTCCTGGCTCCCTGCCATCAGATCGCGGGACCGTGAGATAGCGGTCGCCGACACCCCCCCCCGCCCCCCCGTTCCCCCTCTCTGTCTCCCGCCTGCTCCGCGCCCGTCTCCACTCCCTTCTCGGAGCTTAGGCTGGGGGAGTGAGTGGGGCAGCAGCGTCAAGAATCTCCTGATAAGAGCTGCTGAGGTTCCGGGAAGCCCCAGCACAAGGAAGGGATATACGATGGTATATGGAGAAAGAGCTGAATGAGAGGGGTGGACGGACATCACTGACAGCTCCCCTGGAATGCAACAACTGCAGGAGAAGCCAGACCGGCAACCCTCAGATAAGTGTAAAATAGAATCTGGAGAGGGTAAGTGCCCCATATGAAATGTCATAGCCGGAGCATGAATATGCAAATGGAAAGGATGATATAAACTGAAAGTGATGTATACTTTGATTTTGTACGGACAGCAACATATTTAAAGTATTTAAATTACCTAAGATACCAGGCCACCCTAAGCCTTATAAAATATATACAAAATATCACTAAAAAGTGCAGATCTTTTCCATCTAAGGATTCGGGAACTGACTGAGGTTAAAGTAGAGTAAATATAACGGAGAGGAACTGCATGATATATAAGAATCAAAACTGTATGCGAAGAGAATAAAGCTTATTTAAATCCACCCAGGTCATTGCCTGTAAAGCATTGGCAAAAGGTACATAATCCACCTGCAAGTAAATGAAACCTCGGGTTTGAGGCCTTGGATAAGTTATTTACTAAGGGTGGTGCTTCTCTCTGTAATACCCGGCGGATTAACATTTCCCCCCCTTATATTTTTTTTTTTTTTTTTTTTTTTTTTTTTTCTCGGGGAGACCATGGTCCCATACATCTAAGGTTCACAAAAGACAGGACCAGTATAAAGGACAAGTGTTGACAATACTGGTGCGGTGACTTTCTCTGTCCAACTGGGGGGGCTATATCAAAAGACCCTTGGTCAGATTTAATGGGCTTAAACAGTACTACTTGGATCCCTACCAAGGTGGAGAAACCCTTCTAAGAGGGGAACCGCGGTAGAGGCCCGCAGGTCCTGTGGACCTTGAGGGTTAAAGGCTACACTAGGGGTGGTAAAAGTTGGCAAAGAATGAGAGGAAAAGTGGGTAAGGGGGGAACAACAACAAATCCAGCAGGAGCGTCTGCTAGAACTAGCTCCAGCCCAGGCACAATAAGAAAGTACATGGTCCAGGATAATACACATGCAAGCCCAGGAAAGATATCTGGACCAAAAAATAAAACCCCTGAACGCCCGCCTAAAGTTAACACAAGGAGGCAGCTAGCCGAAGCAGAATCTCTCAGTGTAAATCCAGCAATATTGGAAATAACCCCAATGGAGAGTCAACGGGAAGGATTATTGCCAACCAAAAACGAAATAGCGGAGATGTTTGCCAGACTAGAAACCTTCATCAAAGCTGAAACGGAAGCAATACGGGGGGATATGGGCCATATACTGAGAAGAGTAGAAGAAGTTGAGACGGTGAATGAAAAACAGAGGCTGGAGATGGGGGATTTGAAATGTCAGATAGAGGAGTTGCAACGTGAACACAGGGACTTAAGATACAGATTAGAAGATCAAGAAAACCGTAACCGAAGGAAGAATCTAAGGATCAGAGGTCTCCCAGAGGCACAGGGGGAGGGGGAAAATCTGCAGGAAAAGGTTGATCAAATCTTTGGAGGCCTCATCAACTCAAACGATAAGAGAGTTAAACTAGATAGAGTACACAGACTTAGGAAACCAGCCGAGATTAACAAGGAAGCACCTCGAGATGTGATAGTGAGGTTTCACAACTACCAAGATAAAGAGAAAATAAGGGCAAGTCTGAGAAGTAATCAAACCATTAAATATGGTGACTCTAATCTACAAGTATATCCGGATTTGGCAGTCGAGACACGGGCAAGGAAAAGAACCCTCAGACCATTACTGGAACAACTTAAGGCCCGAGAAGTGCAGTACTTCTGGGGGTTCCCAGCGTGCCTGATTGGGCGAAAAGACGGGCGCTCGGCGACTTTAAGGTTTCCAGAAGAGACTCAAAATTTCTGTCGCAAGCTGGACATTCCACTTATAGATATACCAGGGTGGTGGGAGAAAACGGGAGGGCAAAGTACTGCTGAAGATATGCAAGGCTGGAAACCAGTAATTAACAGGAGAGGGCACTAAATAAGTGTAGAATTAACCTGAGGAAAATAAGCTCTCATATTTTGATTGGAGGGGCCGGAAAATAAAAAATAAAGTATGAGGGGGGTGGTTGGGGGGCGGTGGGGGGGCTGGGGGTGTGGGATCTTGGGGGAGTGGGGGGTGGCGGTGGAGTGGAGGGGGGCCCGGCTGAACCCGGGGCGAGCTGGGGGATCTGGGGACTTCCACACTGAGCTCAACCCTTGGGGGGATAACCGTAGGGCCGGATGGAGGAAGGGAGGCCACGGTTAATAGCGCCACTAGAGGGCCTGATACCCCCATACACAGGGGGAGGGAGGGGGGGTTGGGATGGGGGGGGAGGGGGGGATTAGAGGAGGATCGAGACCAGTACAAACCTACTTGCCTATTATGCTTGGGTTCAGAAAGGAAGAATAAATGGCTGGAATAAATCTTGTAACATACAATGTAAGGGGCCTCAACGCGCCCATAAAATGTGCTAATATTATGAGTGAGCTGAGAGCCAGTAGGGCTGGGGTGGTCTTCCTCCAGGAGACACATTTGTTTATGGGGAAAAGTCATAGGATAGTGTCGAGGGATTACCCGCTGTGGTTTTATGGAGATTCCCCACTAAGGGGGGCAAAGGGGGTGGCGATTGGATTTGCAAGGGAAACTCGCTTCCAAATAGAGGAGAGGCTAACTGATCCTGAGGGTCGATTCCTGTTCCTGAGGGGCAAACTAAATGATGAAGAATATACCCTAGTCAACATTTATTGCCCAAATGTTAACCCGGGTAAATATCTAATTGGTATATTATCGAAACTGGACGGTTTTAGGGGAGGGAGGGTTATTGTGGCAGGAGATATGAACTTGTGCCTAGAGCCAGGAAGGGATTGTGCGTCGCGTGTACGGGGGACTGGAGGAGTGTGGCTAAATAAACTTAAGAAAAAACTGCACTTTTGTCAACTAGTGGATGTATGGAGGATGCAGCATGGGAAAACAAAAGACTACACTTACTACTCCCCCGTCCACGCGACGTACTCAAGACTCGATTATATCTTTGTAGAGCACAGGAACCTAGAAGAAGTAGAAGAAGTTAAAATAGGATCTATAACTTTTTCGGACCATGCCCCGGTGACACTGCGAATTAAACAAAAAACTCTAACACCCCTTGCAAATAATTGGAGACTAAATGAAGATCTCCTGCATGATAGGGAAATTGATAGAATAATTCAAGAAGAATTAATATTTTATTTCAGAACTAACACCTCAAAGGAAACATCGGAGTCAATAGTCTGGGAGGCCCATAAAGCCTATATTAGGGGGATAATAATAAAGGCGGGGGCGGAAAAAGAAAGAAAACGGACTAAAATTTTGCGTGTGCTTCAGGAGGAAGTTAAAAAATTAGAACGGCAGCATAAGGAAACCGGGGAAGACGGGACTCTGGGAAAGCTATATAGAGCCAGAGAAGCTATGAGACAGCAGATAGAGGCAGAAAATTGTAGAAAATACAACTTAGTCAAAAAAGAGAGATATATTTATGGAAATAGACCTGGGAGACTCCTGGCAAGGGCCCTAAGGAAAAAGAAGAGTACCAGATATATTGACAAAATAAGGACGAGGTCAGGAGAAATTAGATATAAGGATGCGAACATAGCAAAAACTTTTCAAGAATTTTATGGGGATCTGTATTCATTAAATAAAAAGGAGGATAAGGAGAGAGGGCAAAAACAAGAAAAAATTAGAAATTATTTAAAAGAAACAGGGGTGGTTAAAATAACAGAAGAGGAGAGAACATCCTTGGAGGCCCCTATTACAGAGTACGAGATAAGGAAGGCCATCAAAGAGACCCAGACAGGTAAGAGCCCTGGCCCAGATGGGCTGACAGTAATATACTACAAGAAATATCAAGACTATCTAGTGCCAAAACTTTGCGCCTACATGAATGAAATAGGAGAGAGAGGGGAAATGAGTAGAGATGCCCTGGCGGCAAACATAGCGATTATTCATAAGGAGGGAAAGGATGACACGCTATGTTCTAGCTATAGGCCCATATCCCTTTTGAATAGTGATACAAAATTATTTGCAAAAGTAATAGCGGGCAGACTAAAACAAACAATTAAAAATATCATCCACCCTGATCAAGTAGGATTCATACCGGGCAGACAGGGAAAGGATAACAGTATTAAAACCCTCTTGATAACACAAGAAATTAAAAAGAGCGGAGTCCCAGGTCTGCTCCTGTCTATAGACGCCGAGAAAGCGTTTGACAGGGTGGACTGGGACTTCATGTGGGAAGCACTTAAAGAAGTAGGATATGGGGATAAGATCCGTACCTGGATCAGGGCGCTTTACTCCAAACCATCAGCGAGAGTTAAAATAAATGGGTCCCTGTCCGAACCCTTTTGTATGTATAATGGAACGAGACAGGGGTGTCCAATCTCTCCATTGCTCTTTCTGCTGGCTCTAGAACCCCTTCTTACTAGGTTAAGGCAGAACCCGAACATTAAGGGAGTAAGTATAGGCGAAACTGAATATAAGCTCGCAGCCTATGCGGATGATATTCTCCTATATATAACAAGCCCAAGAGTCTCCCTACCGAACGTGTTGGCCACAATGCAGGAGTACGGCCAATTATCTAACTTTAAAGTAAATACCACTAAATCAGTCGTACTAGATATAAATCCCAATAAAACAAGAGACCACGCATATCAGGAATACTTTCCTTTCAGATGGAAGAAAGAAGCCCTAAACTACTTAGGAATCAAAATTACACCAACGGCAGGAAAATTATTTCAAGCAAATTTTTTGCCACTTATTAATGAGGTAAAAACAGAACTAAGTAGAATACACCGGGGACAACTGTCGTGGGCGGGAAGAATCAATATTTTTAAAATGGTTATTTTACCAAAAATAACATATAAAATGCAGATGCTCCCAATCACACTCCCACCCGCATACCTCAAAAAACTACATTCAATGATATTAAGGTTCATATGGAAAGGGAAAACACCACGGTTAAAGTACACTCAACTAATAAATGTTAAAAGTAAAGGGGGCTGGGGAGCACCAGACATAGGTAAATATTACGAGGCTATTGCACTTGCGAGAGTGATAGAATGGGTTAAAAACAAGGGAAAACAGTGGGTAGAAATTGAAAATAAAATAAGTAAAGTAAATCTACACAAAATAATATGGTGTTCACCAAAAATAAGAAAATACAATATAGAATCACATGAAATCACGAGACACGCACTTAAAATATGGGATCTTATACACAAAAGGGAAAATTGGGAATACAATTCACCGCTAATGTCACTAAAGGATGTAGATTATTTTCCGCCGGGAAAGGAAGAGTGGTTTGGTAAATGGCTCCTAGATGAGAACGTACAACTGAAGGATGTAGTAGAGAAAGGTAAAATATGCTCCATACAAGAACTTAGGAACAAAAGAGATAGGATAAGTATTAACCCATGGCGCTATGGTCAACTGAAACACTTTGTGGAATCCCTACCTCAACCAATTAGGACAACAAAAAACTTACTTCCATTTGAAAAAATATGCATGGAGACAGATGATAGAGGGGGTTTTTCCCGTATATATAAAATATTAGTAGAGCTGGGGAGGGGGGACACCCGGGCTTTTATAGGTAAATGGGAGATGGAGCTAGGTTTAACGCTGACTGAGCCAGAGGTAGATTTGATACTGAAACGACTCCTGACTACGTCAGTCAACTATAAAATACTGGAGATAAACTATAAATGCCTAACGAGAATGTATATGACCCCGGACAGGATGCACAAAATTGATGGGGGAAGATCCCAACTTTGTTGGAGAGGGTGTAATGAGATAGGGACGATGGCCCATATGTGGTGGACGTGTCCTGAGATAGGAGTCTTCTGGGAGGAGATTAAAAAATACATCAAAATGATCACAAACTTTGACCTGCCAAAGGACCCTAGGGTCCTTATATTTCACCTGAGCGAAATGCCCACGAGGGCTTATCTCAGGACACTCCTGCCCCATCTTATAGACGCAGCTAAAAGTTTAATTGCCAAAAATTGGAAAAGAAAAGAAAGACCAACCATGAGGGAATGGACCAATAAGATAAACGAGATACAGGAGTTGGAATATTTAAGGTTTAGTGATGGGATAAAAATGGAGGTTTATAGAACAAAGTGGGAAGTATGGGAAAAATTTAAAAATTCTACAAAAGCAATTGAGATGTGGTCACACGAGTAGTGGAGAGGACAGATTCTGACCCAGGGCAGGCGTGGGAAACAGAGGGGATAGGAAGAGAGGCGAGGAGGTACGGTCTCGGGGTGGGTAGAGGGGCAAGGGGGGGGATAGGAAGCAAGAGGGTAATAATAAATAATGGAAGCAGGGGGGGGGGGTACATCATTTTTCTTATACTTGGTGTGATGAATTAAGCAAATCGAATAAAAGCCCCAATGATGTGAGGATTAAGGGGAAGAATTTTTGAATATTAATTTGAAAAAATGAATTCCCATGGCAAATCTTCTTGCTGAGGGGGCAAAAAAAAAAAAAAAAAAAAAGAAACACAAGCAGTAAATGTCACCAAAGATTTTAGTATTTAAAATGATTTTTTTATTTGAAAAATGTTTCAGACATTGTCTGGCATATTGATGGCCCCCCTACCCGCAAAGTATTCAAGGTATCTTAGATGGACCTCACGGGCACTCAGGGGGGCAAGCCAGGACGGCCACTTTCAAGCGCCGTCAGGGTTGGTTCATTAGGAATACCAGCCTCAGGTCCAACTGAGCCAGCATAGTTGGCAGAATTTTGCCGCAAAAAGTTGTGTAGAACACAGCACGCCAGGATGATATGATTCAGTTTGTACTCCGCCATGTGTATGGGTGTAAGAAATAGGCGGAAACGGCTGGCCATGATTCCAAATGTGTTCTCCACCACTCTTCTGGCTCTGGCCAGCCGGTAATTAAAAACCCTCTGGTCCGGGGTGAGGGTCCTCATCGGGAATGGCCGCATAAGATGGTCCCCCAGCGCAAACGCTTCATCCGCAACGAAGACGGATGGGAGTCCTTCCACATTGTCTTCTGGAGGTGGCAAGTCCAAGCTGCCATTCTGGAGACGCCTGTAGAACTCCGTCTGGGCGATGACTCCACCATCTGACATCCGGCCATTCTTCCCCACGTCCACATACAGGAACTCATAAGTAGCCAACACCACTGCCAACATCACAATACTATTGAACCCCTTATAGTTGTAATAGTATGACCCCGAGTTGGGTGGTGGGATGATGTGGACGTGTTTCCCATCAATTGCCCTTCTGCAGTTAGGAAAGTCCCACCGCTGGGCAAAGTGGGAGGCCACAGTCTGCCATTCCTGTGGGTTGGAAGGAAACTGTGGAGTCAAACAAGAAAAAAAATGAATCATTTTGCACATAAACAGGGAAAGCAGATTAGACACAAACATTCTTGCCCAACATCAATATAACATTTATTTTAGGGAGTTTTGAAAGACCAAGGTATAATGTCCACCTATTAGATCCCCCCCCCCCTCTCATGGGCCATTTCTAACATTATAGGGGGAGGAGCTCTTGGACAGGTAACCGTCTCCACTTCATTGAGAGATGAATGCCTAAATAATGTGTATTACTTTGGCCAGCCCCTCCTTAGTTACACTATTGACAGCCCACTGGACAGGTAAGAAGTGTCATAATACAAAGATATAAATACACACTGTACACATTTGAGCACATTTGGGCATTCTTCTATTACATATCAAGATAATAATAGGATACAAAAACTTTAAACAGTATCATTTGAAAGTATACAGGCAGGCCCTTGCACTACATGCTTTGGGGAATTCATCCATACATCTGACCACAAAAGAGATGGGTATAGTGTGTATGGGTTTGGCAAAGTCAGCAGAGGATTGAGGATAGATAGAGAATTGGTATCAGCTGACTTAGCAGTTGGGGGGAGGGAGGGTTCCAAATGATTTGGGGACCCCAAACAAAAAGCCTCTGGCACTCTGCCTGAATTTTAAGCACAAATCACATTTTTAAACATTTTAGGGGGTATTTAGGGTAAAGCACTACTATGGAGCTGACAAAATACATTAAGTGACTACATGAGGTGAATATAGGGCCAGGAGGCCATGCTGGTGAGGTAAGTGAAGGCAAATATGCATGAAGGACAAAAAAAAAATAATTGCATAAAAATCCAGCATGCATGAGGACAAAGGGGACATTCACAGCATATTCCAATCATGCTAATTCGGGAATGAGGAAAGAAATACAATATATTGTAAAACATTACATACAATAAAATGTGATGTTAAAGGATAAAAATCTTACCTTTTAATATACTCCTTCTGCAGGACCTGGATGATGGCAGAACAGGTCTCCGGGATAATGATCCCCAGAGCCTGGGGGGAGATGCCTGTTGAGAATTTCAAGTCCTGCAGGCTTCTCCCTGTCGCCAAGTACCGCAGGGTGGCGACAAGCCTCTGCTCTGGAGTGATGGCTTGCCTCATGCAGGTATCCTGCCTGCTAATATAAGGGGTCAGCAAAGCCAACAAACGGTGAAATACGGGGTCCGTCATCCTGAGAAAGTTCCTAAAACCGTCAGGATTATTCTCACAGAGCAAAGGCATGTGACAGAACTGGTCACGCTGGAGCAACTAATTCTTGGTCCATGAACTCCTCCCCACCCTGTTCATGGACTGGACTTGTGTCAAGGTAAGGTCCCCAACACCAAGTCCCCGCACAGCACGAACTCTACGAGGAGTACGTATACGCAACATGGCTAGAAAACGGTCGGCTGCTCAGAACGAAGTAACAGAACGCACTGAAGAACAGCAAGGCCTGTGAAGAGCGACCTGAAAAACAGTAACGAATGAACAAGAACACAATGACAGTCACGCGTAACTCGCTGCACGCACTGAAGAGCAGATACAAACCCACAAGCACAAACTGAACAGCAGAAAACGACCTGAAAGCCACGAGTCTGAAAAAGCACGAATCGTCTCTCACCAAACTTTTACTAACACGAGATTAGCAAAAGGAGCCCAAAGGGTGCCGCGCTTGGTTCAGACCTGCCCTTTTCTAGTCTCGTTGTACGTGGTGTACGTGACTTGGCGATCGGAAATTCCGACAACTTTGCGCGACCGTGTGTATGCAAAACAAGTTTGAGCCAACATCCGTTGGAAAAAATCCATGGATTTTGTTGTCGGAATGTCCGATCAATGTCCGATCGTGTATACGGGGCATAAGAGTTTCTACAGAGCAGGATAGACAAAGGACTAAGCCTTAGCACGCTAAAGAGTCAAGTGTCAGCACTTTCGGTTTACCAGGAAAATAGATTAGCATCTGATCCGTGCGTAATCAGACTTTTTAGATCTCTGAGCAGACAAAGACCAATACAAAGTACAGTCTTTCCAAAGTGGGATCTGTCATTAGTGCTGCAAACTATGACAGCAGACCCCTTTGAACCATTGGATAGTTGCAACCTGAAGATGCTGACGCTTAAAGCGGTCTTCCTGGTGGCAATTACTACAGCCAAAAGGGTATGTGAGATAGAGGCCCTATCAATCAGACCCCCCTTTTTTCAGATTTTTCCAGATCGCATAATCTTTAAGATGGATCCGAGATTTTTGCCTAAAGTGGCCTCGAAATTCCACAGAGGCCAGGAAATTGTGTTACCTTCATTTTGCCCAAATCCCTCTAAGGAACAAGAGGTAAGGCTTCATAATTTAGACGTGAGGAGATGCGTCTTACATTATTTAGAAGCAACAAAAGATATTAGGAAGACGGATTCCTTATTTATGTTAATTTCTGGGGCGAAGAAAGGGCACAAGGCCTCAAAACGCACCATAGTCAGATGGCTAAAAGAAGCCATTGAACAGGCTTATAGGTTAGGAGGCATGCAGATCCCAGAGGGTATCAGGGCACACTTCACAAGGGCAATGGCAGCGTCACAGGCAGAGAGAGCTGGAGCATCGCCGGAACAGATTTGTAAAGCGGCAACCTGGTCCAGCTTTGCCACCTTTGTAAGACACTATAGAGTGGATCTTTGGGCGGCTAAAGATCAGACCTTTTGGACGCAAGGTCTTACAAGCCGTGGTCCCGCCCTAGGGGTAAGTGCTTGTTTATCCTCTCAGGTGGCTGTCCTGAAAGACGGGAAAAACGAAGTTACTTACTGGTAACGTTCTTTCCCGGAGTCTTTCAGGACAGCCGGGTACCCACCCAATTGTGTATTAAGACATAGAAATTTCCTTACAGGAAATGTGATATAATGAATTATGTGTATCATATGTTCTTGTGTCTCCCCAGCGGACTGGAGGTGCTCTTTAAAGAACTGAGGAGCCAGCAGGGGAGGAGGAAATTTATAGAGGGCTGGCGCGGCGTTTCCTACAGAGGGGAGGAGCCAAGGTCTCTCAGGTGGCTGTCCTGAAAGACTCCGGGAAAGAACGCAAAAGAAAGGGGAGAAAAAAACGGGCAGTCTGCCAAGAATCACAACATTCTTTAGCAGAGGAACTTAAGTATAAACATTGTAACGATTTGTCCTTTAGATCAAAGGAATATACTTTGGCGTGTAAATGAGGGAAGTTTAACCACTTAAACACTAAACCTTTTTCTGACATTTGTTGGTTTTCAAGTTAAAATAATTTTTCTTTGCTAGAAAATTACTCAGAACCCCTAAACATTATATATATATATATATATATATATATATATATATATATATATATTATAATTTTTTTTTTTTTGTAGAGACCCTAGAGAATAAAATGGTGGTGGTTGCAATATTTTATGTCATACTGTATTTGCGCAGCAGTCATTCAAATGCATTTTTTAAAATTCATTTTAATGAATTTTTTTTAAAAAACAGTAAAGTTAGCCCAATTTTTTTTTTTGGTATAATGTAAAAGATTTTACGTCGCGAGAGAATCGTGATTTTTTTATTCTAAGCAAAAAAATCATTTTGGCCAGAATCATGCAGCTATTATATGGACATTCCCCTATTTACCAAATGTCATTTTTTGATTATATTTAGATCATTGTTTTGCACTTTGCGAGTGCTGTAATATATATAATTTTTTTGATTTTCCAAGTGATTTGCACCTTGTGTACAGCAGCTGCAATTCATATAATTTATTATCCAACATTTTCTTCACATTTTTCCACTTCTAGCGCGAGTTTATATATTTAGAATATATCTGTTCCATTTGGTTGCTGCAGTCCATGATGCATGTGTTTCTCTACACACCTGAGCTGGTGTTTGGTTTCTGCAGTCCATGATGCATGTGTTTCTCTGCACACCTGAGCTGGTGTTTGGATGCTTATATTTCTTTACACACCCGAGCCAATGTTTGGTTGCTGCACTCCATGATGCATGCATTTCTCTACACACCTGAGCTGGTGTTTGAATGATGAAGTCCATGATGCATGTGTTTCTCTGCACACCTGAGTTGAATCCTGGTGCTGGAGTTAGTGCTGCCTTTTCTTTTCTTCCACAGGTATTTGCTATCCCTATTTGTTTTTCCTCCCTTGCCTCTAACTTCATTAGGCTTCTTCATTTTTCCTTTTGTGGGAGCGATTTTTTTTTTTTTTTTTTTTCTTTTGTCTCGTCTGCAGTTTTTTTTTTCCGTTTATCTGTGGCTTCTCCTGTGACCAGTGTGCGTGCATGAACCGGTCCAGGTTTTATGGGTGTTTTCAGTTTCAGGGCCAGCAATGGCGCGCACTGCGCAGAAGGTCTCGTGCAGCGGCCATCTTTGTTATGGCATGTCCAGGCTCTCGCATGGTGAGGTGGATTTTGCACTGAAAATGTCTTCTGTTTTCCCTTGCTTATGTTGCAGGTGAATTGGGGGGGCGGTGGAGGAAGGCGATTTGGGCACATGTCTATGATCTTTTTGCTTCTTTCTCTGAGTCTGCTTCCTTTCCCTTTCTGCGCAGTGCTGATATCTTTGCTCCATTAGGAACATTCTGCCACGTAGACAAGACTTCCATGTGCTCAGGTAGGGACCATCGGTCTGGTAAGTAAGAAGAGGAAAAAATAGTAGTTCTAACCCCCAAAAATGAATTTCTCATGTATCTGGGCTAGATAAACCACTGCTCCTGTATGCATGCAAAACTTTTTATACTCCTGATGATATGTGTGTGTGTGTGCAATAGCTGTAGAAGTTTATTACTATACAACGCTTGAGGTCTTGGCCGCCACTCTGCAATAAATTTGCGGAGTTGCATGTAAATGCAAGCCTACTAATTACACATAATGTTTTGTGCTTGAGGTCCTTTCCGCTATTTTCCCTGGTTGGATTGGTGGCCTTTTTATGTAAGTGGTTGTAACGAAACATCCCACACTCTGCTTGAGTGCTTTCGTCATATACTGCTTACTCCCAGTCTGAATATAGATATCAGATATTACAACTACTAACTACCATAATCATGGCAATACTGATTTGGTTGCTGAACATGGGCGGTTTATTAGAACAAGAATACAGTCTTATATACAGTTGAAGAGGAGGTTCCCCCCTCCTGCTCATATTACTCTAACAATACACCTGTAACCAGAAACCTAATTAACATGAGCTAGTTATCTAATCATTTATCCAGACTTGGTGACTCAGAGATACAACCTTTCAGGGTAAACTTGCCGTCTCCTCACTCAACTTACAAAACACATAAGTATAAAGCATCCCTCAATTGTTTGCTAGGAGACAAAGGTGTGTTAATGAGCACAATAGACTATTGGGTGAAAGACCCAGGCTTTCCAAATCTTATTAATCAGCATTCCTTTCACATACATCTGTCCACTGAGTCCCAAGCTGGCAGAGACCATCATGGCTTCTTAATAATGTCCTTTTGCATTACATAACAGAATATCTTCCTTGTAGCTCCCTCAAATGCCAGGGCCCATAGTCGGTAGGCAAGAGGCTAGCATTCAGTCCCCTCCAAATGCCTCTGTCCCGGGTGAGTCTGTCACAGTGCTCTTTGCACATGTGATTTTATGTTTGTTTTTATATGCTAGTTCACCAATAAATACTACACCATGAGATTTTCTTCTTTTTGTCATTGGAGACATATTGCTTCGAATGGGACACGCTGAGTTGTTTTTACTAAGAATAAGAAAGCTTTCTGGTCATGATCCATATACCTTGATGCATTCTGAAAGAAGGTCCTATACTTCGGATAAGTGTGGAAAGTTGACTACATACCTCTGAGGTCCTGGATCTTATCAAATGTGATTTTTGCTGTTCTAATTCTAGACAGCAACTCCATCTGGTGAGTGTGTTATTCTGGCATTGGTGGAAGTTGCACTGGGCGTTTGTCACACTGAGGCCTGATTCACACCTATGCAGGTTTCAGTTTGCATATTGCAGGTGCATTTTGCGTTTTTCAATATACGCTTTTGATCCATTGAAGTCTATGGAACCAAAAATGTCCCTGGCCCTTTCCATAAAATGCACAGATGTGAACTACATCCATAGGAAACCATGTTAAATGGACTGTAGTGTGTTTCTGCAAAACTGAAAATACACTAAAAAATGCATAAGTGTGAACCAGGCCTGAAGGAGAGCGATCGCTTGAAATACATCACCTGATATTCCTTCATGGGAGTTTATTTGACCTTTTTCTTACATTGATTATTTGAATATATTCTCACTTTATGGACACAAAAGTATAACACTTCGTGTTCTGAGTTTCTTTTGATATTGTAATTTAGTGCTGCAACTTTTCTATGTCAGAGGAAAAAGAGTGCCTTTCCATGAGTGTGGACTTCGTCTTCTGATGCAACCTAGCCTGCTCTGGCTCTTGCATAAAGTGTAAGTTCACCTTTACAGAAAATCTGTAAGGTGAACTCACACTGGACCCCCCCCCCCCCCCGGTCCTGCTAACCTGGAGTCCAGTGATCCCACGCACTGACAGCTCATTTTGCCGCTGTACCGGTCCAGGAATTTGAAATCTCCGCGGCTTTCTCTCCTCTTTGCCCATGGTGACAGGTTGGGCTACGTGCATTCTGATTGCTTGGGGCCATCACATGGCCAATTAAAATGCCTCTAAACGTGCCTCATGACGAGGTATATTTTGGAGATTAAGCTGCAGGGGATTTCTAAGCCCCGTACGGTGAGGCGGCAACCCAATGGGTCAGTGCAGGTTATCTCCGGACTCCAGGTCAGCGGGACTGGGGGGTGAGGAGTTCGCCTAAGTTCACCTTACAGATTTTTCTGTAAAGGTGAACTTCGCCTTTAAGGTCAAGCTAAAAGAGCATTGCCATGTCATGTCCAGTGTGGACAGTGGCTCTTCCAGCCCCACAGGTTTCGCCCAGGAGGCGCAGAAATTTACCAGTGAGTGTCGGCAGTTCTTCTCCCCTAAGTGCTAACAGTGACAAAAGGGTAAGAAGTGCCTGACCTATTACCAGACTAACATGTCTGTGGATATTGCCGCCGAGACTTCTCTAAGGGCACTTTCACACTAAGCCGTGCCGGGCATCAGCGGTAAAGCACCACTGTTTTAGCAGCGCTTTTCGGCTAATAGCAGGGCGCTTTTAACCCCCCGCTAGCGGCCGACAAAGGGTTAAAGCAGCGCTGCAGCGGCGCTTTGCAGGCGCTTCAGTGGCACTGCCCATTGATTTCAATGGGCAGGGGAGCTTTAGGAGCGGTGTATACACCGCTCCTAAAGCGCCTCAAAGAAGCTGCTTGCAGGACTTTTTTGAGCATCCTGCCAGCGCACACTTGAGGACTTTCACACTTGAGTGACAGAAGAGGCGCTTTGCAGGCGCTATTTTTAGCGCTATAGCGCCTCAGTGTGAAAGTAGCTTGAGGACAAAGGATGCTGTAAGCAAGCAAGTCATGGCCGTTCATGGGCAAGTAGTTAGTGAGTCTCTGTGTTCTTCAGCCACTTATGCCAGCAGACTATGAGTGCAACATCAAGGACGCAGCCCTGCAGATGATTTCATGACATCACCTTTAGCCCTCCTAACCAAGGAGGCCCCAAGCCCATTACAACCATCTTTGTTCCCAGCTGTAAGGGCTCCTTTATCCAAGCCATTCACCCCTGCCTTACACCTGGCTACACCAGAGGTAGAAGTGGGTCGATTGTCCTCCTTGAAGAGGCTAAGCAGGTTTTGAGTGTTTCTAGGGTACAGTCATTCATTAGGGTGGGCAAGCAGGCCTGGAATGAGATGACTGCCTTCAAAGTCAGAAAATACTTCACATTTTCAAGCTACAGCCTTCCATACTCACCAGTGAATGGAAAGGTGAACAGGTTGATTCAAGAGGGGTGGCAGTTTTGATATGAAGTTTTGCGTAAGTAAGCAGTGGCAAAATTATACCCTACCCCGGAGGGAAGTGCTGATTCTCTGGTCAAAAGAATGGCACTGCATCAAGCTAATGCACTTAAAGCGTTGTTCCGGCCTCCCCCTCCAAAAATTAAAAGTCATCTGCTACATATACTGTAGCTGACTTTTAATATTAGGACACTTACCTGTCCTGGAATCTAGCAATGTTGGCACCGCAGCTGATGACGGGTGCTGTCGCCGCCATTGCCGGTAAGGGAACCCGGCAGTGAAGCCTTGCGGCTTCACAGCTGGTTCCCTACTTCGCATGCACGCTGTGCACTCTTACTGGCCCGGCAGCAGGGGAAGGAGGAGGAGGGCGCCGAACTTCTGATGTCCCTCGCCGCGGCGAGGTGCGACGGAAGTGGGACGGTACCTGTCAAAAACAAGTACCCGCCCCCCCCCCCCCCGAAAGGTGCCAAACGTGGCACCGAAGGAGGTAGAAGGCAGATAAGCGGAAGTTCCACTTTTGGGTGGAACTCAGCTTTAACATGCATTGTAGTAACACACGCTTTTCAGCACTGCACCCTACTGCAAAGTTATGGATGCTACCTAGCTTTATGCATTTTGTTAGGAGTGTTTTTCTTCCCAGGGAAGATTCAGTTTCTGTTGGCTGTATCCAAAATCATTGAATTGACGGTATTACTGAGAGATTCATGTCGAGAGGTAGGGGGCACTTGTAAGCCAATGATCACAGGACTTTGTGGCAAGCGCAATATATTTGGGTCCCAGAATCTCAAGGTCACCATAACCCATGAATTGCTGAAAGAGCAGATTATTAGTGCTCTTGGTGAGCTTAAGTGCTTATTGGATTTTGTGGATGAAGTAGCATTTGTTATCAATGTTCCCCTAAGACAGTGCTGCCTTCGGTGACAGTGAAAAGGGCTTTAAATCCCAGTCTTTGGTCAACAAACCCTTCCTTAGGCATGGTGGTCGTAAGTGCCTGTATGATGAGTTTTTCCCTCTAACCAGAAGATTTGACTATTCCAGGTTTTTATTCTCCTCTTGTTTTGTGCAAAGAAGACCAGTGTTGAATTTAAAGAAAGAAAGTCTCTGTGGTAGATGGACATTTTTAGTTTGTGTATCTTCCTTTCAGGGCTCTCCACCTCACTGATTACCTTTTATGGACGTCCTAATCTCTGTGTAGCCCCTCTGAGGAAACTAGGGTGCTTTAAATCCATCATTACTTGGATGGTATTCTACTGTGGGCTCAGAGTCCAGATGGCCTACTAGTTCAAAAGGGGATTCTTCTGGCCAGCCTGAAAAGTTTTGGCTGGATAGGAGGTGTCAAGACAGTTGGAGCAGACCTGGCTAGTCATCAATACTGAGGCCCAATTCAGTGCCGAAGTGAGTACTTTTTTCCTCCTTCTTTGAATGGGCCAGGCAGTTGTTAGCTTCCCATGAATATGTCTTGCATCCCTATGCTACCCTGGCACACTGGATTCTCTGAATGGTCCAAAGAATTTCCTTTTTGTCAAAGTAGACGTGCTTCTCAGACGCACAGGAGCCTCAGGTGCTGGGTATGTCACGGGACCCTCACTTGATCCCGTCCGGTAGGTTCATTATCTGTGACCATTGCCACGACTGATGCCAGTGCTTGGTTCCCAATGAATGTGTCTTTAATCAGAAGATCTTGCCCATATCACTCAAGTATGGAGCCACATTCAGCTGAGTCTGTTTGCATCTCCAGCCATTCAAAAGGTGCCTCTCTTTCTACCATCATCTGTTGGAGGAGGAAGTGGATGCCCTCACTCACCTAGGGAATAGTCACCTAGCAGACTCCTTTCCTCTACTGTCTTTTGATCATAAAGTTCCAGGGGAGACTGTTGTCTGAGGGTCTCACTTTGATAGCAAGCATGCCGATTGGCCCACAGGCCTTGGGTTTACCCTAGCCATGGAACCTAGCCAGGACCAAGCACTTCAGCTACCAGTATTTCCACAACACCTGTCCCACGATGGACTGGAAATTGAGGAGGAATTATTGGAGGACTTGGGCCTTCTTCTGGAAGTGGTTCAATCCTGGCAAGCCGTGCCGGGACAAGGTCATTCGGTGCCCAGGGCGAAGAGAGCAAACTGCGCCCCCACCCCCGGTGTAAAGAAAGAGCCACTGTCAATGGGAATCGACTGTGTCCTGTGTGTGCTTTTTACTGCAGATCGATTTGTTCTTTTTCCTGAGAAAGAAAGAAAAGACAAAATTTGATCATTCCCTCTGTAAAGAGCCCTGTATTGATTATCAGCACAGGGCTCAGGGCAACATGTAACCGTCACCTGCTGCCAGATGCCACGTGTCATTCGCCATCGTCACCTGCTGCCAGATGCCACGTGTCATTCGCCATCGTCACCTGCTGCCAGATGCCACGTGTCATTCGCCATCGTCACCTGCTGCCAGATGCCACGTGTCATTCGCCATCGTCACCTGCTGCCAGACGACACATGTCAGTTGCCTCGTCACCTGCTGCCAGATGCTATGTGTCACTTGCCACCGTCATCTGCTGCCAGATGCCACATGTCACTTGCCACCGTCACCTGCTGCCAGATGCCACATGTCACTTGCCTCGTCACCTGCTGCCAGATGCCATGTGTCACTTGCCACTGTCACCTGCTGCCAGATGCCACCGTCACCTGCTGCCAGATGCCACATGTCACCTGCTGCCAGATGCCACCTGCTGCCATATGCCACGTGTCACGGTCACCTGCTGCCAGATGCCATGTGTCACTTGCCTCGTCACCTGCTGCCAGATGCCATGTGTCACTTGCCACGGTCACCTGCCAGATGCCACGTATCACCTGCTTCCAGATGCCACGTGTCACTTGCCACCATCACCTGATGCCACATGTCACTTGCCACCGTCACCTGCTGTTAGATGCCACGTGTCACTTGCCACCGTCACCTGCTGCCAGATGCCACATGTCACTTGCTTCGTCACCTGCTGCCAGGTGCCACATGTCACTTGCCACCATCACCTGCTGCCAGATGCTGCCAGATGCCACATGTCACGGTCCCCTGCTGCCAGATGCCATGTGTCACTTGCCTCGTCACCTGCTGCCAGATGCCATGTGTCACTTGCCACGGTCACCTGCCAGATGCCACGTGTCACTTGCCACCATCACCTGCTTCCAGATGCCACGTGTCACTTGCCACCATCACCTGATGCCACATGTCACTTGCCACCGTCACCTGCTGTTAGATGCCACGTGTCACTTGCCACCGTCACCTGCTGCCAGATGCCACATGTCACTTGCCTCGTCACCTGCTGCCAGGTGCCACATGTCACTTGCCACCATCACCTGCTGCCAGATGCCACCTGCTGCCAGATGCCACCTGCTGCCAGATACCACATGTCACGGTCACCTGCTGCCAGATGCCACGTGTCACTTGCCTCGTCACCTGCTGCCAGATGCCATGTGTCACTTGTCACGGTCACCTGCTGCCAGATGCCACGTGTCACTTGCCACCATCACCTGCTGCCAGATGCCATGTGCCACCTGATGCCACATGTCACCTGCTGTTAGATGCCACATGTCACTTGCCACGTCACCTGCTGCCAGATGCCACTTGCCATCCATAGCCTGGCTCTCTTTCCCTCCCCTTTAGTTGGGCATGCTGGGGGCTGCAGTTTTCCTCTTAGGATTGCAATGGGCCAGTCCTTGGAACTACATTTCCCATGATCCTCCTTTTTTTGTTTTTTCTTCTGCCCAATAGGAAGGTGATGAAGGATGATGGATGATGGATCGGCCCTGGTTACAACTATTGGCGGTGCCAGCGGCTAGTGTGTACAGTCGCACACAGTTGTGAAGCACACTGCCGCACTTCACCTACGCCCCCCTCCCTCCAGAAAATGGTACCGCCCAAGGCATCCGCCCCTTCCGCCCCTGCCTTGTACTGGGCCTGCTGGCAAGGTTCCAGAAAAGACGTCAACAAATGCTGTTTACTCCGTAGTCTGGAATAGGTTCTCAGCTGAGCAGAATTTTGATCCTCGCAACCCGGATGTTGCCGAGTTGTTATTTTTTCACATGGATCTAGATTCAGGGGCTCAGCCTAGTTCAGTAGGGGCTAAAAATTCAGCTTTTACCAGGGAAAATGGGCATGTGAGCTGCCAGGGGAATGCTTCACGAGGTCGGTCCTGAGACTTTGCCCTCAGGAGGGATCATTTGAGAGGCAGTGCCCCCCGATAACTTCAAGTATCTTTTTTCCCAAGGTGGCTTCTGTTTTTCATCTTGCCAACAAAGTGGCGATTCCATCCTTTTCCGGCAGAGACAGTATCTAATCTACACTGAATGTTCCAAGTGTCTAAAATGCCTACCTTCAAGCCCCTTCCCAGTTTAAAATCCTCCAGAAGGCTGTTTGTGTTTCTATCAGGCAAATTCAGAGGCGGAAGCTACAGCAAAACCTTTTAGAGTCAAGTTCATCCAGAAAACTTAGTGCGGCCAGAAGTGATACAGGCTAATTTGTTAGGTCCATTTTTACATCTTGAAATTCTGGCATTTGCCTATGGAAAATTCTGCAAAGCAGCAGGCTGGTTGGTGCAGTGCACCTGCCTCAGGCGCTATAGGGAATATCCAGGGGCTCGTACATCAATGGACTTCAATGGAATGATGATCCAGGCTTCCATGTCCATTGTAATAAAGTTTGATCATGCATTTTAGCTCTCCCTGTTTAGCTCCTTATTTATCATATGTGTGCTGCCATGTTGGCGTCAGGAAAACAGAAAATCAAATACTTATCTATGGCAGCATACGAACCCTCCCTTTTTTTTGATCTTGCTATTTTTACGGGGAATGGGGGAGGTTTCTTTCAGTCAGACTTTTATAGATTTAAACAGGCCCTGTGGATGCATATGGGACGGAGCTATATCATGTGTGTTCTGCCATGGATTGGCGTCAGGAAAGGAAAATTACGGTAAATACTTATTTGATAAAATTTTCCATTTTTCTTTTCTTTTTTTTTTTTTTTCTTTTTTTTTTTTTTTTTTTTGACACAGCCAATAAACTTTGGTCAATTGGAACCATCACCATCTGTCACTTATTGCTTGGCCATGCAATTTTTGTCTCATTCACTTGATGTCTAGTTTGACTATTTTGTTGAGTTGGATATCAATTGTTCAAATTTATCAGTTCATGTATGGCCGCCATAAGACTTCATTTACACAGCCATAAATAAACACACAAATATTTGTTTTTTATGGACAGATCTGAACGCAGTTTCATTGTTTTAAATGTAGAGATTTACACAGGTGTGTAAGCATGCACTGTATTTAGATCCGTAACACAAAATCCCAAAACCTGCATCTGTGGACATACGTATACATGTGTGACAGATGCAGGCATTGGGGGGGGTTGAAATGGCAATTATACGCAAGTATTTACTGATCACTGCGCGGGAATTTTTGTGCTAGAAAACAACGTGTAATAAGGTCAGTAAGATGTTTGAATGGAATGGCTCAGGAAAAAGTCCAGAACACACCAGGATCATCAAAAAATAGCAGTATTGAAACAGTAGAATTAAACCGTTAAAAAGAGGAAGTCCTTTTGGTATAATATGTATAAAAGTTCATATAGTCCATGGGGATGCTCAAGAAACACTAGTGGCAGCTCCCCTTGAGTGAAGCAACTCTCTGGAAAAACAAGCAACAAAACAGCAAGGTGCGCCAAACTAATGCCGCGTACACACAATCGGACATTCCGACAACGAAATCCTGGGATTTATTTCCGACGGATGTTGGCTCAAGCTTGTTTTGCATACACACGTTACACAAACTATGTCAGAAATTCCGATCGTCAAGAACGCGGTGACGTACAACACATACGAAGAGCCGAGAAAAATGAAGTTCAATAGCCAGTGCGACTCTTCTGCTTGATTTCTAGCATGCGTGGAATTTTGTGCGTTGGAATTGTGTACACACGATCGGAATTTACAACAGATTTTGTTGTCGGGAAATTTGAGAACCAGCTCTCAAATTTTTGTTGTCAGAAATTCCGACAAAAAGTTTCCGATGGAGCATGCGGTCGGAATTTCTGACAACAAGCTCCCATCGACTATTTGTTGTCGGAATGTCCGATGATGTGTACGCGGCATAAGTGTAGCAGTTAACCATGAAGGGGTTTTATTTTTAAAAAAAACAGCCAAATTGCTACTCACATCAAGGAATAGATAAACAGGCATGTAAAAGCATGGTGTCTGGAGTCACTATTGGCATACCTCCCAAAAGTCCTGGATTGGGTGGGACTTTCCTGTATTTATACCTCTGTCTCGTGGTACAAGGGCTTTGTTTTGCATCACTGCATCAGTTGATGATCATATAGTAACTTCCAGCGCAACGCATCCAGCACAGCCAGGGATTGGCAAGCAAACCCGCTGGGTGTGCTCTGTGTAGCTGTAGTAGAGAGAGCGTGCAGCTGTCAAATTCAACCTGTGGTGTCAGGGATGGGCGGGACAGCTACGCAGACCCGCCCCTTTGTCAAGCAACCAGCCTATGATGAAACAGCCTACATTTATACATTTCTGGTGAGTAAAAGATGCCAAGGTGTAATATCGATTGTCCCTTCACATACTGTAACTGTACCCAAGGTTTTCCGCACTCACATCACGGCTTCTGTAGGTAAATTTGAAAGTAACATCTTCCCCACTGCAGCCTCTCTGCTCTGCACTCAGAACCGAGACAAGTACTGGTCTGGCTGAGTACAGAAGGTTGAAGAGGGGAGGGGGTGAGCTGCACCTTTATCCTTATCACCTTCCTGGTCAGGGAGTTTGGGAGCCAAACATGAAATGACTGTGCACTGAAAAGGAAAACAAGTCTGTGACAGAGCCAGCTACAGAAAGGGGCTTTTACAAAGGTAACCATGTGGCAGATGGTAGAGCTTTGGGGAAGGGGAGGGCATAGGAGAGGGGTGTGTGTGTGCTTGTATATGTGCTTGTGTGTGTGTGTGTGTGTGTGTGTGTGTGTGTGTGTGTGTGTGTGTAAAGGTTATAGCTGAGGACAGGTGCAATAGTGAGATATCAGTAGATGAATGTACCTAGCACTCTCTTGAACCTGCACCCCTGCATACCTCACTCCAGAACCCACCTTTCTGTACATAACGCACTCCAGAACCCTGCACTGTGTACCTAGCACTATCCTGAACCCTACACCCTGTGCATAATGCACTTCAGAACTCTGTACCTAGCACTCTCCTGAACCCTGTGCATTTCGAACTCCTGAACTCTTTTGCTGTGGTGTGCGTAGCACGCTGCCGGCCGCTTCCCCCCTTAAGTGTCCCTCATTCTGAAGTTTAAAGTTGAGAGGTATGCTATAGGTGCCCTGAGATGAGAAACAGCAGGTTTACTGTTCTCCCAGCAGGGTAGATGTTATTCGGATGGTAGGGACTCTGCCGGACGGTATCGTAATCAGCGTGGAACGCACTTGAAGCCTCAGGCTGGACGTGATGTCAAGATGTGTCAGGTGACACGTTTCAAAGCTTCCGCTTTTTCCTCAGACCGGGTCTGAGGGTGTGTATGGGTGACACAGTGGGAAGACCTGATGGTATGTTGTAGTGCTTACTTCCATTCTCTAAAGTACAAATGTATCTTAAAGTGATATTAAAGGTTCTTTTTAAAAAAAAAAAAAGATACAATAATAAGCATATCAATCTTACCTGCTCTGTGCAATGCTTTTGCACAGAACAGCCCAGATCCTCTTCTTCTGGGGTCCCCCGTGGGTGTGCCTCCTCTTTAGTGAGTAGCTTCCTATGGGGGCACTCGCACAAAATTGCTCCCGAGCTGCCCTGTCTGCGTCTATCGACACAGACCGGGGGGCTCGGCCCCGCCCCCTGCTCCTCATCAGCCAAAGACTCCAGCTGCTATCAATCTGCCCAGAGAGGGACAGAGCCGAGAGATCCTCAGCTCTCATTCACAGCGCTGGATCATGAATGGGCTCCTCAGGTAAGTATAATGCCCCGTAATTACGGTCGGACTTTGTTCGGACATTCCGACAATAAAATCCTAGGATTTTTTCCGACGGATGTTGGCTCAAACTTGTCTTGCATACACACGGTCACACAAAGTTGTCGGAAAATCCGATCGTTCTAAACGCGGTGACGTAAAACACGTACGTCGGGACTATAAACGGGGCAGTAGCCAATAGCTTTCATCTCTTTATTTATTCTGAGCATGCGTGGCACTTTGTCCATCGGATTTGTGTACACACGATCGGAATTTCCGACAACAGATTTTGTTGTCGGAAAATTTTATCTCCTGCTCTCCAACTTTGTGTGTCGGAAAATCAGATGGAAAATGTCCGATGGAGCCCACACACGGTCGGAATTTCCAACAAAACACTCCGATCGGACATTTTCCATCGGAAAATCCGACCGTGTATAAGGGGGGGGGGGTAGTTCAGTTAGACAGAAGGTTTTGTACTAGCATTAAGGTAAAAAAAAAAACCTTCCCCCATTCACACAGGGGCAACACGACTTGCAGGTCGCCTCAGCGAGGCGACCTGCAAACGACTGCCCGGGCGACTTGCAAAACGACTTCTGTATAGAAGTCTATGCAAGTCGCCCCCAAAGTCGTACAGGAACCTTTTTCTAAGTCGGAGTGACTTGCGTCGCTCCCCTTAGAATGGTTCCATAGCACAGAACGGGAGGCGACTAGGTCGCCTGACAAGTCGTCCCTGTGTGAATGGGGTCTCAGGCTTTAGAATGCTTTAAATGTATCTTTTCCCTAAACATCTCTCAGGATTGCACATGAGAGAGCATAGCTCCTCCCACTCATTACAGGAAACGCTGACAACCTCCATCTAACTCTACTCCACAGATTCTTAGTGTTTTTCTCCTGCTTGACAAGAACAATGAAGGGACTTTGGGGAGGCTACGCTCTTTCAGGTTCTGTTCTGAGAGATATATATTCCTTTCCTGCTTTTTGGAGAGATTGAGGAAAGATCTGTTTCAAAGTGTAAAATTATGTATATATTATTATTTATGCTATACTGTACTGGGCATTCAGGAAGAGAAACATAATTTGCCTCTGCATGATCATATTGATTGTTTTAGCTAGCAAAAGGGGTAAGATTTTCCTGTGCACTAGCTTTTCAAAAAAAAGAGGCAAGATCCGAAGGGGAGCCTTTTCTCTCTAAATCTCACGGATCGGAGTAAAGGGCCAATGACAGTGGCCCTTTTCCACGTGATCACTTCATCCACTGACGGAGTGATCACTTGTAAACAAACCAAAGCAGATCCGGTTAGGCTCCTCCCCTCTCCTCATACTGATCGGTACAGCATATGAGGAGAGGAGGGAGCAGGTGCAGCAGCGATGTGGGCTGGATTTGAAGTGCCACAGCGCTGATCTGTGCCCATCCCTGGCTCATCCATCCACAGTCATGCTCCATCCCTCGCTCATCCATCCACATCCATGCTCCATCCCTGGCTTATCCATCCACATTCATGTTCATCCATGCTCCATCCCTGGCTTATCCATCCACATTCATGCTCATCCATGCTCCATCCCTGGCTCATCCATCCACATTCATGCTCATCCATGCTCCATCCCTGGCTCATCCATCCACATTCATGCTCGTCCATGCTCCGTCCCTGGCTAATCCATCCACATTCATGCTCATCCATTCTCATTCATGCTTCATCCCTGGCTCATCCATACACATCTATGCTCCATCCCTGGTTCATCCATGCTCCATTCATGCTCATCCATGCTCAATCCCTGACTCATCCATCCACATTCATGCTCCATCCCTGGCTCATCCATCCTCATTCATGCTCATCCATATTCCATCCCTGGCTCATCCATCCACATTCATGCTCCATCTCTGGCTCATCCATCCACATTCATGCTCATCCATGCTCTATCCCTGGATCATCCATCCACATTCATGCTCATCCATGCTCCATCCCTGGCTCATCCATCCACATTCATGCTCATCCATTCTCATTCATGCTTCATCCCTGGCTCATCCATTCACATCTATGCTCCATCCCTGGCTCATCTATCCACATTCATCCTGATCCATGCTCCATTCATGCTCATCCATGCTCAATCCCTGAGTCATCCATCCACATTCATGCTCATCCATCCCCATCCATGGCTCATCCATGCCACATCAGTGATCATCTGTGCAGCATCAGTGATCATCGGTGCATCATCCATGCCACATCAGTGCTCATCCATGCCACATCAGTGCTCATCCATGCCACATACCTTGTTAATCTTCGATTCCTGGATGATGGTACATATCTCCTTTTTTTGCCTACCTTAGCATTCCACCACAGAGGCCAATCGTTTATTTATATACATTGGGTGGATAACACATCCGGCACTATGTCGAGTGGGATTTATTGGTGAGCTGTTTGAGTGGACATGGCTGTTTCGCTGCCCTCCACCTTATCACCCCCAATCATCCCACCCCTCATTTTTTAATCAACCCCCATTGACACATATGTCCTTGCCTTTTGGGGGGGGGGCCTCTTATAGTACATACTATTAACCCTAGTATATGGTTTTCAAACAATTAGCCCCGATGCAACCCTCCATGACAGATGCCCATTAGTTCGGCCAGACACTATTACTTTGGCTATCCATCCTACCTTTCACATGTTGTACCCAATCATGTGGTTATTGTCTTTGGCCCCCTTTTACTTATATACATTTTATTATGTAATTAAGTTCCTCATGGGTCTATGACATGGCGGTGATCGCATCGCCTTCTTAGGGTATTTAATCCCTTAATTACCTAATATAACCTTTTTTATGGTATTCTTATTTCTATTATTCAACTATGTTTAATCATTGTCTTCTTTTATTAGCTCTTTTACTTGTTTTTTTTTTTACTGGGACCCTCTGCTTCCCCCTTCCTTTTGTCCCTAATTGCAGGCGCCGGCGCGGGGCCCTCCCCTTGTGCTCTTCCGTGGCGACCCGGTGAGATCCCTGGCGGAGAGGTCGTCTCGGACACGGGACCGCCCCCTCCTCTTGCACTGGTCCTGGCAGGGACTCCGTCCCCCAGCCTTAGGGTGGGTGTGCGTGCGCTGTGTGGGACCTCTGATCTTGTGATGTCATGTACCGGCGTGTGGTCTAGTGTCGCACGGTCGGGAGCTACAAATAACAGGCCTCGCCTGTTCGTCGATGGTCTGGATCCTGGTCCCCGGGATTGTGTACATGAGCTAGCTTCTTGTAAGTTACAAGGGATTATCAGACTTACCTTTATCACCTTTATTATTTTGCAGTGCCGTATCCCAAGGCACCAGCATTGGTTTTTTACCTCATACCGTTTTTTCCCCCCTTAGGTGCTCCAGGCATGGGTGAACATGCTTCATCATGCTTCTGCCCATTGCTTGTAGTCCCTAGCATGCTTCTACTAGCTTTCAAATGGCACTGGCCCTTCGAGGAGTGCCTCCCCCGAGAACCTTCCATTGTCCATATTAGTACCAGGTATCATCGTGCCCTTTACCCACTCCTCAATTTCACACCTCATCTCCTTTTTAACCCCCTTTCTCCCCCCTCCCCTTGTTTCTCCCATCCACTTCCCCCCCCTCCTCCCCTTCTACCTGCCTCCCTTTCCTGCACTTGTCACCCTTTCACTTTTACACTACACACATATAGACATATATACATTTTTATATATTTTTTCTTGTTTTCACAATTTTTTCTGTTCATCACATTCACCATTTTTCCTTCATCTTTCTCCATTGTGCACCTTCACTTCTTTACACCTTTCACCATTCAAGTATCCCTCTATTAATCGATGTCTCACTGGCTCACTTGTCTCTAGTGTGGCAACCTAGTATACCAAACTCTTTTATATTATACTATTTACCCTTATTATCTCCGCCATCTTTGTAGCTCCCCCGGGTCGCCGCAGGAGATCACTTCTTGGTGGTGGAGCCCTGCGCCTGGGGTCTGCTGGGACATGGGTAAGCAGATTCATCCCCTTCCCCCTCTAATTTCATTTACAATTTGTTTAATTATGATGCTAAGTTCTACTGTTTATGTCTTTTGGCAAACCTCATTGTATCTTTTCTATTTGTCAGGTTTAGACTGTTTAGTCAGAATAAACCACCTTCAGATTCCCTCCAGACGAAGCGGCCTATGTCCGCGAAACTAGTCGAGGAACATGATATCTGAGATCAATTGTCTTAGTGTATATTAATGACTCCATTGGTGCTATATTTGTATTGCCACCATGTTTTATTGTATTGCCAACGATTTGTTCTTTGCATCAATAAAATCAACTATACATTTTTACAATATTGTTGTACTCTCTATTATTAATACTTTTTATTGTACCGCAATAGTCCAATATGCCCCCACTTTTCTGGTCGCCTGACTGGGGATCAGGCTACCAACCTTGTTAATCTTCGATTCCTGGATGATGGTACATGTCTCCTTTTTTTTTGCCTACCTTAGCATTCTACCACAGAGGCCACTCGTTTATTCATGCCACATACGTGCCACATCAGTGCTCATCCATGCCACATCAATTTTCATCTGTGCCGTATCAGTGCTCATCTGTGCCACATCCATACCACTACAGTGCCCATCAGCGCCTCACAAAAGTGTAATAGATAGTCAAATTAGATTTGTATGTCCCTAAAACACCTGATGATGCTCCCTGCATGTTGGGCCTTTGTATGTGGCCAGGCTGTATAAAAGTCACACGTGTGGTATCGCCATACTCAGGAGGAGTAGCAGAATTTATTTTGGGTGTGTAATATTTGCTATGTACATGCTATGTGTTAGAAATGTGTAACAAATTCAATTGCGCAACCAAAATGTATTAAAAATGTGCAGAACTCACATAAATATTGAAATAAAACACCTGGTGGTTAGGGATTTCATAAAATCAGCGGAGATAAAGGGCTCCAATAGTGTAAAAAATGTTTTTATTTAGGCGACTGACATATAGAATTTTAAAAATCCATAAGATATCGTGCTCACCTTTAACTGTGCATTCTTCCCTGCACCCAGGTTATGTAGCATTTTTATCATACAACACTGGCTTCACTATAACAAGCGCAAGCCCTGTTTGTAGCTCCGATCACTCGGGTCTCTCACCACATCCGGGTGTCTCCAGCGGAGCAGCTTTCCTTCCTGTAACTACGCCTCGGCGTATGTTTTCGTCATGCTGACGTCTTCAGGAGGCGATGTCGTCAGCACGACGAAACGTACATCACTGAGCGCAGTTGTTTAATAGGTATTCATAATTGTGGACTTTACAGCAGACAAGGAAGCTTTTTCTGTGTAGAAAAACAAAAATTAGCAGCAGGGTAGATGGGACACAGCAGCGGGAAGACAAAGAGCAAAATAGGAATAATGTCTGGAAACCTAAGGGTAAAGGGGGAGTCCTGTTCTGTGCTTCTGAACAGCCCAACAAATCTCAATGACTATTCCCCTCTTGTGGGAGGGAGATTGGAGCCTTTTTTCCTCAGTGTTTAAACATCACCCCTAATCTGTTTATTCAGGGAGTAGTAGTAGTACAGTGCCACAGGGGGAGGGGCAGCAGGGATTTTTTTTCTCAAATCTTTCTTGGAGGGAAGCTTTCGGGAAAATTTTTTTTGATCCTTAAAGTGGAGTTCCACCCACTTTTTACAACTCTTCAGCATCCCTCACTAAACTGTGCACTGTAAAAGAATTGGATTTTTTTTTTTCTCTCAGCACCTACTGTATATCTGCTGTATTCATTTTTCACTTCCTCCTCCCTGGCCCTGGCCCATCGCATCATTTACTGTTTGCAATGCCTTCTGGGAAGGGGCGGCAACTTCCTCTGACACTGCCGTTGCTATGGAAACCTGACCTGAAACCTATTACACTGCTTGTGCTGCACTGAGCATGTGCAAGATCTGCAAGGATGAGATCCAGGAAGAAATACAGTCTGGCTTCAGATGCCCACACTTAAAGCAGGATTCCGGCCTTAAAAAAAAAGAACTAAAAGTCAGCAGCTAAACACTGTAGCTGCTGACTTTAAATAAGTACTTACCTGTCCTGGGTGCCCACGATGTCGGCCGCCCGAGGACGACCCGTCGCTCGGCTCTCGGGTCCCGGCACCGCCATCCTAGGTAAGGGAAACAGGCAGTGGAGCCTTGCGGCTTCACTGCCAGTTTCCTACTGCGCACGCGCGAGCGGTGCGGCGCTCTGTGAATGGCCCCGTGGTGTTCTGGGAACACACACAGTTCCCAGAAGACAACTGGGCCCCACACCGAGGAGAAGAACACGCTGCAGAAAAGGAAGAGGCAGATTAGGAAGACTGCCTAGCAACAAGGGTTTAGGTAAGTTTACATTTTTTTTTCAAATGTTTTTTTTTTTTTATTTTTTTTAGGATTTTTGGTGATTTTTTTTTTTTCAGGGTGGCCCTCCACTTTAAGATGGCCACGGCCTGCTGTAAGTTTATAAAATGACAAACTACTGCTATAAACTAACAAAACAGACCTTAGTTTACAGACTAACTTTACTAGAATACATTAAGCTTGTGTATTATAGGGGTATTTTTATTTAAAAAGCATAATTTCGGCCGGAACACCACTTTAATTTAAAAATCCCTAAACAGAGCTATCCTATACAGAGGTTTCCAGATGGACTCTATCTTCTTGGTCAAAGCTATCCCTTTTCCAAATTGTTTCATGACATCCAAAGACCTAAAGGGTGCATACCTTCAGGAATCGCAGAGGCATTTATGGTTAGCAGTAAGGACAGGTGGTCAGGTAATCCACCTACAGTTCAGAGCTTTGCCTTTTATCCGCACCAAGGATTTTTACAAAGGTAATGGTGCAGGCATAAGCCCCACTATGTATGCAGAGTGTGTCTGTAATTCCCTATCGTGACAACCTGCTGTTCTTTGCCACCTCAGAGGAGGAGCTAGCGGACGATTTGATTTTGGTCTAGAGACATTTGGAGAGTCTAGGGTCTAGAGTCTAGTTTCTATCCAGCAAAAGATATTTCTCCCCGGGAAAAAGATAGCAAAACCAGTCAGTCATTTTTATTGCTCTAGATGCCTTGGTTCTCCACTCTCCTCCATTTGTCAGTAAAGCTGTGTTGGTCATTTCACCTCAGAAAGTATTTACTCCTTCAGGGTTTGCTGCATCATCCAGAGGTCAAGGGTTTAAGATTAACAGTCTAGATTCTGAGCAGTTGCTAATAAGAAAGGGTCTCTGGGATCGCTTGATTTGCACTTTACTAGCAAGTCGCAAGGAAGTAACTAAAGTAGACATGTGCACTGCCGAAAAATGTATTTGTTTTTTTTCCCCTTTTTCAGGTGATTTGTTATGATTGAAGATTGTTGTTTTGAATACATTCGTAACTTCGGAAAAATTCGAATTCGTCATGTTCCATTCGTTTAGATGCCGTATTCGTAAATTCAGAAATTCATAAATTCGAAAATTTTTAAATTATAGGTATTGGAAGTTCCTTTCAAATTTGACAGTTTATGAACATAATGAATACAATTTTTTTTTTTAACAAGAAAAATGAATACCAATTTATCCGAAATAACGAATGCCGCATCTAAATGAATGAAACGTAACAAATTAATAATAATAATAATAATAAAGTTTTTATTATTATTAATTTGTTACGTTCCATTCGTTACTTTCCATTTGTTATTTTGGATAATTTGTAACTTCAGATAAATTCGTATTTGTTATGTTCATTAACAGCCAAATTTGAAAGGAAATTCCAATACCTATAATTTATTAGTTAGTAATAGTTATTATTACTAGTTAGTTATTTTTTCGGATTTTTGTTCTTATTTTCAATCTGTTGAATTTTCTGATTTTCGAATGTTCAGATTTTTTGGATTTTCGAATATTCAGATTTTCGGAAAAATTTGTTAAACGGGTTTTCATTAATTCGAATATTTCTGAATTAACGAATTAGTCGAACTTTGTCGAAAAACTAATTTGGAACGAATCAAATTGTTCATATCTAAACTAAAGACATTTGTGGCAAGAGATAGAAGGTATTCAACGCATTCCAATGTGCATACAGTGGTATTCTCTTTGATTCTGGATTTTTTACAGGAGGTTATTGACAAGGACCTAGCCCTTAGAACCCTCAAAGTGCAGGTTGTTGCTTTAAGTGTTTTGCTGGGGGAATGCAGTATTTCTCAAAGGAGAACTTTGGTTGTCAAATTTTAGAGGACTAGCTAGACCTAAGCCAGTGTCTATTAGTGGGACCTTTTGGTAGTTCTTTAGGCTTCGACAAAATAGACTTTTGAACCTTTGGGTTCGGCAGCTTTAAGGTGCCTCATGCTTAGGACTGTGTTCCTAGTGGTGGTGAACCTCACCCCTCAGTCTTTAGCTCTTCCTCTGTCTTATCTCACGTATTATGCCTTTTTTAATACCATTGCCATGTACATTTGTGTGTGTGTGTGTGTTTGTTTATATATTTTTTTGTTTTTTTTCCATTCCCTCAGAGATTGTTTCTTTTTTTAACATTCTTCCTAAAACGGAGTTCTAGTCACCTGTGAAAAAAATAAGTCTGCAGCTACAAAAACTGTAGCTGCTGACTTTTAAAAACAGCCACTCGCCTGTCCCACGATCCAGCGGTGTGCTCACCCCAGGCAGTTTCACCCGCTGTCTTCGTTCCTCTGCGCGGGCATCTTCACTATGGGCACCCAGCTGTGACAGTTTGGATGCAGACCTGTCAGTGTCCCAGAAGACTGCGAGGGGGGGTATCGGGGGAGGAGAGAGGGAGGAGAACTTCCGTTTCAGATCACCTAGGTGGTCGGAATGAAAGTGGAAGTGAGTTCCTGTCAAAATCGGGTACCCACTCACTCCCCTTCCCACTCCTCAAAAATGCCAATTCTTCAAGAGAAGCGGGGGAAAAGTCCTTAAAGTGGAACTTCCCCTTTTAGGTGGAGCTCCGCTGTAAATGCTTCTGAAAAATTGTATGTGCAAATAAAAAAACATCACAGACAGTACTGAATTGTTTCTATGTTATAGGTGTATCTTATAGATTTTTGACTGCTAATCATAAAAATAATCTGTAATTTGACCTATCACATACTATTTTACAGAAATTTTCTATTTTTTGCAAATTCCTATATACCTGTATATATTATGTTTACTGATTTTTGCTTGCATTATAAGATTCTTTGTGTAGCTCATGCATATCCAGGCATGCTATCACGGCATATTGCATAACATTTGTGGAACTGGTAAATTTTGGGCATGCCTAGGCATTCTTAGGCTGGATAGATTCTGCCTGAAAAGGCAATGAAATAAGCCTGCACGCAAATATGCTATTCACATCATTGATGTCAGTTACCATGTATCTTGATGCGATTATTTCAAGGCATACATAACAAGAAAGTCCGTTAGAGACTTGCAATGGGATGATTGGTGCAAACAACATGTCCTTTGACACCCGCCACTCCATAGAGAAGACTGGATGGTCCGATCGGGTACACCTGAAAAACACTGGCGGACCTTATCGGTCTATTAGTGTGAAAAGGGCCTTAAATGACCAGGTGAGGGACTTCAAAATCAAAAGCAGAACTACTGGACTCAAGACTGCAAGGATGGTGTTTGCTATCAGCAACATTAACTAATTTCTTTGCACAGGTTGACAACTTTGTTTTCTGTAATTATGTTGAAGGTTTGTTCAGTTTTGGGTTGTAATAATCTACTAGAATGGTGTCTCTTTATTGATTCATCAGTTTTTAAGCCTTAAGGTTGTCTTCTTACACAAAGGTAATATACTGTACAGCCTTTAATACTTGTTGACTATCCTGCACAAATAAAAGAAACATACAAAAACATGGAACTGTTGTTGAATCCAATCAAGTACGCCAAGTACACCTGGAAAATCTTTGGAGATCTAAAAGAAATGGCTCTGCTGCTTGAAATGCAGCTCAGATATATTAAGTACTGTTACATATGCGAATGGGACAGCTGTACAGGAGAGTTGCACTGCATTAAAAAGAAATGCACTTTTCTGTCCATTTACCACAGTAAACTGTGTTTACTATGTTTAAGTTTGTGAATGAACAGGAAGCCACTCAGCACAGAGCACTTCTCAATGATTCACTGTCCAGTGCAGCTGAGGCTGCAGAGAAAGGGACTAGGGAAACTCTGTCCTCAGTCCCTTTTTGTGTCTCAAAGTGAGACATCAGGAGTATATTTAAACCCCTGATTTTTCACCCCATCAGGGATGTTAAAAAAATGTGTAGCACCCTCTAGCTTAGGTAGGTGCTAAAGTTAGATTTTTGGCCAGTACAGGTAAATTTAGGCAGGCCTAGCTAAAAGCTAGGCCTGTTTGTTTTTGATCTGTGGGGCTGGGAGTGGTTTAGAGTAGGCTGGTGACTCACAGGCAGTGTCACTTCTTGGTTACCTCCCTCTGGCTCTCAGAAGATTCTGGAAGCAGAGGAGGGGAAGAGAGGTGGAGCTGTCTGGGGTGTGGTAATGAGGCCTGACCAATCCACAACTAGGGTTGGCAGGGGGCAGGCCTCCTTAAATAACTTGGGTCAGCCCAGCTGGGGAGAAGTTGTTTGGGTGGAAGAACCGAGAAATGGAGTGTTGGGCTGTCGGGGCCTTGGAGGGAGCCCCCCTGTCTAGGGGGGTGACCTTGGGCCAGAGGCTCGGAGCTGTGAAGGAACCCCACACAACCCAAGGGGTGTCCTGAACAGAAATAGGAGAGGACAGCAGGGAGCACTGCCGGGAAAGTCTTCAGGAGGGTTCCACCAGGTGTCAGCGAGTGAAGGCACAGTCGGGAGAGCTGGGAAAGGCATGCCAGGAGTGCATGAGCCAGCGGGAGGGACTGTGATGTTACTGGTGTGGAAGTTGGGCTGCTGCAGCCGGGAGGGCTGGCAGAGACTGCACAGGACTGACTGGGACCAGTAGTCCACCTTGATACAGCTAGCACTAAAGACTTTGTTTTCTACTGCTATCGTTTGCTACACCAAAGGGACCCATGGTCCCTGCCAGCGAATGACAAATCCCTAAAGTTGGGCTTTATTCAGAGTTGAGCCTAACCATGTGCTAGCTGTGCCAAGAACCAAGTATTGCACAGGAGAGAAAGTAACAGTGTACAAATAAGCATTGTGCTGGAGAAATCTGGAGCTTTAGAGGTTTGTAATATTCCGAAGGGACAGTTTGTCTGTTGAGAAAGGAATTGCTCTTTTCTAAGTGATTTCAATTCCCAGTCCCAAGTTATAGTTTAGAGGTTCATTGAGAGGTTATCAGAGGAACTTTCTGGAGGAAGAAAAAGATAAAGTTCGGGATTTAGATAGGAACTTTTTAGTGTCACATCCCAAGATTATCAAGGAACCTAAACATGACTTTAATTTGGTGTTGCGGCCGAAATTATACTTTTTAAATAAAAATACCCATATAATACACAAGCTTAATGTATTCTAGTAAAGTTAGTCTGTAAACTAAGGTCTGTTTTGTTAGTTTATAGCAGTAGTTTGTTATTTTATAAACTTACAGCAGGCTGTGGCCATCTTAAGTGTGGGCATCTGAAGGCAGACTGTATTTCTTCCTGGATCTCATCCTTGCAGATCTCGCACATGCTCAGTGCAGCACAAGCAGTGTAATAGGTTTCAGGTCAGGTTTCCATAGCAACGGCAGTGTCAGAGGAAGTTGCCGTCCCTTCCCAGAAGGCATTGCAAACAGGAAATGATGCGATGGGCCACGGCCAGGGAGGAGGAAGTGAAAAATGAATACAGCAAATATACAGTAGGTGCTGAGAAAAAAAATAAGAAAATATTCAATTTGTTTACAGTGCACAGTTTAGTGAGGGATGCTGAAAATTTGTAAAAGTGGGTGGAACTCCACTTTAAGTTGGTGTTGGATTATAACTCACAACATTAGAAGCTTGAGAAAATAATAAATAAACATTGGAGAATTCTGTTAAGGGATTGATCTTTGGCAAAGGTTCTCCCTGTGTGTCCCCAATTTATTTATCGAAGGGCCCCAACTTTAAGGGATTTGGTCGCCCCTGGTGTACTGGACCCACCTGTCATTAAAGAAAATAATTTATTTAAGTTTCTGTCTGGTTTCTATGCGTGTGGATGGTGTTCAGCATGTAGGCATTCTCGTAACTACATAAAAAAAGTAAAGAATTTTCCTCCATGGTTACCAATAAAAAAAAACCTGATTAAGGACCTTACAACATGTAACACCGAGGGCGTGTTCTATATGTTGGAGTGTGACTGCGGTTTCCAATATGTTGGCCGGACAAAAAGGACATTAAGTGTACGTATAGGCGAACATGTTAATAACATCAAAAAAGGCCTTAGTGTCCCACAGTGTGTCCAAACATTTTCGGCACCATCATGGGTATCCTAGGTGTCTTAAGTTCTGGGGGATTGAAAAAGTCAGTAAACATTGTAGGGGGGGGGGGGGGGTTTGTCATTCAGTATAAGTAGAAATGGTATACCTTTCATCATAGGCCTTGTTGACTCCTCTCCAAATGTAGCGTTTATGGTTGTGGCCAAAAAGCTCCATTTTGGTCTCATCACACCAAATGACTTTGTGCCAGAAGGTTTGAGGCTTGTCTCTGTGCTGTTTGGCGTATTATAAGCGGGATACTTTGTGGCATTTGCATACTAATGGCTTTCATCTGGCGACTCGACCATGCAGCCCATCTTTCTCAAAGTGCCTCCTTATTATGCATCTTGAAACAGTCACATCACATGTTTTCAGAGAGTCCTGTATTTCACCTGAAGTTATTTGTGGGTTTTTCCAGCCATTCACATGCATACAAGACTGTACGTGGCACATGCGGCTCCCTGGTCCCAGGAAAGCTCCAGGAAATTATGCCAGGCATCTAAAATTCCTGTTTGAACCCTGTGTGCATGAACCCTAAAGCTGGGTTCACACTGATGCAAATTGAATGCAGGTTTCCCCGCATCCAATTTGCATGACAGGAGACTGTGACTGGCTCTCAATGGAGCCGGTGCACACAGCTCCGGGGGAACCGTGACCTGCATTGGAAAAGGGTCCTGTGCATCTTTGGCTCCATTTTAGGTGTGAATTCGGGCAAAAATGCACACCTGATTCACACCTTAATCAGTGTACTGGATCCCCTTCTGGGACTCGCGGCCGCATCAGTGTGATCCCAGCCTAAAAGTGATCATACAGACTTGCATTATGCAGCTATAGTCCATCATGGTCACTATCAGGAATCTGGTCTAGAAAAAAAGATATTGCATGTAGCTGGAGTGACTGTGTGTAGACAAGTAGCTGATTTTTGTTTTCTTTTACAGGGTTTGGATTACTTTAGAGGAACAAATACTCCAAACTAGGGATGAGCTTCGTGTTCGAGTCGAACCCATGTTCGATCGTTCGTCGAATTGTGAACGATATGGGCTGTTCACGCCAAATTCGTGTGGCACGTCACGGCCCATAATTCACTGCGGCATCGCAGTGCATTGCTGGCTGATGATTGGCCAAGCATGTACTATGACCTGCATGCTTGGCCAATCACAGCGCCATCGGTAGAGAGAGCTGTAATTGGCCAAAGCCAGGGTGGCTTTTGCCAATTATGGCTCAGGGGGTTTAGAACACGCCCCACACTATATAAGGCCGCCTGCACGGCGGCCCTGTGTAGTGTTGTCCGGCGTTGAGAGACAGAGACAGAGAGACAGTGTCATTTCATTTGAGATAGCTAGATTAGGCAGGACAGTCAGTGAGTTAGCTGCACTTACAGTGTATTGTGTATATATATGCATCCCAGGTGTTGTGTGTGTGTGTGTGTGTGTATGTATATATATATATATATTTATATATACACTGTATTCAGTTTAGCTAGATCCGTTCCTGTTATCTACCTACTGACAGGCAGGCTTGTCTTGTTACAGTATTTACAGCTACCTGAAGAAAATTGCTGGTGTTCTTTTGATCCTATTAGTACCACAGTCAGGCAGCTAGACTATTTATAGTTAGTGTAGTGCGTCCTCCTCACAGTGTTCAGTTAAAGCTACAAGTTAGTAACCTCTGCACAGTGTTCAGCTAAAACTACAAGTTAGTGTGGTGCACAGTGTTCAGCTAAAGCTACAAGTTAGGGTAGTGCGTCCTCCTCACAGTGTTCAGCTAAAGCTACAAGTTAGTTTAGTGTGACCTCTGCACGGTGTTCAGCTAAAGCTACAAGTTAGGGTAGTGCGTCCTCCTCACAGTGTTCAGCTAAAGCTACAAGTTAGTGTAGTGAGACCTCTGCACAGTGTTCAGCTAAAACTACAAGTTAGTGTAGTGCACAGTGTTCAGCTAAAGCTACAAGTTAGTGTAGTGTGTCCTCCTCACAGTGTTCAGCTAAAGCTACAAGTTAGTTTAGTGTGACCTCTGCACAGTGTTCAGCTAAAGCTACAAGTTAGGGTAGTGCGTCCTCCTCACAGTGTTCAGCTAAAACTACAAGTTATTGTAGTGCGACCTCTGCACAGTGTTCAGCTAAAGCTACAAGTTAATGTAGTGCGTCCTCCTCACAGTGTTCAGCTAAAACTACAAGTTAGTGTAGTGTGACCTCTGCACAGTGTTCAGCTAAAGCTACAAGTTAGTGTAGTGTGTCCTCCTCACAGTGTTCAGCTAAAACTAAAATTAAGTGTAGTGCAACCTCTGCACAGTGTTCAGCTAAAGCTACAAGTTAATGTAGTGCGTCCTCCTCACAGTGTTCAGCTAAAACTACAAGTTAGTGTAGTGCGACCTCTGCACAGTGTTCAGCTAAAGCTACAAGTTAGTGCGTCCTCCTCTCAGTGTTCAGCTAAAACTACAAATTAGTGTAGTGAGACCTCTGCACAGTGTTCAGCTAAAGCTACAAGTTAGTGTAGTGCGTCCTCCTCACAGTGTTCAGCTAAAGCTACAAGTTAGTTTAGTGTGACCTCTACACAGTGTTCAGCTAAAGCTACAAGTTAGGGTAGTGCGTCCTCCTCACAGTGTTCAGCTAAATCTACAAGTTGGTGTAGTGTGTCCTCCTCACAGTGTTCAGCGAAAACTACAAGTTAGTGTAGTGCGACCTCTGCACAGTGTTCAGCTAAAGCTACATGTTAGTGTAGTGCGTCCTCCTCACAGTGTTCAGCTAAATCTACAAGTTATTTTTTTGCGAGCTCTGCACAGTGTTTACCTAAAGCTACCTGTAGAAGGTTGGTGGTGTTTTCCTGAACCTATCACTACCGCAGGCAGCTAAAGAAGCTACAAGTTATTTTTTGGCGAGCTCTGCACAGTGTTCACCTAAAGCTACCTGTAGAAGGTTGGTGGTGTTCTCATACTACAGGCAGGCAGTTGATTTTGGTAGCTGCAGTATCAGTATATATATATATATATATATATATATATATCCCAGCTTAGTGCAGCTACAGGCCATTAGTAGTGGCCAGTGCTGGTCGTGGAGACGGTGCATCCTCCTCAGCACGTGGCTGTGGGACACGCTTGGCCTTTTTTTCGGCAGCTGGCCGCGTTGAGCCGCAACATGCGGAAGACTTGGTCGGGTGGATTAAGCCGTCCTCATCCTCCTCATCCTCTCTCACCCATGCCCAGGGTACTTTGGAAAAGCAGCGGCCTCTTCCCTCGGCTCAATGTCATCAGTGACTCCTTCCCTAGCCCCACCATGTCCTCCTGAGGAGTCCCTCGAACTGTTTGACCACAGTGTTGGGTACATGCTCCAGGAGGATGCCCAGTATTTGAAAGGCTCTGATGTTGATACTGAGCTAGATGAAGGCAGTAACGTGAGCACGGACAGAGGGGGTGCCCAAGAAGGACAGCAATCTGGCAGTCATGCTCCCCCTGCTGCAGCATACTGCCAGGCTTGCTCCAGTGATGAGGAGGGAGGGGATGATGAGGTCACTTACTCAACGTGGGTGCCTGTTAGGAGAGAGGAGGAGGAGGCACATCACCAACGAGGCAGGATGCCCTCCAGGGGCCAGCCTAAGGGCAGCACACTGACTGCATCACACCCCAAAGCTCCGTATGTGCAGGGCGCTGCAGTCTCTGCGTGTTATTCAAAAAGTTCTTTGGTGTGGGCCTTTTTTGAGATGAGTGCATTAGATCACACCGCTGCTATTTGCAACATATGTTTCAAGCGTATCTCGCGTGGCCAAAACATCTCCCGCTTGGGCACCACATGCTTGACCAGACATATGTTGACCTGCCATGCAGTTCATTGGCAAGCGTATCTAAAAGACCCACACCAAAGAACAAAGAGGACCTCTCCTTGCTCCTCATCAGCTGAGATCTCCAACCCCACTATACCTTCAGTCCTGTCTGAGACCTGCACTGAGAGGAATGAAGGTGTAGAATTAGGTGTGTCACAGCCAAGTACTTGTGGGCAATCTGCTTTTGGTACACCGACGTCAGATTGTACCAGGCAAATTTCCCTACCCCAGCTGCTGCACCGCCGAAAGAAGTTCGCTCCCAGCCATCCACATGCCCAGCGGTTGAATGCTAGCTTGGCAAAATTGCTAGCACATCAACTGCTGCCTTTTCAGTTGGTAGACTCTGCACCTTCCGTGAGTTTGTGGAATGTGCGGTTTCTCAGTGGCAGGTACCCAAAGGCCACTTTTTCTCACAGAAGGCGATTACGGCTCTCTACTGGCATGTGGAAGGCAATGTCCATGCCTCGCTGGACAGGGCAGTCAGTGGTAAGGTGCATATTACCGCTGACTCTTGGTCCAGCATGCATGAACAGGGACGTTACCTAAGTTTCACGGCGCATTGGGTGACTGCTGGCAGCTGGGAAGGATGCAGGACAAGGTGCAGTAGTGTTGGAGGTTGTTCCGCCACCACGCCTCCAAAATGCCACTACTAATGATTGTGACACACCTCTCTCCTCCACCCCCTCCTTCTTCTTCTTCTTCCTCCATGGCCTCTTCCTTTGCTTTGTCCTCGGAACCAGCGGTGCTCCGTAGGCGTTCAAGGGGCTATGCATGTACGCAGGCCAAAAGATGCCATGCGGTGCTTGAGCTGGTGTGCTTGGGGGACAGGAGCCACACTGGGGCAGAGGTTCTGTCAGTTCTGCAGGGGCAGGTTCAGAGGTGGTTGACGCCACGCCAACTTAAGGCAGGAATGGTGGTTTGCGACAATGGCACCAACCTCCTCTCTGCCCTCCGACAGGGACAAATGACCCATGTGCCCTGTTTGGCTCATGTCCTTAACTTGGTGGTGCAGCGGTTCTTGGGCAGGTACCCGGGCTTACAGGATGTCCTGAGGCAGGCCTAGGAAAGTCTGTGTGCATTTCCGCCGGTCATATAATGCCAGTGCTCGGCTGACGGACCTCCAAAAGGAGTTTAACCTGCCCAAGAACCGCCTAATCTGTGACATGCCCACCAGGTGGAACTCAACATTGGCCATGCTGCAACGGCTGCACACGCAGCAGAGGGCCATCAATGAGTGCCTGTGCGACTATGGCACCAGGACAGGGTCAGGGGAGCTTGTTTTTTTTCCCCACGCCAGTGGGCCATGATCAGGGATGCATGCACTGTCCTGTCACCATTTGAGGAGGCCACGAGGATGGTGAGCAGTGACAGTGCGTGCATCAGTGACACTGTCCCCCTTGTCCACCTGTTGGAGCACACGCTGCGTGGAATAATGGACAGGGCACTTGAGGCAGAACAGAGGCAGGAAGAGGAGGACTTCCATAGCTCTCAAGGCCCCCTTTATCCAGACAGTGTTCCTGCGTGCCCGCCGATCACACAGGAAGAGGAGGAGGAGGATTGTGTCAGTATGGAGGTGGAGCCTGGCACTCAGCATCAGCAGCAGTCTTTAAGGGATCAGTCCCAAGAAACACATGGACTTGTACATGGCCGGGAGGAGGTGGCTGCGGACCATGTCGTCCTTAGTGACCCAGAAGACACCGGACCGAATGCCTCACCAAACCTAGGCTTCATGGCCTCCCTAATCCTGCAAAGCCTGCGTAAGGATCCTCGTATTCGTGGTATCAAGGAGAAGGACCAATACTGGCTGGAAACCCTCCTTGATCCACGTTACAACGGTAAGGTTGCGGACCTTATTTTGACGTCGCAGAGGGAGCAGAGGATGAAACATCTTGGGGAGGGCTTGCAGAAAGGTCTGTGCAACGCATTCCCAGAGACAGGGAGGTTACAAACTCTTGTTTCTGGACAACGTGTTGCTGAGGCTTCGGTCAGTCAAAGAAGGAGCGGTGGAGAAGGTGGCCATCTGACCGATGCGTTCAGACAATTTTTTAGTCCGCAGCCCCAAGGTATGATCGGTTCCAGCAACCATTGCCAGCGTCTGTTTTACATGGTGCAGGAATACCTAGGGGCAAGATCTGACTTGGACACCTTTCCCACCTAAAATCCTCTGGGTTACTGGGTCTTGAGGATGGATCACTGGCCAGAGCTTGCACAGTATGCAATTGAGCTACTGGCCTGTCCTGCATCCAGCGTTCTTTCGGAATGCACATTCAGTGCTGCTGGAGGCTTTGTAACCGATCACAGGGTGCGTCTGTCCACCGACTCGGTTGATCGACTGACCTTCATAAAAATGAATCAGTCTTGGATCACCACAAGCTACCAAGCACCTGATGCTGACGTAACCGAATATTTTTTTTTTAAATCTCAGATCCCATCAAAGACTGCCTATGCTGATGCTGAGTGAATATCCTGAGTAATTATCCTCTTCCTCCTCAATGATCACGCTGATAGCTTGTAAGAACATTTTTGGTTCTGGGCGCCGCCATCAGTGCCTAAGGCCCAATTTTTCAGCCCCTGTTTAACAGGGGCGTGTAATTACAATTTTTGATGCAATACTTTGCAACAGGGCTCGTTTCAACTAGAGTATCTGTGAGGGGTTGCAGTGTTGTGGCACTAGCACCAGTGCTTAAGGCCCAATTTTTCAGCCCCTGTTTAACAGGGGCATGCAATTACAATTTTTGATGCAATACTTTGCAGCAGGGCTCGTTCCTGTGTTCCAACTAGAGTATCTGTAAGGGGTTGCAGTGTTGTAGCACCAGTGTGTAAGGCCTAATTTTTCAGGCCCCTGTTTAACAGAGGCGTGTAATTACAATTTTTGATGCAATACTTTGCAGCAGGGCTCGTTTCTGCATTCCAACTAGAGTATCTGTGAGGGGTTGCAGTATTGTGGCACCAGCACCAGTGCCTAAAGCCCAATTTTTCAGCCCCTGTTCAACAGGGGCATGTAATTACAATTCTTGATCTAATAATTCACAGCAGGGCCCGTTTCTGCGCCCACCAAGAGCGAGTTAGGACTTACAGTGTTGTGGCACCAGCACCACCACCACCACCAAAGGCTCAATTTTTCTGCCCTTGCTCAACAGGGCCATGTAATTACAATTTTTGATCTGATATTTCACAGCAGGGCCCGTTTCTGCGCCCACCAAGAGCGAGTGAGGACTTACAGTGTTGTGGCACCAGCACCACCACCACCACCAAAGGCCCAATTTTTCTGCATGTAATTACAATTCTTGATCTAATATTTCACAGCAGGGCCCTGTGAGGGATTACAGTGTTGTGGCCACAACAACACCTAAGGCCCAAATTTCTGCTGAGTATTTAGGGCAGGCCCCTACTTTCAAACATCCAACTTACAAACTACTCCTACTTGCAAACGGAAGGAGACAACAGGAAGTGAGATGAAATCTACCCCTAGGAAGGGAAATTCTCTCCTGTAAGAGTTAATATGGGAAAAACATTTCTCCTTTCCACTGATGCTTTATCACCAATCCTTGTTTCGCAAAAAACCCCAAATTTTCAAAAAACATTTGTCATTGGGACAAAAAGTGAGGTGAAATCTTCTGAAGAGGAGCACAGACAGCAAAATGTCAAAGGGGTGATAACCCTTCCCTATGTTTTCCAAAAAGCTTAAAAAAGTTTTTTTGGCTGGAGTTAAACACGTTAAAAATGTACCCGTTCAAAATTACAAACATTTTCTACTTAACAACAAACCTACAGTCCCTGCCTTGTTTGCACCGCCTGTATACTGCTGTTCAGAGTATATAGGGCCTGGTGGCCCCACACCTTTCCTTTTTTTAATTTGGGTGTGGAGTTCCCCTTAATTTCCATACAAGACCCAAAGGGCCTGGTAATGGACTGGGGGGTACCCATGCCGTTTGTCTCACTGATTTTCATCCATATTGCCAGGACCCGACATTACATTAAACCCGCAAGCAGTTTTAAATGACTTTTTTTCCTTTAAAAATTACATTTTGTGCAGGGACTGTTCTAAGCACGGGTAACACGCGCCACTTTACAGGCATACTATAGACACCCCCCAGCTACAATATTTAAAGGAATATTTCACTTTTTTTTTTTTACTTTAAGCATCATTAAAATCACTGCTCCCGAAAAAACGGCCGTTTTTAAAAGTTTTTTTTGCATTGATACATGTCCCCTGGGGCAGGACCCGGGTCCCCAAACCCTTTTTAGGACAATACCATGAAAATTAGCCTTTCACAGGTTCTGGTGCGAACCGAACCAGGGGTTCGTCTTCCCACTCTTTTTAACTTAGATGGACTTTATTGTTTGTTCATTATTTTAAGCGCTACACCTTCTTTTTTATGTTCTGCTATTGTGTCCAGCAATTTAGTGTCAGCTGCTTTTCTATTTGTCTATTGTATATTTATTAGCGCAACAGATTTTTTTACTTAATAAAGCTATTCTACAGTAGGTCCAGTACAGGACACCAGCCATTAGTCATTTTGTTTTTTGTTTATTTATTTTGCCAACAGAGCCTCTTTAGGACTCATTCAGATGGGCGATTATTCTCGTTCTCCATGCAGAGCTGTTGGCGGTTGTGTGTGCATCCACCTCGGAGGTGCATGCAGCAGCACATATAAGTAGATCCAAATGCAGTGGCTGCAAGGACACAATCTTTGACATATGGGAAGGAGAGGGTATATGTTTCAAACACACAATGTCTGTGTTCGGATCTGTGTACCCGCTCTTGCCTGCATGGCAAACTTTGACATGTGCTTCCTATGTGAGCTCGGAGGTTCATACACACGTATCTGCCAGTGGCTCTGCACACACACTTATTTTGTTGTGTGTGTTTTACAAGTGATGACATGACCCCTGTCATCGGCTGCATAAGGAGCTTATTGTAGAGAGCTGGGTGTGGGGACTGCAGGGGGAGCATGTCAGCAGGAGGCAGAGAAACTGCAGTACACTGATCTTCCATGTAAAGAGCTGTGAAGGAGGGCATGTCAGCACAACTCTGTCCACTGGAGTACTGGCAGGCAAGCAAACTGGGATGGATGTGTTTACATGTAGTGTGGTCAGTTTGACAGAGGAAAGCAGAGAGACTGGCAGGATCACCAGCTATTTCACACAAAAGAAGCAATGCAAATAGAATAGGATACTTTATGCAAGTACATGGTAACACAGTCACATATCATGAATATGAAATATTGGGGTAACATACATCCTAAAAAGGTAAGCTGTATTACTTTTCTAATGACCAAATGATTAAACTGAAACTGCTATTGTGGATTATCCTTGTGTAAATTTTGCAATATGTCAATAAAGTCAGTCTCCAGCACTTAAAGCTTCATAAGGAAGCATGTCAATTTACAGGTCTTGTGATCAACTACCAAATTTGTCCTAATGGAGTTTCTCTGTTATGACAGCAGAAATATGGCAATTGTTCTCGTTCAAAGGCAAACTGTGTGTTTTGCTCACAGCAGTCAATTACCTTTTCTTTCCATCTTTCTGTAGTAGATTTAAAGGGAGTCCATTTGGTGTTTCGATATGTTTCTATTATTGTATTTTTATTTGTAGGTTATGAAAAATAATACTAGCAAAGGTATGCCTGTAAATAAACAAGTTAATTTATGCAGCTAGCTCTGTTCTGAGAAATTAAAAGCACACTCTTAGGTATGCATGACTGTCCAAACCCACAATATTATGGATAGACACATAATATTTGGTCAAGTGTTCCATTATGGAGGGGCTTAGAGTGTCAGCTAATCAGGGCAGGAGGTGGAGGAGAAGAGAGTGACAGCTGACCATGGAGCATTGGGAGATGGAGAGAAGGCAAAGTAGTAACTGATTGGAGAGAAAAGAGGAAGCTAATCATGTTCTGGAGATAGTGATAATATAGAAAGTAGTAGATGGTCATGGTCAAGACTCAGGAGTAGAGCTAGGCAAAGTTTGAGCTGATCAAGTACTGGGGAGAGACAGAAGGCAGGGACTAAATCATCAAGGATGATGCAATATAGTAGAGGCAAAGTGTGAGTTGATGAAGGACAAGGAATTAAAGAGAAGTGGCAAAGGAGATGGTTGGATCTAATCAGGTGTTAGAGAAGGCCGAGCATGATGTCATCATGGACCACTGGGAGAAAAGGTAGAGTGAGGTTTTACAGGTTTTACAAGGACGGGGGAACAAAATTGTGCCTGAGAGCTAATTGTGGACAAGGAAGGAAGGAGGCAGTGCAAGGACCCAAGGGTTAGAAAGGGAACTGAAGTGTCAGCTGATCGTTTCCTACAGGAATAGGATGCAAAAGAGGAGCTGGTCACAGACTGGAGCATGAAGAGAGGAGAGGCAGAGAGAGAGCTGATTGTGGACTAGGGGGAGAGTAATGAATGGCCCGTCATGTCTTCCTTCTGCTGGAGGAATGGTAGATTATAATTCCTCTTTTGATGTGAATTCCTGTTGCAGCAGTATTCATTTTTCCCGGTGCGGCTAGCAGCATAGTCTCAGGTAACAGGTATATAAAGACCAGAATCAGTCAGTAACAACGGATGGACTAATACAGTCTGCTAGAACACATAAAAGTAGTACTAAGCTTTTTTACTGGAAATCCCAGCATACTTAGCAAACATCATTTCAGGTATATATTCTGTAATACATGTTTATTTTGCTACAAATGATGAGAAAAATAATATACATTAGTTAACAAAATTATTAACGAATAAAAAAATAAATAAAAAAAATATTACCCATTATTTTTTTCCTTAAAGCGAAGTTCCAGCCTCAATTTTTTTTTTTTTTAAGACAGCAGCTACAAGTACTGTAACTGGTGAATTATAATAAGAACACTTACCTGTCTAGGGAGCCCGCGTTGTCACCCCCCCCCCCCCAGGCTGATTTGTGCAGGCGCCGGCATTGCAACTAAGGGAAACTGGCAGTGGAGCCTTTAGGCTTCACAGCCGGTTTCCTACTTCGCATGCAAAAGTTGTGCTACGCTTTCTGAATGGCCACCTCGTCTTCTGGGACACACACACAGGTCCCAGAAATCCCAGAAGGTAGCGGGGGAAAACGAGGAGGGCTCGGCGCAGGAGAAGTTGTACTTCGCCACGGCCCGGCTGCGACGGAAGTACACCTTTGTACTTCTTAAAAGGTAGGGAAAAAAAATTAAATAATAATATATATATCCAAAAACAAGGGCTGGAAGGGTGGTCTTAAGTTTTAATGCCCCGTACACACGGTCGGACTTTGTTCGGACATTCCGACAACAAAATCTTAGGATTTTTTCCGACGGATGTTGGCTCAAACTTGTCTTACATACACACGGTCACACAAAGTTGTCAGAAAATCCGATCATTCTGAACGTGGTGACGTAAAACACGTACGTCTGGACTATAAACGGGGCAGTGGCCAATAGCTTTCATCTTTTTATTTATTCTGAGCATGCGTGGCACTTTGTCCGTCGGATTTGTGTACACACGATCGGAATTTCCGACAACGGATTTTGTTGTCGGAAAATTTTATAGCCTGCTCTCAAACTTTGTGTGTCGGAAAATCCGATGGAATATGTGTGATGGAGCCTACACACGGTCAGAATTTCCGACAACAAGGTCCTATCACACATTTTCCGTCGGAAAATCCGACCGTGTGTACCGGGCATCAGACCTTCTTGTAAAGTTGGGTGGAACTCCGCTTTAAGAAATAAAATAGACACAGATTAAGCAGCAAAAGCTGACATTTCTTTCGGACATTTGTCCTGCAGAATTTAGGGGCATGAAGTTGCAAGCTAAAACTTCAGCAAAAGTAGAATCTTTCTGCAGAGAAAAACTATATCCAGCTGGTGAGGTTTCTGTTGCAGGCATACAACCAGGAACTGTGATAACTGGTTAACAAATATACAGTATGTTACGACTAATGTGTTGGGGAATCAGAAAATTAAAACAGATCTATGTGTTTAGGATGGTATGTGTCATTTTGGGTTTACACAACATGGCAAACAAATTATTTCTGTTCCTCTTTTATAGTCACACCACAAAGCCACTTCCATGAACCACATTCAGATATTTCTCTATTCAAGTCTACAGCTGGTACGACAGCTACTACAGTTAGAACTACTCCTGAAAAAGAAACTGCCTTAGTTGGCTTTACACCAAAAGCTCTATCAAACTATTGTATAGATCCTCAGAAACCTAATCCATTGTTTTTGGTCTATAAATAATGGTGTTAATGCATTTAGAAAATGTAGCAAAGAAAATGTTTGCATTATAGTAATCAGACCACAGCTGTTTTTTCCTAATAGAGGTTAAAGAGAAACTGCAGTGTGCTCGCATGATTTGTAATAAAAACATCTTTGCCATTCTGAAGCTTCCCTCCAACCACTTTGCATATTATTTTATAAACACTGTGATTCTGTTCTTGCCAAAGATGCTGCAGAAATCTCCCTCCACTGATTCTGGCTGCAACCATTTTAACTGTGGGCAGCTGCAGCTACTGCCTGTTCACTTCCTGGATTTAAACAGACAAACAAAGGCATATCTCCTACTCTTCAGTCCTGCAGCCCTCATTAGCCCTCTTATGACTCATCCCCCCCTCCCTTCCTGGCAAACTCTCACGAGAGTGAGAGAGAGCTGTGCATGATGTCATAAGCCTAGGCTAATGACCAGACAAGAAACAGGAAGTGGGCTGTATAAGGTATTTACTGGCAGAAAAAAAAATGTTTTACTATCCAAAGTTAAAAGAACAAGGGCAGAAGATTTAACCACTTCAGCCCGGAAGGATTTGCCCCCTTCCTGACCAGAGCGTCGCTTTAACTGCTAATTGCGCGGTCATGCAATGCTGTACCCAAACAAAATTTGCATCCTTTTCTTCCCACAAATAGAGCTTTCTTTTGATGGTATTTGATCACCTCTGCGGTTTTTATTTTTTGCGCTATAAACGGAAAAAGACAGAAAATTTTGAAAAAAAATGATATTTTCTACTTTTTGTTATAAAAAAATCCAATAAACTCAATTTTAGTCATACATTTAGGCCAAAATGTATTCGGCCACATGTCTTTGGTAAAAAAAATATCAATAAGTGTATATTTATTGGTTTACGCAAAAGTTATAGCATCTACAAACTAGGGTACTTTTTCTGGAATTTACACAGCTTTTAGTTTATGACTGCCTATCTCATTTCTTGAGGTGCTAAAATGGCAGGGCAGTACAACCCCCCCCCCAATGACCCCATTTTGGAAAGTAGATACCCCAAGGAAATTGCTGAGAGGCATGTTAAGCCCACTGAATATTAAATTACTTTGACCCAAGTGATTGAATAATGATAAAAAAAAAATTAAAAAAAATACAAAAAGTTGTCACTAAATGATATATTGCTCACACATGCCATGGTTATATGTGGAATTGCACCCCAAAATACATTTAGCTGCTTCTCCTGAGCATGGGAATACCACATGTGTGGGACTTTTTGGGAGCCTAGCCACGTACGGGGCCCCAAAAACCAAGCACCGCCTTCAGGATTTCTAAGGGTGTAGATTTTTGATTTCACTCCTCACTACCTATCACTGTTTGGAAGGCCATAAAATTCCAAGATGGCACAAAACCCCCCTAAATGACCCCATTTTAGAAAGTAGACACCCAAGCTATTTGGTGAGAGGCATGTTGAGTCCATGGAATATTTTATATTTTGACAAGAGTTGCAGGAAAATGACAAACTTTTTTTTTTTTGCACAAAGTTGTCACTAAATGATATATTGCTCAAACATGCCATGAGCATATGTGGAATTACACCCCAAAATACATTCTGCTGCTTCTCCTAAATACGGGGATACCACATGTGTGGGACTTTTTGGGAGCCTAGCCGCGTACGGGGCCCCGAAAACCAAGCACCGCCTTCAAAATTTCTAAGGGCGTAAATTTTTGATTTCACTCCTCACTACCTATCACAGTTTTGAAGGCCATAAAATGCCCAGATGGCACAACCCCCCCCCCCCCAAATTACCCTATTTTGGAAAGTAGACACCCCAAGCTATTTGCTGAGAGGCATGTTGAGTCCATGGAATATTTTATATTTTGCCACAAGTTGCGGGAAAGTGACAAACTGTTTTTTTTTTTTTGCACAAAGTTGTCACTAAATGATATATTGCTCAAACATGCCATGGGCATATGTGGAATTACACCCCAAAATACATTCTGTTGCTTCTCCTGAGTACGGGGATACCACATGTGTGGGACTTTTTGGGAGCCTAGCTGCATACGGGGCCCCGAAAACCTAATCTGTGCCTTCAGGATTTCTAAGGGCGTAAATTTTTGATTTCACTCCTCACTACCTATCACAGTTTCATGCAGCCTGTGGGCGTTCATTTTTGATTTCACTCCTCACTACCTATCACAGTTTTGAAGGCCATAAAATGCCAAGATGGCACAAAACCCCCCCAAATGACCCCATTTTGGAAAGTAGACACCCCAAGCTATTTGCTGAGAGGCATGTTGAGTCCATGGAGTATTTTATATTTTGACATAAGTTGCGGGAAAATGACAAACTTTTTTTTTTTTGCACAAAGTTGTCACTAAATGATATATTGCTCACACAGGCCATGGGAATATGTGGAATTGCACCCCAAAATACATTCTGCTGATTCTCCTGAGTACGGGGATACCACATGTGTGGGACTTTTTGGGAGCCTAGCCGCGTACGGGGCCCCGAAATCCAAGCACCACCTTCAGGATTTCTAAGGGCGTAAATTTTTGATTTCACTCCTCGCTACCTATCAAAGTTTTGAAGGCCATAAAATGCCCAGATGGCACAAACCCCCCCCAAATTACCCCATTTTGGAAAGTAGACACCCCAAGCTATTTGCTGAGAGGCATGTTGAGTCCATGGAATATTTTATATTTTGCCACAAGTTGTGGGAAAGTGACAAACTTTTTTTTTTTTTTTTTTTGCACAAAGTTGTCACTAAATGATATATTGCTCAAACATGCCGTGGGCATATGTGGAATTACACCCCAAAATACATTCTCCTGAGTACGGGGATACCACATGTGTGGGACTTTTTGGGAGCCTAGCTGCATACGGGGCCCCGAAAACCAATCACTGCCTTCAGGATTTCTAAGGGCGTAAATTTTTTATTTCACTCCTCACTACCTATCACAGTTTCGTAGGCCATAAAATGCCAAGATAGCACAACCCCCCCCCAAATTACCCCATTTTGGAAAGTAGACACCCCAAGCTATTTGCTGAGAGGCATGGTGAGTATTTTGCAGCTCTCATTTGTTTTTGAAAATGAAGAAAGACATGAAAAATGTATTTTTCTTTCTTTTTTCAGTTTTCAAAACTTTGTGACAAAAAGTGAGGTCTGCAAAATACTCACCATACCTCTTAATAGCTTGGGGTATCTACTTTCCAAAATGGGGACATTTGGGGGGGTTTGTGCCATCTGGGCATTCCATGGCCTCCGAAACTGTCATAGGCATTGAAGAGTGAAATCAAAAATTTACACCCTTAGAAAGCCTGAAGGCGGTGCCTGGTTTTCGGGGTCCCGTACGTGGCTAGGCTCCCAAAAAGTCTCCCACATGTGGTATCCCCAAACTCAGGAGAAGCAACAAAATGTATTTTGGGGTGTAATTTCACATATTCCCATGGCATGTTTGAGCAATATATCATTTAGTGACAACTTTGTGCAAAAAAAAAAAAAAAAAAGTGTCTTTTTCCCACAACTTGTGTCACAATATAAAATATTCCACAGACTCGACATGCCTCTCAGCAAATAGCTTGGGGTGTCTACTTTCCAAAATGGGGTCATTTGGGGGGTTTTGAACTGTCCTGGAATTTTATGCACAACATTTAGAAGCTTATGTCACACGTCACCCACTCTTCTAACCACTTGAAGACAAAGCCCTTTCTGACACTTTTTGTTTACATGAAAAAAAAATTTTTTTTTGCAAGAAAATTACTTTGAATCCCCAAACATTATATATTTTTTTAAAGCAAAGGCCCTACAGATTAAAATGGTGGGTGTTTCATTTTTTTCACACAGTATTTGCGCAGCAATTTTTCAAACGCATTTTTTTGGGAAAAAACATACTTTTTAAAATTTTAATGCACTAAAATACACTATATTTCCCAAATGTTTGATGAAATAAAAAAGATGATCTTAGGCCGAGTACATGGATACCATATGTTGTAAACTTTTTTTTCATGCAGCCTGTGGGCTGCATGAAAGAAAAGAGATTGATCAGTGGGTATGCCCACCATTAGAATACCTCCCTTCATCCACCCACCTCTAATGATGGGCATACATGCACCGTTTATTTATGCCGAAGCATGGGGGCATCCGCCCCAAAAGGTAGGAGCAAATCGCTCCTCCGCCCCTGCTGCCCCCATGCTTCGGCATATATGCTCTTTTTTTAACTGTGGTGGTGAAATCACCTCCTACAGCGCTGGAGTCATGCCTTTATGTATCGTGGGAGCAAACGCTGTTGCTGTCAAGGTAAATAAATCCGCGCTGCAACTGAATGGCGTACCTGCTAAGCAAATGATGGTTAACAATAAAACAAAATAACATTACAGTATAACAGTAAGACTTACAATACCTGCAAAGCAAATACAAAAAAAAATAGTAAAAAAAAAGAACATTTTTTAATGCAACCTGTGCCTAAAATATATATATGCCAAAGCATGGGGGCATCCTCCCGCAAAAGGTAGGAGCAAATCGCTCCCCTGCCCCTGCTGCCCCCATGCATATAAGCTGAAGTATGTAACTGTGAAGGTGAAATCACCTCCGACAGCGCTGGAGTCACGGCTTTATGTATCGTGGGAGCAAACGCTGTTGCTGTCAGGATAAATAAATCCGCGCTGCAGCTGAATTGCGTACCCAAAAACAAAAAAATGGTTAACAATAAAACAGTAAAGTATAAAAAAAATTGCATATCTGAAAAGAAAACATGATAAAACATAACAACAATAAAACATTGCAGAATAGAATACAGTAAAAAAGAGCAGAACAATAGAGAGAAAATAGAGAGAGAGAGAGAGAGAGAACAATAACACGACAACTATTTTTGTTTTTTTTATTTTATGTATTTTTTTGTGTTTTTTTTTTACTTTTTTTTTACACTTTTTTTTGTAACTGTAACTTTTGTAACTGGTACCAGGTTCAGGTCTCTCAAAATGCGATGGCATCTTGGGAGACCCTGTGAAAGTGTGCCTAGTCTGTGCAGTGCTGTACCCTACGCTAAAACTAAACTAGTGTATGGTAGCATTCAAAATATTCACCAAATAGGGCACACCGTATAGCGAGCTCGGTGGTTTTCGCAAAAAGATCTAGGCGGGGATTGGGAGCACTGGATATTGTTAAATATTACTATGCTTCGCATTTAAGAGTCATTGCATCATGGTCCTCCCTTCATGCCCATAACCATTGGACCGCTATTGAGAGGGGAGTATTGTATCCGGTGCATGCTCTCTAATCTGGTCTCCCACTCCCTCTCTGGATCCCATAAATAGACGTCAAAGCACCGCTCCAATGAACTTTACTTTGAGTATCTGGCACAAATGTCTCAAAACTTTTCCACTTATTTCACCCTGTTCTCCCCTTGCGAATGTGCTTTTCATCCCTCCATACCAGAGAGTTTGTCCCTGGGTAGAGTACTCCCATGGATGGAGGCCTCGTTATTCCAGCTATGGAACTTGGTACATCCAACCTCCCGCAGGTTACACAGTTTTGATACTCTACGTGAGAAATTTGGTATCCCAACGCGCCTCTTCGATTTTTACCTACAGACTAGACATTTTTTCCATTCTCAGTCTCCGCTCTTGACCCTAGATAAACCCACTCCCTTTGAATATCTATGTGCACAAGGTCCTCAACAATTACATCTAATATACTCTATACATCATATCCTCCATGAGTCAACGCCTCTCGGTGAGAACACCCACCGACATATGAGTAGATGGCCTCATTTAATAGGCAGACCTATTAGTTCCCAAATGTGGGATAGAATCTGGTCCTCCACTTTTAAGTCCTCAAGATGTGTCTTACATAGGGAGATGTCCATCAAGGTACTCATGTTTTGGTACAAGACTCCAGAAGTTATCCACAAATTTGATCCCTCATATTCGGCTAATTGTTGGTGCTGCGGGTCTGAAATTGGATCCCTATTCCATATCTTCTGGCAATGTTCATGATACAGCCTTTTTGGCACGAGGTAATGTTACTAATACAAAAGGTGGTGGATGTGTCCCTTCCGCTTGATCCCCTAAATTACCTTTTAGGACTACCCATTTCTGGTATTACAAAAAAAGTTAACAGGCTGATTGCATACATCCTTTTAGCAGCCAAACGGCTCATTCCACTGTGTTGGCTTTCCAACTCACCTCCCCCTTGGTCTAGGTTTTTACAATTAATAGCTGAGATTCGAGGGATGGAGTACTTGACAGCCTCTGTGCATGATAGTATCCCCCAGTTTAACAAAATCTGGGAACTCTGGGATCGATCGGAATTTGGTACACCTCCTCTACCCAGTAAACCATGAAGTAAGCCACCTTGTTCTATGCTTTATGTACTGATGAATACTTTTAAAAAATTTCTTTGCTTCTCCGCCTGACCTCGAGACACCTATTGTTGCATTCTTTGAGTTGCTTTTGCATTTTTGTTACGATCTACAGAACACTTTTGTGCTCTGTAAACATGGACATTTGTTGTTTATATTTTTACACCTTGCTTGTATTCAGTTATTTGTATATTCTCTAAAAAACTCTTAAAAAAAACTACAATAAAAAAAAAATATTCACCAATGCAAAGACCAGGATTGTCAGGACAGGAGGGACAATAATAGCGGGTGTCACGCCTATATCCGCGCTTGCTGCAGACACGACATCTTCTTTGGGGGGCTCGTTGGGTAGGGGTACTCGGGAGGACATAAGGAAAATGCCTCTCATGCAGCCGACTTACTGCATTTGGATTGGGAAGGTGAGGTGGAGCACCGTCTGGATACAGAAGGGCTCTGACGATCTCTTCCTGGAATTTAAGGAAGGATCCAGTCCGTCCTGAAGCTCTGTATAGCACATGAGCATTCAGCAAAGCCAATTGAAATAAATAAACAGACACTTTCTTGCACCAGCATCTGGCCTTATAGGCAACTAGGTACGGCGTCAACAACTGGTCGTTGAAGTCCACCCCTCCCATGTTAAGGTTATATTCGTGGACACAGAGGGGTTTCTCCACAACACCAGTCGCCGTAGGAATTTGGACCGTCGTGTCTGCCTGAAGGGAGGTAAGAACGAAAACATTCTTATTATCCCTCCACTTCACAGCGAGCAAGTTATTACACTTCAAGCAGGTTCTCTCCCCCAGCCTAAGACGGGAATCTACAAGCCGCTGGGGAAATCCCCGGCAATTAGGTCGCACGGTGCCACATGCTCCAATCTGATGATCAAACAGGTGACTAAAAAGTGGCACGCTAGTGTAATAATTGTCCACGTACAAGTGGTACCCCTTTCCGAATAAGGGTGACACCAAGTCCCACACAATCTTTCCAGCGCTTCCTGTGTAGTCAGGGCAGTTTGTCGGCTCTACGTGACTATCTTTTCCCTCGTAAAACCATAAAACTACATGTATAGCCTGTGGCCCTGTCACAGAGCTTATACATCTTGACCCCGTATCTGGCACGCTTGCTGGGAAGGTACTGTTTGAATGACAAGCGGCCAGAAAACTTAATCAGGGACTCATCAACGCAGACAACTTGATGGGGCTTAAACAAGTCTGCAAAACGTTGGTTGAAGTGGTTTACGAGGGACCGAATTTTGTAGAGCCGATCGTATCCAGGGTCTCCATGAGGACGACAGAGTTCATTGTTGTTGAAGTGCATGAACTGCAAAATCTGCTCGTATCGTGCCCTGGTCATGGAGGCAGAGAACAAGGGCATATGGTAAATTGGGTCAGTGAACCAATATGACCGCAACTCACTCTTTTTAGTTATGCCCATGTTGAGGGAAAGGCCCAGAAAGATCTTAAATTCAGAAACCGTAATGTTTCCAATCTCTGGCAAGGGAGGACTGGGGAATAGTGGCGATGTGTTGACCAGTATAAAATTGCTTTGGTCCACAATAGATCTATAGAGATCTTCGGTGAAAAACAGCGAATAAAAATCAAGTGATGTAAAATCAACTGTTTCCACCTGAATGCCGGGTTGGCCAGTGAATGGGGGAAGTACGGGTGCTGCAGAGGTGGTGGGTTCCCAATTAGGATTGGCGAATGCAGCAGGAAGGGCACTATGGGCACGGTGGGCCTGTGTTCGTCTTCTTCTTGGTGGCAGCGGGACACTACTTGTGCTTGCCACCTCACCAGCTTGAACTGCACTTATGTTACTGCAGTGCTGGATGTACGACCAGGGTGTACTAGGCCGCTGGTGCTTGCCAGTTCACCAGAAGGAATAGCGGCGCTAGTACTGCTCTGCTCCATACGAGGGACCTGCGATTCTCGCACCTCAACAACAGCAGAAGAAGATCGGAGTCTGGTATGCCTGACCTTGGCAGGGACCACAACTCCGTCGTCAGAGCTATCTGTCATGGAGCCGCTGTCCTCTACAGGATCGTATTCTGAGCCTGAATCTGACAGATGAGTGACTTCCTCTTCACTATCTGTCATGATCGGAAACGTGTAGGCCTCTTCACTAGTGTACCTTTGATTTGCCATTTTGGGCTCTAAATTTAGTGGTACACTAGTGAGACTCACAGGTAAAAAGCTGCTGACTGTTGGCGACTGGATCAAAACGCTACCAAAAAAACTGTTAGCGATCGCAGGGATCGGGCCTGACTCTGCGAACGCTGCAGTTATGTGTTTAGTGTTTTGTAAGTGACAGTGATCGATCGATACTACACTTGGGTGGGCTGGGCTGGGCCAAGGGGCAAAACACAGGTGCTAGCAGGTATCTGGGCTGATCCCGTTTTTGGGAACCCTAAACTGCTGGGGACGCTAGTATAGATCTGATCAGATCAGATATTGATCCGTTCAGATACTATACCACTAAATGAGGTGTATGCTGCATGCGTGGGTGTTAGCGGTACTAGCATTAACCTGACGCTGCCTGGGGTGACGCAGACCCTATCTGACCCTAAAACTTAACTTATATCACCCGCTGGGCGATCAGGGGGTTAAACCTTTATTAGGTAGTAAACGGCGGTGCCCTGACAATATAAAAAATTAACTAACCAGCGTCACCCGTAACAGTTATATGGTGATCACTGGTGAAAGGATTAACTAGGGGGCAATCAGGGGGTTAAAACCTTTATTAGGTAGTATATGGGGGGTCCCTGACGCTATAGAACGCTGATGGCCAACCTAAGTACCTCCTCCCTAACTAGCGTCACCAGTGACACTAATACAGCGATCAGAAAAACGATCGCTTAGTGACACTGTCGACGGGGGGTGATCAAGGGGTTAACCTTTATTGGGGAGCGTTAGGGGGGTATCCTAGACCTAAAGGGGGCTAACACTAACTGCCCCACCACCTATAACTGTCACAAACTGACACCAATGCAATAATCAGAAAAAGAAAACTGCTATTAGTGTTACTGTGACAGGGGGTACAGGGGGGTAATCGGGGGGTGATGGGGGGTGAAAAGTGTGCCTAGAGTGTTCTACTGTTCGTGTAGTGTTGGTGCACTTACTTGGATGCCTTCTCTCCTCAGCGCCAGAACGAAAAAGACCAACACGAGGAGAGATGACATCACTTCCTCTTCCGCTGTTTAAATTTCAGAGGCAGAGGAAGATTGTCATTGGCTGGGAGCGATCGCGAGGGTGTGGCCATGAATGGATGGCCTCCCCCTCACCTCGGACTGCTCAGGGAACAATGCCAACCGCCTCGGGCACCGGGGGCGTTACTTTGCCTGCCCTTGCCATTCTGCCAACGTATATCGTCGTGAAGCGGTCGGCAAGTGGTTAATTGATGGAAAGTTAAAAAAATTACTGAAGGTCCACTTTAAGCAAGTATAGGACCCTTTGCACATTTCGTTATGTACTTGTTTATTAACAAAAATCTATAAAACCCCAACACTAACATTTTAACCACTTGCCAACCAGCCGCCGCAGTTGCACTGCGGCAGAATGGCATGGCTGGGCGAAACAACGTTATGTAACATTGCTTCACTCTGTGGCCAATAGGGGCACGCGCACACCTGTTGCTCGCCCCCGGAGCCGATGCGAGTGTCCGGCGGTCTTGATGACCGCCGGGCTCCCGCGATTGCTCGTGACACACCGAGAACCGGGATCTGTGTGTGTAAACACACAGATCCCGGTTCTCTGAGGGGAGAAAAGACTGATTGTCTGTTCATACAAAGTGTGAACAGCGATCTGTCATCTCCTCTAGACAGTCCCATCCTCCCCTTCAGTTAGAACACATAGAGGGAACACAATTAAGCCCTTGATCACCCCCTAGTGTTAACCCCTTCCCTTGCCAGTGACATTTTTACAGAAATCAGTGCATTTTTATAGCACTGATCACTGTATAACTGCAAATGGTCCCAAAAATGTGTCAAAAGTGTTCGATGTGTCTGTCATAATGTCGCAGTCCCAATAAAAATCGCAGATCGCCGCCATTACTAGTATAAAAATAATAATAAAAATGCTATAAATCTATCCCCTATTTTGTAGACACTATAACTTTTGCGCAAACCAATCAATATACGCTTATTGCGATTTTTATTACCAAAAATATGTAGAAGAATACATATCGGCCTAAACTGAGAAAAAATTAGCTTTTTTAAAAAAAGGGGATATTTTCTATAGCAAAAAGTACAAAAAATGTTTTTTTTCAAAATTGTCGCTCTTTTTTTGTTTATAGAACAACAACAAAAAAACGCAGAAATGATCAAATACCACCAAAAGAAAGCTCTATTTGTGTTGAAAAAAGGACATCAATTTTGTTTGGGTGCAGTGCACGACTGTGCACTTGTCAGTTAAAGCGACGCAGTGCCGAATCGAAAAAAATGGCATTCAGCAGCCAAATCTTCCGGGGATGAAGCGGTTAAATGGATAAGTTATCATATAAATAAAAGCACATTTTTTGCAAGTGAAAAAATATTCATTTACTATTTTATTTTTTTGTAAGAGCCTGGAAAGTATAGCACCCACACTCAGCAGATAGTGGGTGCCATGCAGGACTCTTACAGATGGTCAATGTAAACTGTCTGCTTGTACATCATACGGGCAGGCAGTTTCACAAAGACAGGAAGGCTCAATGAACTACTCAAGTGCTCAACAGCGAACTGCTAGTTCATCGAGAACTACAACCTGACAGCCGCAAAGGCTCTCAGAACTTGTAGTTCATTGATTCACAGGGATCTGTGAATCAATGACGCAGCCGTGTGGCCAGACCCCGCATGGCCACGCTCTTTTCAAATAGTGAAAGCAGGTACACGGAGAAGATCCAGGCCTGTTGTCACAGGGAGTGCGAGGATTGGGGAGCAGCTGCAGGATCGGGAACATGTAACATCATCCACCCTAAAAATGTTTGGAACATGTAAGATGTTCAAATGGTAAACATATTAATGTAATTACAAATTTTCTTTTTAACCACTTCCCACCCGGCCTATAGCAGAATGACAGCCAGGCAGTGGTTCAGTTATCCTAACTGGGCGTCATATGACGCCCTGCAGGATAACAGCCGCTACGCACCCGTGGGGGCCCGCATTGTGGCGATCTGAGGTGCGGTGTGTCAGTCTGACACACCGCTACACCGATCTCGGTAAAGAGCCTCCGGCGGAGGCTCTTTACCATGTGATCAGCCGTATCCAATCACGGCTGATCACGATGTAAACAGGAAGAACCTTTGATCGGCTTTTCCTTACTCGCATCTGACAGACGAGTAGAGAAGAGCCGATCGGCGGCTCTCCTGACAGGGGGGTCTGCGCTGATTGTATATCAGCGCAGCCCCCCCTCAGATGCCCACACTAGACCACCAGGGAAGCCCCCAGGACCACCAGGGAAGCCCCCAGCATGTGGATGGCCAGGTACATCCCCCATGGCCATCCACATGTGAAAAAATATGCCCAAAATATGCCAATCAGTGCCCACGAATGGGCACTGACTGGCATCTCTGTGGCACATTACAAAACAGGGATGCCCAGCAATGCCACCCATCAGTGTCATCAGTGCCACCCATCAGTGTCTATCAGTGCCACCTATCAGTGCCCATCAGTGCCCACCTATCAGTGCCTGCCTATCAGTGCCCATCTGTGCCACCTATCAGTGCCACCCATAAGTACCCATCAGTGTCACCCATAAGTACCCATCAATGCCGCCTATGAGGGCCCATAAGTGCCGCCTATGAGTGCCCATCAGTGCCGCATACCAGTGCCACCTATGCGTGCCACCTATCAGTGCCCATCAGTGCTGCCTATCAGTGCCCGTTAGTGCCACCTCATCAGTGCCACCTCATTGGTGCCACCTCATCGGTGCCCATCAGTACCGCCTTATCAGTGCCCGTCAGTGCAGCCATATCAGTGCCTGTCATTGAAGAAGAAAACATACTTATTTACAAAAAAAGTAACAGAAACAAAGAAAAACTTGTTTTTTTCCAAAAATTTCTGTCTTTTTTTATTTGTTGTGCAAAAAAAAAAAAAATTGCAGAGGTGATCAAATACCACCAAAAGAAAGCTCTATTTGTGGGAACAAAATGATAAAAAATTTGTTTGGGTACAGTGTAGCATGACCGCGTCATTCAAATTGCAACAGTGCTGAAAGCTGAAAATTGTCCTGGGCAGGAAGGTGTCTAAGTGCCTAGTATTGAAGTGGTTAATATACAGTATATAAATCTGCAGCTTTGTTGAAATAATGCAGCAAACAAGTACCACCGCACACTGTATTCAACTCCCGTATGAAGTAAATGAAAGATAGGCTTCGGCTCAAGTCCCTGCCCATCGATCACACCCTTCTAACATGTTTCACTCACATTGGGCTTAATCATAGAGCTGCTGTATGTCCTGAAAATCACTTTTATTCTTAGATATGATAAAACCAGGGGCGTATCTGTCGCGAGGCAAACAAGGCGTTTGCCTTAGGCGGCATTCTACAGGGGGCTGCTGCCCCCACCCGTCCACAGAAGGGACACTTGCGGTCGGACTGGGCCCCTGATCAGTCATCCCCAAAACTAGGCCGCCACAGAGGTGCAGATTTACCAGACTGACCACAGTAGCGCTAGCTCCGTCTCCACCTCTGCTCCCATCTTCACCGCTGATTGAGGCTCTTACTGGCCACTGGTTGCTAGAGCCGTCTAGTGTCTAGCAACCAGTGACGTCACAGCCGTGACTCCCAGCCCTGCAGAGGGAGCGCGAGGCGGCATCAGCATTCAAAGTAGAGGAGGATTTTACTTCCTCCTCCACGCCAAGTGTTATCTATGGTCTCACCTCTCCACCCACCTCCTCTATGATCTTCTCTGGGCCTCCACTATGGAAGACTTTGAGGGGAAGACACCAAGTGTGAAGCCTGCAAGGTGAGGCTGTGCGCAGGCTAGTTTTATACAGTGTGTGTCATCATGTGCAGTCTGCAGAGCCAGAGACCCATACAAAAAAAGGAGGGGCTCATACTAGAACTTGTAGTCTTTCACTTTTGGGTGATGTGACCCCCCAAAAGCGAAGGACTACAGGTCCCAGCATGAGCCCCTTGGAGCTGAGGATGTGACACCCCCCCCCCCCGACCCCCTTAATTAGTGAAGGACTACAGGTCCCAGGCAAGAACCCATGAGATCTAAGGGGTTACATTCTTAGATCTCAGGGGTTCATGCTGGGACTTGTAGTTCTTCAGTTTTGAAGGGAGTCATATCCTTACATCGAAGGGGCTCATGCTGGAACTTGTACTCCTTCACTTTTGGGGATGTGATTTCCCAAAAAGGACTACAGCTAGGTTCCAGCATGAACCCCTCAGAGCTGAGGACATGACATCCCCCCAACTAGTGAAAGACTACAACAACTCCAAGCATTAACCCCTAAGATCTAAGAATGTAACCCATTAAATCTCAGGGCCCAGGGTTCATTTATTCTCGGACCACACAGCCACCACCAGAGACCCCACAAATTGCAAATTTACATGGGGGTGCCCGATTTTAGTCTTGCCTAGAGCAGCACAAAATCAAAATACACCACTGGATAAAACAGCAACATAGGCATCAAGCAGAGGGAGCTGGGCCAGGGGCAAACATGTTTCACGCGTTACCAGTGCTAATTAAGCTATGACTAAATGCTGATAAAGTGTGAAACATGATAGCCCCTTGCACAACTCCCTCTGCTTGATGCCTGTGTTGCTGATTTATGATATCTAAGAATAAAGGTGATTCTCAGGACGTGCGGCTGTATGGATCTTCCTATTATTGACTGAATATGCTGGGGTCACTTGGAAACAATGTTGGTCTCGCGCCCAGATCTCTTCTATACTGTCTATTAAAGATCATAGGCATCATTTGATGCTTGCTATTGTTTATTCGTAATATTTTTGTGTTTGTAGATAAATCTAGATTTTGGTTGTACTTTGATTACTGTAGCCACAACAGTGAATAATTAAAAGATTATATTATATCAATACATTTTAATTGTAAATTGTTCACATTACATTTTAAATAAAAGCTAACATGAACTACATCTTGTGATTGTTAGCTCATATTGTAAACGTGTGTAATACTGGTATACCTTGAATATGATTCACTTGCAAAATATATTTAGAAATAAAATATTGACTCTGTAGAGCTCTTTCAGCAGCCATGGAAATCATTAAGGGTTGTAATCCACAAGGCTGTGTAATATTGTTAAAAGGTACTTTGGCCCATGCAAGATGATCAAATCTGAAAATTTATGTTAGATTGGATATGAGCCACAGTATCAATTTACTAATTTCATGTGTTGTTGCTAAATAAGTAAAATGAGATAACATATGTCTAGTCCACAGAACTGAATGAACAGCATCATGTATATTTTCTGATACAATTTCCCTTTCACTTTCAATTACTTTCAGGTGTGTTTTCACTGAATATAATTACAAAATAACACAGGTAAGGCTCAATTCACCAATTTAAAACATGAATCTAAGGATCCTCATCTTCAAAATAGGGATCCTTAGCCTTTAATATTTACAGAGTTTAATGACATTTTGAAATTATAGTTTGGTGAATGGGTGAACAAACTGGCCAAATTTGAACAGTTTGCCCATCAAAACCCCTGGCTGGTAATTGTATGCAAACATCAGCCAGAAGTCTATTATTTTGCAGCAGTAGCTATAATGGGCTTTCTTTGTGGTGTGGATGTTTTAATTTACACTTTTCCTTTTTTTGTTAATGAGTAACAGGGGTACTAATTCCTCTCTGGGGTATATATCTGGGGGCCCCTTATTCTAAAGGGGGCTTTTGGAGACCCCACATCCCTTTAGGAGCAAAATGTGGGGATGAGGCTTTTGTCCACTCAGCATGAGAACAAGGTGCCTTTCAAAAGGGAGGGAGGCCTTGCCTGTCCATGCAAGGTACCCTCCCAAAGTTGAAGGCATGTGGCCTATTCTGGTTTAGGAGGGACAGTACACTTCCCTGTCCCTCTACTTCCCTGGCCACTCGGGCTGCATGCTTGGATAAAGGTCTTTTATGATATTTTTAAAATGTATCAAATATCCTTATCCAGGCCTGCAGCCTGGGTGGCCAGCAAAGGGGGCACTGAGTGAGTGTCCCCCTCTCCTTAAAGTAGAACTATAGGCAAAACTTTTTGCAGTATGCAGGGTTGCTGTCCCTTTTGTTTACATTTGTCTTACCCCTTATCTTTTCTTCCTTTTCCTTTCTTTCTCAGGTCCTGGGCAGTGGCTCGGCATTCACACCATCCTTGGTTACAGAGGCACAACCCCTCTTTTGAATGGCTCCGTGCTTAGGTTCTCTCCTGTTCGCCACAATGCAGTAACACATGCTTCCAGAAGGTAGCCAAGGTCCTGTGCACTTCTTCACTCTCCTCCCTGCCGGAGGAGTACCCCGATTTTAGCAATGTCTTTGACAAAGGTCAAGCCAGTAGTTTGCTTCCACACCGGTCATATGATTGCGCAATTGACCTTCAACCTGTTGCCATACCCCCTCGTGGCTGGGTTTAGCCTTTTTTGGTCTTGGAGGATAAGGCCATGAAGGAGTATATTGCAGACGCACTTTCTTGAGGTTTCATCCGCAAATCCTCGTCTCCTGTTGATGCTGGTTTCTTCTTTGTGAAGAAGAGGAGTGGTGAACTGAGAACTTTTATTGACTATAGGGGTCTCAATCATTTCACGATTAAGAATGCCTATCCGATTCCATTGATTACAGAGTTATTTGACCACCTCAAGGGAGCAACAGTTTTCACAAAGCTTGATTTGAGAGGGGTGTACAATCTCATGAGGATTAAGGAAGGCGACGAGTGGAAAACTGCATTTAGTACCAGAACAGGCCATTATGATATGAATACCTCGTAATGCCTTTTTGCCTTTGTAACGCCCCAGCAGTTTTTCAGGAATTTATTAACGATGTCCTCCGAGATTTTTTGCAGTTATGTGTGGTGGTTTATCGCGACAATATCCTCATATTTTCCAAGTCCCTGGAGAGCCACCACACAGATGCCTGTGGTGTGCTTCAGAAACTAAGAGAGAACAATCTCTATTGTAAATTGGAGAAGTACGAATTCCATCGTGAACAGGTTAAATTCCTGGATTATGTCATTTCCACTGCTGGTTTTTCAATGGACCCAAAGAAACTTTCAGCAATCCTACATTGGCCCCGACCCGTGGGTTTACGTCCTCTGCAGCTTTTTCTTGGCTTTGCCAACTATTATTGGAAGTTTATTGGTAACTTCTTGTCTCTGGTCAAGCCCCTGACTGATATAACCAGAAAGGACGGTAACCCACAGAGTTGGTCTCTGGCGTCCATTAAGTCCTTTGAGAGTCTCAGGGTTGCCTTTGTTTCTGCTCCTGCGTTGGCACATCCTGACCCTACATTACCTTTTATCCTTGAGGTTGATGCCTCCGAGACTGGAGCTGGCACCCTTCTGTCTCAATGTCCTACCTCTGAGAACCCTATGCATCCTTGTGGCCACTTTTCCAAGAAATTGTCACCTGCAGAGTGCAATTACGAGATTGGTGACAGAGAGCTGTTAGCGATCATTTTAGCCCTGAAAGAATGGAGACATCTCCTCAAAGGTACCACTATGCCTATTCTCATTCTTACTGACCATAAGACAAGACCAACATTCTTGTCTGAGGCTAAATGCCTCTCTCCCAGAAGGGCGCGATGGGCTCTTTTCTTGTCTAGTTTCAATTACATTGTCTCATTCTTACCCGGTACTAAGAATGTAAGGGCTGATGCTTAGTCACAATAATTTTCCTCCACTTCCAAGATGGAGTCGGTTCCTGTGATTCCTCTTGAACGCATTCTGCCTACGGTTCCCACCAGTCTCACTTCTCCTTTGGGTGAAAAAATTCTTGCTGCTCAGGTCCATGCTCCTCCTGAGAAACCTTGTGACCGCTGCTTTGTCCCAGAGAGTCTCCGTACTGCCATGCTCCAGACTTACCATTCTCCCAAGGCTGCTGGCCACCCTGGGAAGAATCAACTCTTTTGGGCCATTTTCCAACAATTTTGGTGGCTTAGTCTACGTGCTGATGTAACTGCCTTTGTAGCTGCCTGTTCCGTGTGTGCTCAGAGTAAGACTCCACGACACCTTCCAGTGGGCCTCCTACAACCCATTCACAATGGAGAGAGGCCCTGGACCCACCTGTCTATGGATTTCATTGTGGAGTTACCCAACACCCAGGGCAACACAGTTATCCTTATGATGGTTGACTGGTTCTCGAAAATGTCTCATTGTATTCCACTTATGAAATTGCCCACTTCTAAGGAACTGGCTTCCATTTTTGCTCGGGTTCTGGCGAGCCTTTTGTGCACAGTAGGGAATTCAGCTTGCTATCTCCTATGCATATTACCCACAGTCTAATGGGGCCGCAGAACGAGCCAATCAGCCCTAGGAGCAGTTCCTACATTGCTATATTTCTGACAATCATAACAACTGGTCAGACCTCTTATCATGGGCGGAGTTTACTCACAATAGTGCCTTGAATTCTGCTTCCTGATTGTCCCCGTTTATGGCAAACTATGGTTTCCAACCTTCCATGTTGCCTGACTCTTTTGTTCCGCAGAGTATTCCTGCGTTAGAGGAGCATCTCCGTGGTCTTCGTTTCACTTGGGCACAAGTCGAGGAGGCTTTGCGACATGCTAATGATAGGTACAGACTCCATGCTGACCGCAGACGCCTGCCTGCGCCCTCCTACCAGGTTGGGGACAGGGTCTGACTGTAATCTCGCAACCTCCGACTTCGTGTTCCCTCTCTGAAGTTCTCACATTGGTTTATTGGGCCTTTCCGTATTCTTCGCATGATTAACCCAGTAACTTGCGCATTAAACCTTCCTTCTAATATGCGTATCTCTAATGTATTTTATGTCTCCTTATTAAAACCTTTGGTCTGCAACTGCTTTACCACCTCGGTGCCTCATCCTCACCCTGTACAGGTTGAGTACCATGAGGAGTATGAAGTACAGTCCATTGTTGACTCCCGTAGGTTCCGTGGGTGCATACAGTACCTGGTGCTTTGTAAATGGTACGGTCTGTAGGAGCGCTCTTGGGTCTCATCCTCGGACATACATGCCCCTGTCCTCCGTGATTTCAATAGATGTTTTCCCCTCAAGCCTGGTGGTCCTCCCAGGGGGAGGGGTCATTGAGGAGGGGGTAGTGTGAGCTCAGCCCTTCCTTCTCTGAGCTGGCCGCTCAGCTGTCAGCTAATTGCCAGCTCCTATCTCTCCACAGTGACTCCCCTGTTGATGATATCCTGTTTGTCAGTCCTGCCTATTTAAGCCTTCCAGCCCAGATGATCTCTGCCTTCACCTTGGTCAACATCGCAGAGACTATCTCCTACGTTCCTGTTAAAGACTTGCTTGGCTGACATTCCTTCTGGCTCCAGATCCTGCTTGCTGTTCCACTACGCTGTTCCCTGGCTACCTAACTTTCTGGCTTCTTTGACTATCCGTTCCGGTTACCGAACTTTGGCTTTGTTTTGACTACATTTGTTCTATTTACTTTTATTATTAAACAAGTGTGATTTAACTGTACTTCTGTCTTGGGCTGATTCATGGTTTCTGACAATTAGCCCTGCTCAGAACACAGGGTCTTCGGGTCTAGCATTACCTGGATGATGTCTTCCTGTTGGCCAGGGGAGCTCTTGACACCTTGACACACAGGGAGATCCTTACCCATACCTTTCAGAAATTCAGTTGGATCAACAACTTGAAGAAGAGCCAACTTGCCCCAACCCAGCAGTTGATATACCTGGGGGCACTCTTCAACACAGCTGACACTTCGGTCTCAATTCTGCCAGGAAAGGCGTTGATAGTCAGGAAGAGAATCTTGATGGCAGCAACTTCCACTCATCTGTCAGCAGCCCAGTGTCTTAGCCTGTTGGGCGCCATGTCTTCTTGCATTACAATGCTCCCTTGGGCACATTGGCACATGCGGCAATTCCAGCTAGGTTTCTCGCACGGTGAAAAAAGCAGTACTTAGCACAACTAATTGCAGTGTCTCTCAGTATGAGAAGGAGCCTGCAGTGGTGGCTGATGGAGACCTTGAAGAAGTCTCGCTCCTTAGGGTCATTAGACTGGACCATTGTTACAATGGATGCCAGCGAGACAGGCTGGGGGTCACCCTGCGAAAGGCAGTCAGTCCAGGGCAGAGGGAGATTCCCGGCAAAGGCATAGTGTCAAATGTGCTAGAGATTCACGGCTTTGCAGCACAAGATCCAGGAAAAGCCGATCACTATGCAGATGGACAACAGGGCAGCAGTCTCTTATAAACGATGCCAGGCAGGAACCCGCAGCAACATCCAACTGAAGGAAGTGGAGCCAATGTCCTGGGGAGAAAATCACGTTCAGGCCCCAAGGGCAGTCTATCTCCCAGGGAGGTTGAACACGCAGGTGGGCCGTCTTACTCTTGAACATTTCCAGATCACAATGGGTGGGCTCTACACCCTCGAGTCTTTCCCAATTGGTTCACATGCGGGGTACACCCCAAATAGATTTCTTTGCTTCTCCCAGCATTGCAAACTCCCAAGATTCCTGTCCAGGTTTCTGGACAGGAATCTAGGCAGAGGGGACGGATGCTCTTGTTGCACCTTGCTGATCTATGCCCTAGCCTACGCCCCCTGGTTCCTCTAATGATGAGGTTCCTTTGGAGGCTTTTGAAGGAGAACATTCCATTCTGGCCATGGAGGCCCTGGTTTCCGCTGGTAATCCACCTCAACCGGTTCCCCTCCCAGTTCCCACTCCTTCTAGTTCAGGAAGACTTCCTACATCCAAGCATACGCAAACTGGAGCTATAAGCATGGCTGTTGAGAGGCAGAAGCTGGAGAGCCTAGGGTGCTCTTTTATGGTAATCTCTACTCTTTTAAGATCCAGAAAACCTTCCATAATCCAAGCTTGCGCAAAAGTTTGGGACAAGTTTTCAAATTTCCTGGATGGAAAGGAGTTGGCGCCTCCACTTTCAGCTGTCCGGGATTTTCTGCAAGCAGGATTGGGCATGGGCCTTAACCTAAGTTTCCTGAAAGTACAAGTTTCCGCTATCTCAGCAGTAACAAAAATCAAAGGGGCGGAAGATTCATTGGTAGTACGGTTTCTAAGGGCGGTCATTAAAATCCGAACACCAAAAAAGAGAGCCTTTCCCCAATGGGATTTGTCTGTAGTGCTGGACTTCTTATCTGTTCACCCTTTTTCTCCAACTGAATAGTATTCGCTGCGGGACATTACTCATAAAGTGGTCTTATTGACTGCGATAACCTTAGGCAGAGGAGTTTCTGAACTTCAGGCTCGGGGGGCCTCAAAGAGGTATATTATTTTTTACTTTCCAGATCAAGTGGAACTACGACCAGTAGAACATTTCATTCCAAAAGTAGCCACTTCATTTCAGCAGACGGGCATCTACCGGGCTTTACCTAACTTCCCAGAAGAGGACTCGGGCAGGCTACGTGAGCTGGATGTCTCCAGAACTTTAAGGAAATACTGGTCGACCACCGCTCCCTTCAGACGCTCAGATAAGCACTTTATAATTCCAGCAGGGAAACGGAAAGGAGGCTACCTCAAGGATCTTGGTTGAGCTGGATCATCAAGCTTATTTGCAGAGCGCATAGAGCAAGAGAGTGTGGGCTTTCCTAACAGTGACTGCAAATTCTACCAGGGCGTTAGCAGCCTTGTGGGTATTGATGGAGACCATCTGCAGAGCAGCTTCATGGTCTTCCCAAGATGCTTTACTAATAGGGCGTACACACGGACGGACTTTGTTCGGACATTCCGACAACAAAACCCTAGGATTTTTTCCGACGGATGTTGGCTCAAACTTGTTTTGTCTACACACGGTCGCACAAAGTTGTCGGAAAATCTGATCGTTCTAAACGCGGTGACGTAAAACACGTACGTCGGGACTATAAAGGGGGCAGTGGCCAATAGCTTTCATCTCTTTATTTATTCTGAGCATGCGTAGCACTTTGTCCGTCGGATTTGTGTACACACGATCGGAATTTCCGACAACGGATTTTGTTGTCGGAAAATTTTATCTCCTGCTCTCCAACTTTGTGTGTCGGAAAATCCGATGGAAAATGTCCGATGGAGCCCACACACGGTCGGAATTTCCGGCAACACGCTCTGATCGGACATTTTCCATAGGAAAATCCGACCGTGTGTACGGGGCATAAGACATTATAGGGTAGATCCGGGTGCCTTTTCATTTGTAGAATTCGAGAGAAGGACAATCCAATCTTCTATTGCATTGTAAATACAACTGATGTTGTTTAAAGCAGTACCCACCCTGTCAGCTAGTTATTTATCACTAGTATGCTGCCATATTGGCGTCAGGGAAATTAAAAATTGTATCAAATACTTACCATAATTTTCCTTTCCTGACACCAAACCATGGTAGCATACAGACCCATCCTTGTACATCACGGTATGGGGCTTGCTACAAGAATGGGGAGGGGGGCTAACCACACCTTTTTTATGCTATTCACTGGTCCTGAGGGAGTGGACAAGAGGCAGAGCTCTATCACTAGTATGCTGAAATGGTTTGGCGTCAGGAAAGAAAAATTACTGTTTAATACAATGTTTCATTTTTTTCTTCATTTTGGATAGAGTATAGGAGGGTTATAACCCCTGTCAGATTTATTTTCGTCCATCTGCGTAGAGATTTCCATTCACTTCCTGTCCCCTAGATAAAACAGGAAGTGAGAGGAAATCCCTGCAAATTAAAGGAATTCCTTGGGGACCCCCAGGCACCAGAACTAGTGGCCCCGTTGGAAGATTTCCCCTCTATTACTTTTCTGGGGACAACCAAAAAATTTGGGATTTTTTTTCACTTTCACGTTTAATGATAATAGTAAACAGGACAAATAGAGAGGGTGAATCTCCCTAAGGGTGCCCAGACAGAAATAAAAACTGGCAGGTGTTCTAATTCCTCTCCACTCTATCCAAGACAAAAAAAAAAAAGAAAGAAGAAGTTTTGGCTTTATTTATACTTTAATCAAACAAGATCGCAAGTCTTCAACATTGGGAGGGTACATTTCAAAGCCCCCCTTGCAAAGCACCCTGTCCTTTTGTTGAGGAAGCAAGCTCACTCCCTCTGTCTCCTCACGTATCACTAATGTACTGTCAGATATATCAGTCTGGATGTCACACCACTTCCTCAAACTCAATCTATCCAAAACTGAACGTATAATTTTTCCTCCCCCATATACTCCTTCCCCTGATCTCTCTGTCAAAATCGGCACAACTATAAGCCCATCCCCACATGCCAAGGTTCTAGGTGTAGTCCTAGACTCTGAACTCTCCTTTAAGCAACACGTCCAATCACTGTCCAAATCCTGCCGCCTCAACCCCTGCAACATCTCCAAAATATACCCCTTTCTAACCAATGACACAACAAAGCTCTTAATTCACTCGCTGATCATCTCTCACCTTGACTACTACAACTCCCTTCTCATTGGCTTACCTCTACATAGTCTATCACCTCTTCAATCCATCATGAATGCTGCTGCCAGACTCATCCACCTTACCAATTGCTCTGCGTCTGCTACTCCTCTTTGTCAATCCCTCCACTGGCTTCCGCTCGGCCAAAGAATTAAATTCAAAATACTAACAACTACGTACAAAGCCATTCACAATTTAGCCCCCAGCTACATCACTAGCCTAGTCTTTAAATACCAATCTACTCGTTCTCTTCATTCCTCTTAAGACCGCCTGCTCTCTAGCTCCCTTGTCACCTCCTCCCATGCTCGCCTCCAGGACTTTTCCAAAGCCTCTCCAATCCTATGTAATGCCTTACCCCAATCTGTCCGCTTATCTCCTACTCTATTGGCTTTTAGATGATCCCTGAAAACTCTTCAGAGAAGCCTACCCTACCCACACCTAACAACTGTATTTTCATTTTCTCCATCAGCTCACCCCCCACAGTTATTACCCTCCACTTGACTCTCCCTTCTAGATTGTAAGCTCTAATGAGCAGGGCCCTCTGATCCCTCCTGTATTGATTTGTATTGTAAATGTACTGTCTGCCCTCATGTTGTAAAGCGCTGCACAAACTGTTAGCGCTATATAAATCCTATATCATAATAATAATAATAATAATAATTAGAGCAGAGACTGCGAGCCAGCCTTTCTTGTCCAACACCAGTGCCTAACCTCACAAATGAACTTGTGGAAGAATGGTCAAACATTCCCATAGACACTTTCTGAAACCTTGTGTACAGCCTTCCCAGAAGAGTCGAAGCTGTTATAGCTACAAAGGGTGGACCAACTCAATACTGAACCCTACGGACTAAGACTGTGCGTGTAAAGGCAGGCTCCCCAATACTTTTGACAATATAGTGCATATATTTATATAATATATATATATATATATATTGCCAAATAAACATTTAATACAAGAAAAAGGAAAAATGAGCCCCATGGCAAACACTGTATACAGTGTTTGCCTGCTTGTGGTACTGTTTTGTCTGACTGAGACCTATTATAAGGAATGAATCACTGAAATGAGTTATCCGCTTCTTTGTGGAAATTGCAGCTTGAGCTTGGTGCCTGTTAAAGAGGAACTGTAGTCTGCTCACAGGAAGTGGGCTGTATAAGGTATTTACTGGCAGGAAAATGTTTTGCTATCCAAAGTTAAAACAACATGGGCAGAAAATTTAATAGATGGAAAGTTAAAAAAATTACCGAAGGTCTGCTATAACAAAGTTTTTTTTTTTAATTTTACAGGTAGTAAATAGATAAAGATACATATAAAAAGAAGCTTGTGCCTGCTGGCTCAAAGAAAAACATTTTTTTAGTCCTATGTACAAAACCACTACTTATTCTCTTTAAACACCCAAGGACCAGACTCATCTGAGGCAGCAGCAAAATTTACTCCTTACAACAAAAAATACAAAAAGGTGAGATACCTCTTTACAGGAAAGGAAAATTTTGGTATCTAATAGGAATTCTCTGTTTTCTAATGTAGTGCACCACAGTAGTGCACTGCAGTGTGCTGCACAGCAGGTGTAGATGCATTGGGATGCCATTAAAAATGAATGGCATCGCAAGGCACTAATGAGGTAATGTACGCGTTACCACATAGGTGAAAATGGGCCCTTAGGGTTTACTTCTATTTTAGTGATATCTTTTAAATGTTGCTATTTGAATACAGAATATTATATACAGTTTTCCTGGCATATTGAATATTTTTTGTTCCTATAAAATTATTAAAAATTGTTCATATGAGACAAAAATACATTAACCCCCTGGGTATTTTATTACAAAAAATAAAAAATGAAACAAAAATTTTAAATGTCTGTTTATAGTTTTAGCATTATCTAAAGTCGGTAAGGCTTAGAACTTAATTTTTCCATCAAGTTCTTATTGCTGTCTCTGCCATGGTTGGGCCAATTTCCGCTCCTTCTCTAGTAACAGTGGTCATGAGGATAGAAACTGAAGAGAAACCTAACCAACAGAGAGGCAGATAGCAATAAAAACACTTCTGTTATAGGCCTATATTGATACTTCAATCAGTTTTTTTGATAGATTGGAGAATGTTAAACCTCTGTTAGTGCCGGTTCACACAGGGGCAACACGACTTGCAGGTCGACTCACCGAGGCGACCTGCACGCGACTTCAGCGGCGACTTGCAAAACGACTTCTGTATAGAAGTCAATGCAAGTCGCCTGAAGTCGCCCCAAAAATACTACAGGAACCTTTTTCGCTCCTATTAGAACAGTTCCATAGTAAAGAACGGGACGCGACTTGTCAGGCGGCTAAGTCGCCTGACAAGTCGCCCCTGTGTGAACCGGGACTTAGGCTTTTATTACAGTCTGGGTCCCCAGTTCTGGAACAGGAAATGAACCAATAACTCCCCATTTGGATATCAGAAATAAAAATCAGACAGGGGCTCACTATACTAATACTAAAAGCATTAAAATATGAAATTGCCATTATAAGGAAGTGCAACACGGAAAACCACAACTTGTTCCTAAAAAAATAAAATAATATCATATGTAAATATAAATATATAGAGGGTAAACAATGAAACTCTATAATATCCTGAATTTAAAGTATATGTAAACCTTAAATCTGTTTGGCATCATCCCTCACTGTATACAGTTTTCTTATTAAAATAATTTTTTGAGAATATCAGACATCTAAAATAGCACAAATATAACAGCAGCTAGCAAAAAGACTAATATATAGAGCCCTTAAATATTGACATAAAAAAACTATAGCGATTGGAAAATAAAAATTGTTCATCCAAAAATAATGCTCTCTATCACAAACTGCTCACCAAAATCTGGGATAGTGGGATCTAATACTTTGGTGAGCAGTTTGTGAATACATTTCATGAAGATCACTGGGTGAAGCAGGGCATTGATTTTGATGAACATTTTTTTTCTGCAATTTTTTTATGTCATATTTTTGACAGTATACTATTATTATTTATTTGCTTATCTAGAGATTATGCCAAAATTTGCACTTCTGCTGGCAATGCCACTAATGCCATGCTAATTTATAGGCAGTGGATTTGCATTGTCAGTCTGCAACAGAAGGTTTATGGTTGGACTGGATGGACTTATGGTTGGACTGGATGGACTTGTGTCTTTTTTCAACCTGACTAACTATGTAACTATGTAACTATGTGCTGTTATTGGCAAGATCTCTGGATGAGAAACTTTACAACAGACTCAATAAAAATTTACTCAAAAAGACACATTGCCAAAAATACTGAAAATCCATATGGAGTATACACTTTAATAAAATGCAGCATAAATACACATTTATAGTTCTAAACACCCTTTATCTCTTTTAGTTATTAGCTTTTTTTGAATTCCATTGGAGAACAACACTTTTCCATAGATCTCTTTTGAAATCTGAGTGCTCTTCTGTAGAAGAATGCTTACTGCAGACTGGCTCTTTGTCATGCTCTGTTAAAAGGTTAATTTGTCCATTTAGTTTACAGCCACTCTACTGCTATTATAAAACACAAACAGTATTAATATATGCATAAGCATGCCTAAATTATCCATAGAGATAGCTTTCTGTGACATTTTGAATACGATTATATATCAGTATCAAATTTATAGAATCTATAATAAGGATGCAACATTATGCTTCCCGTTTATACTATTTCATAAACTAGCATTTCCAAAGTTTTGGGGGAGCCGTGAAGCAAAGGAGAGGGAGTGAAAACCAGTGGCGGCCCGTCCATTAGGGGCGCCGGAGCGCCGCCCCCTCTATCCACGGCCCCCACCCCCATGCTCTATCCACGGCTGCAATTCTGACAGGACACCGCCACCCCATATTCACGCGTCCGGCCCCTTTCAGGACGCAGGGCGCATGAATTACAGCAGCGGGGGTGTTTTTTTAAAGCACCTGATTAGAGCCAGAGGCTCTAATAGGCTTCAAATAGGGTGGGCTCATGGTGCAGCGCATTGTGTCAAAGGCCCACCCAGGTGTTACAACAGTGAATGAATATTAGCTATTGAAAAACTGATCCTCAATCCGGCCAATCAGATCTGAGACCCGTATTCCAATTGGCCGAAAAGAGAAGAGTCGCAATTGGCCGCTGAGGAGGAGGGAGGAAACAGAAGCCACCACGATGCCCATGGAGAGCAGAGGAAGGGAAAGCCACCGCCGAGCAAGGAAAGCATCCGGTGAAGCCCGGGAGAAGTGCTGCCCACCATAGATGGGGTAAGTGCACCAAACCCACCCGACTGCCGACCGACCGGGGTACTGTTTGCTACCCCCCCAAAAAAAATTACCACTGGCCGCCACTGGTGAAAACAATAGTAAAGAAAAGGATAAGGCATGATAGGATAGAAGAAACTGTACATAGGTAATTAATTTATACAGTAAAAGTAACACTTACATGCATGTATTAATTCTTACAGAGATCACAGGGGTTGATTTACTAAAATTGGAGGGCGCAAAATCTGGTGCAGCTATATGTGGTAGCCAATCAGCTTCTAACTTCAGCTTGTTCAATAAAGCTTTGACAAAAAAAAATGCAAGCTGATTGGTTTCTATGCAGAGCTGCACCAGATTTTGCACACTCCAGTCTTACTAGATCAACCCCACAGTGCTTTGCTTGACAATGTTTTCATCTGATCATTTTTCATCTTTGAGTGGGCACTGTCCAGACTCAGCATCTGCTTGCAATCATGTAAATCCTTGTGTCTGTGCAGCTTTTTGGCTGTTTTCACAAATGTCTGACCAGTGGCGGCTGGTGCTCAAAATTTTTTGGGGGGGCGCAAACAAACTGAACAATACTGAACCCACCCCCCATCAATTGCAGCCTCACTGTGCCCATCAAATGCAGCCTCACTGTGCCCATCAAATGCAGCCATTGTGCCCATCAAATGCAGCCACTTGTGCCCATCAATTGCAGCCACTGTGCCCATCATACGCAGCCACTGCACCCATCATATGCAGCCACGTGTGCCCATCATATGCAGCCAATTGTGCCCATCATATGCAGCCACTTGTGCCCATTATATGCAGCCATTTGTGCCCATCAAATGCAGCATCTTGTGCCCATCAAATGCAGCCACTTGTGCCCATCAATTGCAGCCACTGTGCCCATCATATGCAGCCACTGTGCCCATCATATGCAGCCACGTGTGCCCATCATATGCAGCCACTTGTGCCCATTATATGCAGCCATTTGTGCCCATCAAATGCAGCAACTTGTGCCCATCAAATGCAGCCACTTGTGCCCATCATATGCAGCCACTTGTGCCCAGTATATGCAGCCACTTGTGCCCATCATATGCAGCCATTTGTGCCCGTCAAATGCAGCCACTTGTGCTCATCAAATGCAGCCACTTGTGCCCATCATATGCAGCCACTTGTGCCCATCTTATTCAGCCACTTGTGCCCATCAAATGCAGCCACTTGTGCCCATCAAATGCAGCCACTTGTGCCCATCATATGCAGCCACTTAGCCAATCAAATGCAGCCACTTGTGCCCATCATATGCAGCCATTTGTGCCCCTCAAATGCAGCCTCTTGTGCCCCTCAAATGCAGCCACTTATGCCCCTCAAATGCAGCCACTTCTGCCCAGTATATGCAGTCACTTGTGCCTATCAAATGCAGCCACTTGTGTGCAGTATATGCAACCACTTATGCCCATCAAATGCAGCCAGGTGCGTCCCCCGGCTTGGCTGTCTTTTCACAAACCCCCTCTGCGGCCGGTCCGGCAGCACTTACCGCTTGTGTGGTGGGGCTCTGCTCCTCTCCTGGAGTGACGGGGCTCTCCTCCTCGGCGGGAAGTGGCGGCTGCTGTTCCTGTGTGCGCTCGTCTCCTCTTCCGCCAAAGTGTTAGGCATCCAATAGGGTCGCCTAATGCTTTGGCCAATCGGGAGACAAGTCTCACTGACCTGCCAGCTGATTGGAAGGGAGGAACGTTAGTGTGAATATAGCGAAAATGTATTCACTATGCCACACAACAGGATGGGTTAAGGACGCAGTGCTCTGCACCCCGAGCCTACCCTATTTTGAAGCCTATTAGAGCCTCTGGCTCTAATCACGTGTTTCAAAATACACACTCCCCGCCTATCCCCGCCATAGTATTTCATGTGTCCGGCGTCCTGAAAGGGGCTGGGCACATGAATAGGGAGGGCGGCAGAGGTGTCAGGGGGGTGGCTCCGGTGTGCCCACAATGCATGGGCCGCCACTGTGTCTGACACAGATCAGCCCACCATTGCAGCCTCTTACAGTGTGCTACAAATTTACAATGCTGTAGTCTGTTTGCTGGGGGTGAAGACACTAATGCCTGGTACACACAATGAGATTATTAGACGAATGATCATCCCTTTTTTTTTGTATGCTAACCTCATGTTGAAACTGAAGAGGTTACTAAAGTACGAAGATTCTCGTACGACAGAACAAAAATTCGGAAGTGATGTATTGTATTGTATTTTCGGATGAAAACTTCACCAAATCTCTTCAAAGTTCTTCCAGACAGTGAAAATTGGAAGCAGCAGGACAGGCAAATATTTAGCCTATTCATTAAGCCCCATTTACACTTGGGCATTTATTGACACAATTCTGCCCACAATTCCAAATCATAGCAAAAGATGCTTTTTGTCCTGAAAGGCACCCCAAATGCAGTGGGATTTTGCCGTGATTGTCATGCAACAAAACACGTGAGAATTATGTCAAAATGCATTAGTAAAATTGCGCCTAGTTCAGGGCCAAAATTTGGTCCCTGAGCTTTTTTGCTGCGACAAACAAACATAGGGCAGCCCATTCAAGTGAATAGGCTGCCCAATGTGAGGGCAATGTGTGAGAATTGCCCTCACAAAATCACGAGTGGGAACATGGGTTCCCACTATGCACAGTGTGAACGGGGTCTTATGCCCCGTACACACGGTCGGACTTTGTTCGGACATTCCGACAACAAAATCCTAGGATTTTTTCAGACGGATGTTGGCTCAAACTTGTTTTGCTTACACACGGTCGCACAAAGTTGTCGGAATTTCCGATCGACAACCACGCGGTCACGTACACCACGTACGACGAGACTAGAAAAGGCCAGTTCAGAACCAAGCGCGGCACCCTTTGGGCTCTTTTTGCTAATCTCGTGTTAGTAAAAGTTTGGTGAGAGACGATTCGCGCTTTTTCAGACTCGTGGCTTTCAGATCGTTTTCTGCTGTTCAGTTTGTGCTTGTGGGTTTGTATCTGCTCTTCAGTGCGTGCAGTCAGTTCGTATCAGAGTTTTCTGTGTGATCTTGCCTGCTCGTTGCTGTTTTTCAGGTCGCTCTTCACAGGCCTTGCTGTTCTTCAGTGCGTTCTGCCGACCGTTTTCTAGCCATGTTTCGTATGCGTACTCCTCGTAGAGTTCGTGCTGTGCGGGGGCTTGGTATTGGGTCCTGACCTTGACACAAGTCCAGTCCATGAACAGGGTGGGGAGGAGTTCATGGACGAAGAATTGGTTGCTTCAGCGTGACCAGTTCTCTCATATGCCTTTGCTCCGTGAGATCCGTGAGAATAATCCTGATGATTTCAGGAACTTTCTCAGGATGACGGACCCCGTGTTTCACCGTTTGTTGGCTTCGCTGACCCCTTATATCAGCAGGCAGGATACCTGCATGAGGCAAGCCATCACTCCGGAGCAGAGGTTGGTCGCTACCCTGCGGTATTTGGCCACAGGGAGAAGCCTGCAGGACCTCAAGTTCTCGACAGGCATCTCCCCCCAGGCTCTTCTTTGGTGACATTTACTGCTTGTGTTTGTTTGAGCTGACCCTGACAGAAATGTGTGGAGTGCAGAAAATGTCGTGATTGTGTAACCTTATACAAAGCACTGTTGGCTGTTATTTACTAAATGCAAAGACACTTTTCACTACAAGTGCACTTGCAACTGCACTGAAACTGCACTTGTAGTGCAAAGTGGATTTCCCCTTAGGAAATAACCCCCATTTTCTCATAAAACAACAATTACATCACCCCAAAAGTGTTGTAGCGTGAGACAATAATCCACACATTCTTGATTAACAATCTTTTTAATACCTGCACAATCACATGTGCATTTACCAAAGGTTTTTCTGACAAACCAACATGTTTGTTGTATAAGAATTTTTGTGGTGTCATTATCCAAAATCAAAATGTGCATTTTATATAAAACAGGCCTGTGTAAAACCAACAAGAAAGACACAAATCTTGATCTTACAAAGATTACATTTGGTAGAACTGGAAGGCAATATCAGACATGAGTATTTAGGAACTGTGTTTGATATAGCGTTCAGATGGGGGGAAATCACCCCTGGAAAAGCCAAATTTGGAAGATGCACACAAATTTCCCAATGTCAACATGTGCTAGCTGCCATCACGGGGGATCAAGGGATGTGTTTTGGGGGAGAAAGCCCTTCCTCACCGCTACTTTATTATTGAGGAAGGGGTTGCACCCCCAAAACGCGTCCATTGATCTCCCGTGATGGCAGATAGCACATGTTGACACACTGTGTGCATCCTCCAAATTTGGCTTTGGGAAAAATCACAAAAACATTTCGCACATTGTAGCACACAAAAGAAGAAAGTGATTTGGAGGGGTTTTAAACTCGCCCCAAAACATCAATGATGTTTTTATATTTTGGAATAACATCATTGATGTTTTGCTTGATGTTTTCCAATTGTAAATTACACCCCATGATCTCCCCGATCAGGATCTGGGCACTTTCGGATGTGAAAGGATCTGGATCCACAACCTCACGATCACCTAAAAAGAGAGGAACCCCAAAATAAATTAGGTTTCAAAAAAATGCCGCAATCCATCTCTTATCTGAGCCTGTGGTCGCAGACACTCACCTGTTGTGGTGACTACTTCCACCACGTCTTTATCCTCCTGCTCATCTTGTGTTGGGGGGATTTCCCCTTCTTCCAGAGGGGGGGGGGCTCTGGTCTCCTCGGATGAGGGGTGTCCTCCGAGTCTTTTATCCCCTATGTAAAACAAAAATGGTATACTTAGCACACAGATATTTAATGTCAGAACTATAAAGATGAAACATTGCTTGGAAGTGGGGTACAATTGTCTATTTTAGCCGAGTTCCAAGATGTAGCTTTTTTAGTGCCCTTTGTCAAGCTGCAATACTTTACCTGTTTAGTACAAGCTTCACAGATGTAGCCCCCCTATAGTATACACTGGAGCACCTGTGTGCCCCCCCTAATAAAAATGGTGTTCTTGTGTCCCACACTATAGTGCTCCAGTGTCCAGATGTGAAAGCAGCTGCTCAGTGTCCTCTCCTTACACAGAATCTAGTTTGCATTTCATTCTAGTAACAAAGCCATCTACACAACCCAATTCTTTGAAGACAAGTATAGGGCGTCAAAATGGTGGCCAAATGCATATGGGCTAAACAATGGTATTTTATCATCCGAAATAACAATGTGTGATCCGAACGAATAATGTGCCCATGAACATGAAAGTTGCCATTTTAAACTGTACAACAGTTCCTAAAAGCACATGGAGCAGCACGAACGTAATAAACATAAAGAATAGGAACACAGCACAACTACTTACTTTTTTGCAGCACTCTCCGGATCTTTCTGTACTGCTCATGTTCTCGTAATTTCAGGTCCAACCACCACTTCCTGAGCTGATCTTTCGATCGTCGTACCCCGAATTTCCGGTGCAGACTCCTGACCACTTTCGCCATGATCTTGGCCTTTCTGACATTGGGGTTGGGGTAAGGCCCATACTTTCCATCATAGTTGGCCTTCTTCAGGATGTCCACCATCTCCAACATCTCCCCAAAGGACATATTTGAGTCCTTTAATCTCCTTCTGGATCGAGACGTTTCAGGCTCCAGCCTTTCCTCCTCCTCCTCCTCCTCCTCGTTGCTACAATTAGCACGATCCTGCTGTCTATCCGCCATGTGCTCTTCCCCCACTGCGCCGAACGAAAAGGGGCGGGGAATAGACTAGAAAGAACGTCAGGGGCGGGCGGAGTTATACGCATGCGCAGTGTGTATAAATCGTAACGCGCGCGTCTTACGTACGATCTGTGAGCGGAGGAAGGAGCATCGGAGACGCCGATCGTGCTAACGAAGGTAGGATCTAAACTTGGGCCTATACTGCTTCGAAATGGAAGCCTATATTGTAACAAGATTAGGGGAGTTTGGCCTGACATTAGGCTTTGTCTTGTGTTGTGTCTTACAGAGAAAATGGATGGGTTCAACGACCACAATTTCCTGCCCCTGTTCATAGACAAGTACAGGGAGCTGCCCTGTCTGTGGCAAGTGAGACACCCCCACTATAATCACAAACAGAAGAGGCAGGCAGCGCTGGAGAAACTGCTGGAGTTGGTGAAGCCGGTGGTCCCCACAGCAACCATCCCTTATTTGAAAGCTAAAATTGGTGGCCTGAGGAGCACTTATCTTAGGGAGCGCAAGAAGGTCACAGATTCCCAGAGGTCCGGAGCTGCAGCAGATGACGTTTATGTCCCCAGGCTGTGGTACTACGAGAGACTGCAATTTCTGTCAGACCACACTGAAGTCAGGGAATCCCTCTCTACTCTTCCTTCCACACTTCCTTCCACCCCAGCTGAGGCTTCCGATGTCCAACCTGGGCCTTCCAGCCAGGAAGAAGTGCAGGAGCCCAGCTGGAGTCAGGTATAGCATTCTTCTACAGATTTCTGGTCAATAAATAAATGATGTTTATTAGATGTTATTATTCATCACTAATTGCTGATTAAAAAAAGTGCTTTACATATCAATAGACAGTAGTGGGCACCCAAAATTGGGAAAAGAATGAAAACTGCTGGGCTCAGAAGGATAGTCTCTTATATTTGTTAACATTCAATTTGCAGCAGTCAGGAGGTGAAAATTGTGTGTGATTGATAAGTAAAAAAACTAAAACTATGTCCCTTTTTCATACACAGGAAGACCTCAGCCAGGAGGAGGCTGTGGAATGTGGCAGTCAGGAGGAGGCGGGGATTAGTGGCAGCCAGGAGGAGGCGGGGATTAGTGTCAGCCAGGAGGAGGCGGGGCTAAGTGGCAGCCAAGAGAAGCCAGGGACAAGTCGCAGCCTGACTGAGTCTCAGGTCCCTCCCCTCCGCCTGCCATATAAACGAGCCAGGAAGGCCACTCCGAGTCCCATGCAGGATTCAGCGTACAGGCTGATCCAGGAGGCTTCGGCGTCCCTCCGAGCCTTCCCCAGTCCTGAAGAGGCCTTTGCCTGCATGGCTGCCACAAAATTGCAGGGCATGCAGGAGGGTCAACGCAAGATCTCTGAGGACCTGATTTATAAAGTCCTTCGTAAGGGGGAGAGTGGGGAACTGACACACAAGACGGATGTCATGGAGAGGGACGATCCTCCTCCTCCTCCTCCTCCTGCTGCCACAACTCCACCACCACAGCCACAGCGTGGAAAGAGGTGTGGAAAGAAGACCAAAGAGTGATTGCCCTGGGTTCAGTCTGGTCTGACAAAAGCTGCAGTCTCTCGTATGACCACAGCCTGGGGACACAGATGTCATCTGCTGCTTTCCGGATCTCTGGGACTTCTGGACCAGACTGCCCTCCCTTATGATATGGACTCCTCAGGCCACCAATTTTGCTTTTAAATAGTTGATGTCTGCCCCGGGGGTCCAAGGCTTCGCCCACTTCTGCAGTTTCTCCAGCGTTGCCTCCCTCTTTGTTTAGTTGTGAGCCCTTAATAAAATTTTTTTGGGTAAATTCTACTCTCCTGTGTGTGTTTTCATCCAAAAAGGACAGTTTGTTGGTGACGATTCAGGTACATTTCTAAAGTACAATGTGAAATTAACAAGGGACAACAACACCAAACAATCTCCTACAGATTAAATAGAACAACATATTAGTGGTGTTGTGGGAACTTGTCACAAAAAACACACAAACATTTTCGGGAATACAAATCAAAATCACCAAAAAAATAAAAAATAAAAAAGAGAAACACAAAAAAAGAATCTACATTAAAGTCCAAAAAAAAAAAAAAATTTTGTTGTCAGATGTGAGAAATCCAAATATATTGAGGGAATCCCGATAAATAGTAACGAAATAAGTTTGTGAGAAGTGTGTGTGAATATGAGCAGCAAAACTACTTCATTCTTGTCACATTATAAAGAAGAAGAGAGTGCGCTGTATTAAACCATTTTGAACATTGCAGCGTGACGAAAGTGCTGTATCCATTCCGAGCGCTACGTTTACCAGAACGAGCTGTCCCGTGTCGGAATTTCTTCTGAGCATGCGTGGCACTTTGTGCGTCGGAACAGGCCACACACGGTCGGAATTGACGCGATCGGATTTTGTTGTCGGAAAATTTTATCTCCTGCTGTCCAACTTTGTGTGTCGGAAAATCCGATGAAAAATGTCCGATGGCGCCCACACACGGTCGGAAGTTCCGACAACACGCTCCGATCGGACATTGTCCATCGGAAAATCCAACCGTGTGTACGGGGCATTACAGGGTGCAAACCCTCTGCATTGGACTGGATCGCCCGCAAATCGCTGGGGAAGAGGAGCGGAACCAGACATATCTCTTATAGAGGTAATACTCGAGGCAGGTGCCTGCACATAGACTGGAGCAGCAGCAGGGTCGGCCTGAAACACAGGTTGTACCGGATCAGCCACAGTGGGAGATTCCAGGTGAGCCATTTGACTCAGGAGCGTTTGTAACACCATGGCAAACTGATCCATGCAGTGCTGCTCATCCAATCTGGAAAAAATATTACCAACAAGTGGATTGACTGCATCTTCTGAATTCATGGCCTTCGCCTACTGTCAGAAACCATGAATCACACTGAGACAAAAGTACAGTTAAATCACACCTGTTTAACCACTTCAATACAGGGCACTTATACACCTTCCTGCCCAGACCAATTTTCAGCTTTCAGTGCTGTCGCAGCTTGAATGACAATTGCGCGGTCGTGCTACACTGTACCTGAACTAAATTTGTATCATTTTGTTCCCACAAATAGAGCTTTCTTTTGATGGTATTTGATCACCTCTGCGTTTTTTATTTTTTGCTAAACAAATAAAAAAAGACCGAAAATTTAGAAGAAAATTAAAGTTTTGCTTTTGTTTCTGTTAAAAAAATTTGTAAATAAGTAAGTTTTCTCTTTCACTGATGGGCACTGATAAGGCGGCACTGACAGGCACTGATATGGCGGCACCGATGAGGTGGTACCAATGAGCGGGCACCGACGATGGGCACTGATATGCGGCACTGATGAGCACTGGTAGGTGCACTGATGGGTGGCACTGATATGCAGCACTGATGGGCATTGATAGGCAGCACTGATGGGCACTCATGGGTGGCACTGGTTGGCACTGATGGGCACTGATAGGCGACACTGATGGGCACTGATAGGCGGCACTGCTGGGCACTGATGGGCACTGATAGGCGGCACTGCTGGACACTGATACGTGGCACTGATGGGCACTGATACGCAGCACTGATATGAGGCACTGATAGGCATCCCTGGTGGCACTGGCAGTGGTAGGCATTGAAGTGGGCACTGATTGGCAGCTGCCTGGGCACAGATTAGCAGCTGCCTGGGCACATATTTCCCTGGGGGTCTGGGGGGGCATACCTGGCGGTCCAGTGTGGTGGCCATCCTGGTGGTCCTGGACGGCTTCCCTGGTGGTCCTGGGCAGGATCCGAGGGGGGGCTGTGCTGATAAACAATCAGCACAGACCCCCCCCTGTCAGGAGAGCAGCCGATCGGCTCTCCTCTACTCGCATCTGTCAGACACGAGTGAGAAAAACGCGATCACTGGCTCTTCCTATTTACATTGTGATCAGCCGTGATTGGACACGGCTGATCATGTGATAAAGAGTCTCCGTCAGAGACTCTTTACCTAGATTGGAGTTGCGGTGTGTCAGACTGACACACCGCAACAACGATCGCCGCGATGCGCGCCCCCGGGGGCGCGCAGCGGCTTAAATAATATCCTGATCACGTCATATGACGTCCGGTCAGGATATTGAAATCACTTTGCCGCCATCATTTTGCTATATGGCGGGTGGCAAGTGGTTAATAATAACAATAAAAAGGTAAACAGAGTAAACGTAGTGAAAACATAGCCTGAGTTCAGGAACCGGAACGGATAGTCAGACAAGCCAAAACGTCAGGGAGCCAGAGATGAGCGTAGTAGAACAGCAAGCAGGATCTGGAGCCAGAAGAATGTCAGCCAAGCAAGTCTTTAGAGATGTGACTTTTACTTTTTTTACTTTGTTTAGTTGTGAGCCCTTAATAAAATTTTTTTGGGTAAATTCTACTCTCCTGTGTGTGTTTTCATCCAAAAAGGACAGTTTGTTGGTGACGATTCAGGTACATTTCTAAAGTACAATGTGAAATTAACAAGGGACAGCAACACCAAACAATCTCCTACAGATTAAATAGAACAACATATTAGTGGTGTTGTGGGAACTTGTCATTAATCCGACCGGCTGCTCTCCTGACAGGGGGGGGGTCTGTGCTGATTGTTTATCAGCACAGCCCCCCCTCGGATCCTGCCCAGGACCACTGGGCTGGATGGCTTAAGTAGGCAGGACTGACGAGCAGGATATCATCAACTGGTGAGTCACTGTGGATAGAAAGGAGCTGGCAATTAGCTGACAGCTGAGCAGCTAGCTCTGAGAAGGAAGGGCTGAGCCCAGCCCTGACATAATGGACATTAACACTGCCCTAGTCCCCCATGCCTTAGTGGGGCACTTGTAACTGTGAAGAGAACAGGGGCTTCTGGCAGTGAGTGCTAAACCCTATGGTTCACCAGGTGAGCTAGAGAAGTACTGCAGTGTTCTTGTGTTTCCCTGCTGATGCCGCTGGAAGATGGCTGGACTCCATAGGTCTGGGTGAGCTATGCTCAGGACCCCTCAGTATGTAGCCTAATCTGGCGTTCCACTCTTCATACACTGGTCTGGAAGTGTTGCTGTTTTACTATAGCTATAGCTATAGTATTTACTATAGCTATGTTATAGCTGTACACTATATGCCCCTCTGCTGTTTAGGAGCTACATTGGTCTGATCTATTCTTACCATCCCACAGTACACTGGAACTGTCTAATTGCTTTTCTTCTCAGCCTTTTTAAGGCTAGAGACTTTTTGTGTGAATTGCCTGAATCTAACAGAACCCCGTCCTTGTGATTCCCTGGCTGAGACATAAGTGTAGACTGCTTGACACCGGAGCACTGTTTTTTTGTTACTTCACCTGATTGGTGGATTTCTACTGACTATGCTCCAGTAACCTGGCTGCCCACACTTGGTCCTCCAAGCTATCATTAATCTATTAGATCCAGTAGATGATGAGATGAATGCGTATGTGTATGTGTTTGTGTGGGCCGGATGAACAACTGCCATGGTGACGAGATAACGTTGCCTTTTTATTTTTAATGTGGTGGTGGAAAGTGTTTTTTTAATGCTCTTTTTTGTAGGACTAAATTTTACATATAAAACATTGCTCTCAACAAAGCCTTGAACTACATACAGTATGCTGCATGGTCCAAAACAAAAGATGGTAACTTCCTTTTGGGCTTCTGTCTGCCCGGGTTTTTGTTAAGGTTCTTGTTGAGTTACTTGGATCACACCTAATTTTAGGGTGAGAACATAGATTGGCTGATAGTGAAATGGCCCATGTAGATTTTCACCATCTTATGTTTTATCTTTTTTTTTAGTGTTAGAAAGGGATGGTTAGCCTGGCAGTGGGTTGCCACTGTTGAATAGACGTTAGCCCTCAGTTAGGTGACTCAGTTTGTTACCTCACTAAACTGGCCGACTAGGAAGATAGCCCACCAGCAGGTTCTGCCTTAACAACCTCTTGAAAGAGGTAGTGACATATTGGCATAGTCATATCCCAGTAAGTACTATCAGGCATTTATAGGGGGAGGGGGGCCCAGGCATAATAATCAAACCTTGTATTTTACTAAAAGGTAAGTTTCAATTTAGTTTCCCAAAAAATGTTGTAAACTAGCCCTAAGCACTTGTCTGACTTTGGGGACAAGTTGGCTTTCTTGCTTTTGCAGTCCCTGCAAGAAAGCAACACAGGTAGTCTTCTGCTGGGCAAAGCGAGAGTAATTAAGCAACTTCTGATGTCTCAACAAGTTCTGCCTGTGAGGAGACATCTGACTCAATGTTTGTTGATGGAGTGGCAGTCAGGGTGGACTGACCACATTGCATGGACAATAACAATGTTAGCACGATAGTATATACAGCATATACTGCATATTATATAGTTCTCCATAATAGAAATGTTCTTTGTCTAAAGCCTTCAGTCAATTTAAGTGCCACTGTGGGTCCTCTTGCTCTATTTTAACCTTTTATTGATGTGATGATTTCAGCGCACCTCTCTGCTTTATTACACAGCAAATTTAAGACCCCATTGTGACAACTCTTCAAGGGGTGGGTCCATGACACCACACACTCAAAGTATGTCTTCGGTCTTCTGGGTTGAATGACACCTGGGGGGACATTTTTCAATTAACAAATTTAGCCTGGAAATGGGCTTTAAAATATTAGGTTCTGAGATTTGTCCAGTAAGCTGTTTTATGATTATATGTGTAAAATTATATTTATATGTGATCCTTGTTCTCAAGTTATTCAGTCATAGTAATAATCACACAAACCACCAATGTAATTAAAGAAGCTTTAATCAGGGGGGCATAAGGCACAACTAACCACCAAAGTAAAGGGGACTTTTACAATGGGGCATAAGACTATCAGAAATTATTCAAAGGATTGGATAGCATGGAAGAAGATGGATAGCCAATTTTAGTATTAAATATATGCTCAGCGCACAACTTTTCATCAAGGTGGTGCAAGAACTTTTGAGCAGAACACACTTACAATTAAACTTAAAAAGGTCAGCTTTGCTGTCAAAAAGTGGCCTTTGAAGAACTTCTAAAATATGCTTAAAATCTTGTAGCTGTGAAATCAATGAGGTATATTATTTCTTGAATTCTCAAAATTGCATTTACCTTAAAATGTAACTAAAATAAATTAAAGTTTTGGATAAAGTGGAGAGGGAAAAAACCCCCTGTCAGTTTTTACTGCTGTTTGTGTCCCTGTTCAGGAGAATCACCCTCTCTATTTGTCCTGTATACCATTATCATCAAAAGTCAAAGTAAAAGAAAATCCTACTTTTTTGGTTGACATCAGAACAGTATTAGAAGGGATATCTTCCAATGAGAACACTAGTTCTGGTGACCCTGGTTACACGCCGGAACTTCCTCACTTTGGAGGGATTTCGTCTCTCTTCCTGTTTTGGCTATGGGACAGGAAGTGAAGGGTAATCTCTCCCATGGGACACAAGATGGCAGAAAAAAAACCCTCCCTTAATTTATCCAAAATGAAAAAAAGGTTTTGCCTATAGTTACAGTGTATAGGTTCCTGTATTTTTGTTGTTGTTTTTCAACCCCACAAAGCACATTTGGGGGTTGTTGACACTCTACCATTGTGTGTAATTCTGTATTTGTGCCACACACGTTTTTTTACAGAAAAAGAAAAATGTAGAAAATCTTTAGCTTGAGCTATTGTGCAAAATACTGAATATCTTTTATATGTGTATCATGCTTTCATCTGACATATAATTTTTCACTTCTACAGCTATCAGAAATGTCAGAATATGTAAAATAATGCAAGTCTGTCCCCATCCTCTATAATGTGTTTGTAGACTACGAAGAATAGAGTGTTCATGCATCAGAACTCGTGACTTACCAAGTGCACAATTCTCAGATATTCCATCTTCAAGTTTCACAACAAAGCTTGTTCTGTTTTTTTTTTCAAGACATTCATATCAATATAAAGGGAAAATACATTTTACATCCTTAAGGCTGGGTTCACACTGCTGCGTGCGGGAACGCAGCGAATTTACTGCGGGTTCCCGCATCGCACCAACTCGCACGGCAGTTCACACTGCCATATGCGAACTGCTGGGGAGTGTCATACAATGTTAATGACACCCCCAGTTCAGCCCGCATATCGCACTGCGAACTGACAATTCGGACATTTTCGGATCGCATAGGTGTGAACACCCATGCGATCCGATTCTGGTCCGAACAAAAAAAGGGTCCTGTGCGAGTTTGGACCGAATGCGGTGCGATATCAGCCATACTATCTGTATGGCTGATATCGCACAGCACAGACATCGCATGTGATGTGAACAGCAGTGCGCTGCGAATCACATACGATGTCTGCCACGGCAGCAGTGTGAACCCAGCCTTAAAGAAGAGGTTTCATAACACATTGCCTTTGTTGCTCTTGTCTTCCTCCAGGCGACAAAGTGCATGTAGAACTTTGTCACTTTTTACTTGCTTGTTTCATCGCTGAGATAGTGTATTTGACAGCGGTCCTCCTCCCCACCACTGTCCGACCATTAAACTAACAAGGAGACAAATATCTCTTTAGATATACTTGACAGTGCTTGTCTTGGGCAGCAGGCGCTTTGAGACAGGCGCCATCATTAGCTATGCAGGGGGAGGAGGTGTGTCAGCTATAGGTGTCTATTTATGAAACTGAGATAGGCTGCGATCATAATGATCTCATCTCAAATCATTAGCAGTTTATGCAACGAAGATGATCAGCGGAGATATTCTTCACTGAACATCTCAGCACACATCACTTCTCTCATTCGCTTTTACACAAATGGCAGGTTTATGAAAGTGAGATCTGAACACTTCACTGGCCATTCAAACATATACAGTGCACAGCATAAATGAGTACACCCCTTTTGAAAAGTAAGATTTTAATCAATATCTCAATGAACTCAAGAACAATTTAAAAAATTTTGACAAAACTGAGTTTTATAGAACATTTGTTTAGCTTATTACATGAAAGTAAGATTAATAATCTAATTTTGATTACAATATATTATGTTTTACTCAAATTAGTTGATGCAAAAATGAACACACCCCTCAACAAAAACTACTACATCTAGTATTTTGTATGACCTCCATAGCTTGTAAGGACAGCACCAAGTCTTCTTCAGAAATGCAAAAGTGGCCTTAGATGTGTGTTTTGGATCATTGTCATGTTGAAAATGATGGTCATGATGGTCATGATGACCAAGAGCACAGAGTGATGGTAGCATCTTCTCCTTCAATATATAGAGCAGTACATCTGTGAATTTATGATGCCATCAAAGAAATGCAGCTTCCGGACACCAGCAGCACTCATGCAACCCCACAGAAGGACACTGCCACCACCATGATTCACTGTAGGCATACCTTTGCGATGCCATACAGTTTAGAAGCAATCAGTTCCAAAAACATTTATCTTGGGCTCATCACTCCAGAGTACAGAGTCCCAGTAGTCTTCTTTTTTAGCATGTGCCCTGGCAAATTCTAGGTTGGCTTTTTTGTGCATGGGCTTTAGGGGAAGTTTCCTTTGTGGACGACACCCATGCATGCCATTTCTCTACAGTGTACGCCGTATTGTGTCATAGGAAACAATCACCCCAGTTTGTCTTTCTACTTCTTTAACTGCAGTGAACTTGCATGGCAATTTTCTTCAACAGTTCTCATCAGAAGATGCTCCTGTTAACTTCTGTAGATGCCCTGGATGTCTCTGTGAGATGATTGCAGTTCCATATTTGTTACATTTTTGTATCACTTTTGCTATAGTATACTGACTGAAAAGTAAAGCTTTGCTGATCTTCACCTCACTTTCTGTCCCAATGACAATTGGATTTTAAAAATATGGGGTTATTATGGAAACAAGGATTGGTGATAAAGCATCAGTGGAGACACCTTTTTCCCATATTAACTCTTACAGGAGAGAATTTCCCTTCCTAGGGGTAGATTTCTTCTCACTTCCTGTTGTCTCCCCCTGTTTGTAAGTAGGAGTCCTTTGTAAGTCGGATGTTTGAAAGTATGGGACTGCCTGTATATACTATATGGCCTGCCCTATATACTTTGCAGAAAATTGGACCTTAGGTGTTGGTGGTACCAGAACAGTATAGGCCCTCACAGTTACCCTTGGTGGCCACTGGAACAGGCCCTGCTGTGAAATATTATATCAAGAATTATAATTAAATGCCCCTGTTAAACAGGGGCAGAAAAATTGGTCCTTTGGTGGTGGTGTCACAACACTGTAAGCCCTCACAGTTACTATTGGTGGGCGCAGGAACGGGCCCTGCTGTGAAATATTAGATCAAAAAATGTAATTACACGCCCCTGTTAAACAGGGGCATAAAAATGAGGTCTTAGGCAGTGGTGGTGGTGCCACAACACTGTAACCCCTCACAGATTTTGTTGTTGAGCGCAGGAACGAGCCCTGCTGTGAAATATTAGAACAAATATTGTAATTACATACCCCTGGTAACAGGGGCAGAAAAATTGGGCCTTAGACGGTGGTGGTGGTGGTGGTGGCGGCACAACACTGTAAAGCCTCACAGATACTCTTGTTGAGCACAGGAACGGGCCCTGCTGTGAAATATTAGAGCAAATATTGTAATTACATGCCCCTGTTAAACAGGGGCAGAAAAATTGGGCCTTAGGCACTGGTGGTGGTGCCACAACACTGCAACCCCACACAGATACTCTAGTTGAGCGCAGGAACGAGCCCTGCTGTGAAATATTACAGCAACAATTGTAATTACACGCCCCTGTTGAACAGGGGCAGAAAAATTGTGCCTTAGGCACTGGTGGTGGTGCCACAACACTGCAACCCCTCACAGATACTCTAGCTGAGCGCAAGAACGAGCCCTGCTGCGAAATATTACAGGAAAAATTATAATTATACGCCCCTGTTAAACAGGACCAGAAAAATTGGGCCTTAGGCACTGGTGGTGGTGCCCTGAAACAAAAATGTTCTTAGAAGCTATCAACATGAACATTGAGGAGGAATAGGATAGTCACTCAGCATAGGCACTCTTCAAGGGATCTCACATTCATAGAAAAAATAATCGGTAACATCAGCATCAGGTGCTTGGTAGCTGGTGAGCCAAGACTGATTCATTTTCATGAAGGTGAGCCGACCAATAAGTCTGTGGACAGGTGCACTCTGTGATCGGTTACAAAGCCTCCTGGAATGCTGGATGCAGGATAGGCCAGTAGCTTAATTGCATATTGTGCAAGCTCTGGCCAGTGATCCATCCACAAGACCCAGTAACCCAGTGGATTTTCGGTTGGAAAGGTCTCCAAGTCTGATCTTGCCCCTAGGTATTCCTGCACCATGTAAATCAGATGCTGGCGATGGTTGCTGGAACCGATCAGACCTTGGGGCTGCGGACTAAAGAATTGTCTGAAAGCATCGGTCAGACAGCCACCTTCTCCACCACTCCTTCTGTGACTGACCGAAGCCTCAGCAACACGTTGTCCAGGAGGACCAGGAAATTGTAACCTCCCAGGCTCTGGGAACGCATTGCACAAACCTTTCTGCGAGGTCCCTAAGATGTTTCATCCTCTGCTCCCTCTGCGAAGGCTGGATAAATTTCACAACCTTACCCTTGTAACGTGGATCAAGAAGGGTTGTCAGCCAGTAATGATCCCTCTCCTTGATACCACGAATCCAAGGGTCCTTTGACAGGCTTTGCAGGATCAGGGAGGCCATGCAGTGAAGGTTTGCTGAGGCATTCGATCTGGAGTCCTCTGGATCACTAAGGATGACATGATCCACAGCCACCTCCTCCCAGCCACATACAAGTCCATGGGTTTCTAGGGACTGAAAATGATCCCTTGAACACTGTAGTTGATGCTGAGTACTAGGCTCCACCACCATGTTGACACAATCCTCATCCTCCTCCTCCTCCTTTTCCTGTGTGATCAGCGGGCCCGCAGGAATACTGTCTGGATAAAGGGGGCCTTGAGAGGTAAGGAAATCCTCCTCTTCCTCCCTCTGTTCTGCCTCAAGTGCCCTGTCCATTATTCCACGCAGCGAGTGCTCCAACAGGAAGACAAAAGGGACAGTATCACTGGCGTGTCGAAAAAAAGCCAAGCTCCCCTGTCCCTGTCCTGGTGCCATACTCACACAAGTACTCATTGATGGCCCTCTGCTGCGTGGGCAGCCGCTGCAGCATTGCCATTGTTGAGTTCCACCTGGTGAGCATGTCACAAATAAGGTGGTTCTTGGGCAGGTTGCATTCCTTTTGAAGGTCAGCCAGCCGAGCACTGGCATTATATGACTGGCAGAAATGCCCATGGACTTTCCTGGCCTGCCTCGGGATATCCTGTAAGCCCGGGTACCTGCACAAGAACCGCTGCACCACCAAATTAAGGACGTGAGCCAAACAGGGAACATGGGTCAAGTGTCCCTGTCGGAGGGTGGAGAGGAGGTTGGTGCCATTGTCGCAAACCACCATTCCTGGCTGAAGCTGGCATGGCATCAACCACCTCTGAGTCTGCCCCTGCAGAGCTGACAGACTCTCTGCCCCAGTGTGGCTCCTGTCCCCTAAGCAGACCAACTCAAGCACCGCATAGCATATTTTTGCCTGAGTGCTTGCGTAGCCCCTTGAACGCCTACGGAGAACCACTGGTTCCGAAGACAAATAGGAAGAGGCCGTAGAGGAAGAAGAGGAGGAGGGGGTGGAGGAGAGAGGTGTGGCAGAATCACCACTACTAGCATTTTGGAAGCGTGGTGGCGGAACAAGCTCCAACAATACTACATCCTTCCCAGCTGCCAGCAGAGTTACCCAGTGTGCAGTGAAAGAAAGGTAACATCCCTGTCCAAGCCTGCTGGACCATGAGTCAGCGGTAATATGCACCTTACCGCTGACCGCCCTGTCCAATGCCTTTGACAACGTCGATGACGAAACGCGTAAGTTGGAGCTACGTACTCACGTCATACCCAGCGTAGTGACAGGGAGCTTGGAGCGCAGTTGAGGCGCATGCTGAAAGCCGATCGCTCCCTGGTCACTGTTATATTTCCTTCGCACCATAGCTGTAGTGTGTGGTTCTTCCCCTGGTGGGAAGTATTGCTTTTATTAATTTTAATTTATAATAAAAGTTTTTAAACTGCTGCACTATGGGAGCCCTGTCTCTTCCTTAAAGAGGATGTGAATACAGAAAGCCGGTGAAACACTTCCTGGTTGCAATGTTGGAGGTCGCGTTGAACACAGGATCGGTGGAGATATCCCATCCGGGATAGGAGTTCATCCATCTCTTAAACACACGCTGTTTACCCCTGCAGGGGTGTCAGGAGCTGGTGAGTGGGGACCCTTGAGGGGGATCACAGGAGTCACTGGTTTTCTTGGAGCACAAGAGTCACTCAGAAGTATTTTGCATGGACATTTATTATTTATCTATTTATTTATTTATTTTTGCATGAAACTTTTTTTTTTTTTTGCTATGAACATTCTTGCCAATTTTTGGATTCACATTTTTTCTTTTATCATATAAATTTTTGATATTTCTTTGACTTTTCACACATTTTTTTGATATGGACTTTTTTCCCTTCTGGAGCATCACTTTTACTACATAGAGGTTGTTTATATATCTAATTTATGTTTTATGTCTGACATGGACCATTACTAAAAGGTTTAGTTGCACATTTATGTCACTTTACTGCTAGCGGGATTTTTTCTTTTGTGTGAGACCCCTGCTTTCTTGGCAGGGGGTGTACCCGTTATATATCATATTTAGTATAATATATACGTATACCACAGGTGGAGGAGTTCTTTTGACACATACACACTGGTATACAGGTTTAACACATTTTGTTTATTTATTTAATTATCTAGACTCTATTTGGGTTAGTACATGCACATTTGGGATTAGCACACATACACTGTGTTTATGTAGGGATTTTTCCCCTATCTACCTAGGGAGCGCCACTCTCCCCCCACCCTTTCATATATATACCTGTTTTTACACCCTTCTATTTGTCTATCCTAAGCGCGGCGGTAGTCCCATATTTATTTTACACATTCATTACAACTGCCAGCTCCATCCCGTTTCTCTGGGGACTCCAAGGCCTGCAGGGGGTTCCTCAGCCAATGCACTATTAATTTTGAGCTCCAGCCTCAAAACTTTCTGTCTGATTGGGCTAAGGTAGCCTATATCATTTCCCTCCTCTCCGGTGAAGCTTTAGTCTGGGCTGCTCCCCTGTGGAGAAGAATGATCCGGTGGTTTCCAGCCTGTCCGACTTCTTGAAGCTCTTTCGTAACATCTTCGAGGAGCCAGCTCGGGTTTCTTCAGCAGCTAATGCCCTTTTACGTCTTCGCCAAGAATCTTGTTCAGTGGGACAATATGCTCTTCAGTTTCTGTATCCTCACAGCTGAATTGAGCTGGAATAATGAGGCCCTGGTCGCAACCTTTCTACATGGCCTCTCTGACCGAATGAAAGACGAATTAGCGGGAAGAGCCATTCCCGCCGGTCTGGACGATGTAATTTCCTTGTGCAATCAGATCGACATTCGTTTTCAGGAGAGGTCCCTAGAAAGAAGACGCCAGCACTCCCTGGGTCCTAGCCAGTCTGAGCTCTTCCCCCTTCGTCCCGTGGAGCATCTTCTGCCTGCTGAGGAACCTATGCAGCTGGGCCGGATCAGACTAACCCCCGAAGAACGTGCTAGGCGCAGAACTCTGGGCTTGTGTCTTTATTGTGGGGGCAAGGGTCATTTTTGTGACTCCTGCTCGTTTCGTCCGCTCGGGTCTAATACATTTGGAAGGTGGAGTATTGGACCCAGAAACAGCCCCTTCTCGTCTTCTTCTTTCGGTGTTCCTTCATGTAGGCACTTCTCCCCAATCGATCCTAGCATATCTGGATCCCGGGGCTGCTGGCAATTTTATGGACTGGAGAACTGCTTCTTCTATGAAGCTTACCCTTTCTTTCCTCAATACACCACTGGTAGTCTCGGCAATTGATGGAACTGTGCTCCCAGGGGGTCCTATGCGCTTCCAGAGGCTACCGATTAGGATGTTGGTAGGGATACTCCACCAGGAGTGGATTTCCTTCCTCATTCTACCCAAGGCCTCTACCCCATTGTATTGGGCCTTCCTTGGCTACAGCTCCACTCTCCTCATGTGGACTGGGTCTCTGAGCAGATCTTGGCTTGGGGCCCCTCGTGTTTCTCGTCCTGTCTTCTCAAGGTGGCCCCCGAGGAGAGACTTCTCATTGCTACCACCTTTGTATCTTCTGATCTTCCTTCTCCATACAGCGATTACCAGGATGTGTTCTGTAAGAAGTCAGCTGAGTTGCTTCCTCCCCACAGGTCTTTTGACTGTGCTATAGCCCTTGTCCCTGGTGTAACTTTGCCCAGGGGTCGTACCTACCCTCTGTCCATTCCGGAGACCCAGGCCATGTTTGAGTATGTCGCCGAGAATCTGGAGAGAGGTTTCAGCCGGAAATCCTCATCGCCTGCAGGAGCAGGGTTCTTTTTCATTGGCAAAAAGGATGGTACCCTGAGCCTCTGCATCGACTATCGAGGTTTAAACACAGTGACAATCAAAAACCAATACCCCTTACCCCTAATATCTGAGCTATTCGACAGGTTGAAGGGTGCTTCCATTTTCACCAAGTTGGATCTCAGTGTTGCATACAATCGCATTTGAATACGGGAAGGTGACGAATGGAAGACTGTGTTTAACACTAGAGACGGGCATTACGAATACCTGGTTATGCCTTTCGGTTTGTGTAATGCTCCAGCTGTGTTTCAGAACTTTGTAAATGAAATCTTCAGGGATCTGCTGTACCAGTTTGTTGTCATCTATCTGGATGACATTCTCATCTTTTCAGAAAATCTGTTTGTTCACAGAAATCATGTCCGCACTGTACTTCAGCGCCTTAGAGAGAATAATCTCTATGCCAAGCTGGAGAAATGTTCCTTTGAATGTTCTGAGGTCCTGTTTCTGGGATGTTTTGTCTCAAGTTTGGGTCTTCGTATGGATCCCGGAAAGGTCTCGGGTCATTACCAACTGGCACCTTCCTGCTAGCCTCAAGGCCGCACAAGCGCTTTCTTGGCTTCACAAATTATTATAGGCAGTTCATAAGAAGAGACATCAACCATGTGAGTTCTTCTCCAAAAAGGAGTGGCGTCATCTCTTGGAGGGTTCCCCTCACTCCATAACGATCTTTACTGATCACAAGAATCTACAGTACCTACAGAATGCTAAACGTCTGAATCCCAGACAGGCCAGGTGGAGTCTCTTCTTTTCCCGTTTTAAATTAAGGATTAGGTAACAAATCTGGTTCCTGCAACAGTCGGGCTGATGCGCTCTCTAGGTCATTTGACACTTTGGACGAGGAGTCCACCCCTGATCCTGAGCCGATTATTCCAACCTCATGCATTGTTGCCCATTCTACCACCCTGGAATCAAAAATTCCTCCTGGGAAGACCTTTGTTCCCACTGAGCTAAGAGCTAAGATCCTTCGTTGGGGACATGATTCCAAGGTGGCAGGTCATGCTGGCTTCCTCTGATCCTTCCTGCTCATCGGTCGTCACTACTGGTGGCCTAATCTCCGCTCAGATGTTAAGGATTACGTTAAGGCTTGTCATGTCTGTGCTCAGTCTAAATCCTCCACACAAGCCCCTGCTGGTCTTCTCATGCCCTTGCCCATTCCTAAGGAGCCCTGATCTCACATTGCCATGGATTTTATCACTGATCTTCCACTGTTGGAGAATAATATGATCATTTGGGTGGTGATCGATCGGTTCTCCAAGATGGCTCATTTTGTTCTTCTTCCTGGTCTCCCTTCTGCCCCTGCCTTGGTTCCCATTTTTGTAGGAGAGATTTTCTGCCTCCATGGTGTCCCTTCCCATGTTTTTGGAGAGCCTTTTGCAAATCCCTCAACATTACCTTGGATTTTACCTCTTCTTACCATATCCAATCCAATGGCCAGACTGAGAGGTTTAATCAGGAGTTGGAGGTCTTTCTCCGTCTCGTCTCCCATCTCCCGTCTCCGCCCTCTAAACCTGGTCCCAGGCGGGGAAGGGGGAGGCCTCGTAAGAGGGGGGGGGGTACTGTCATGGTTATGCAGTAGTGTTTGCCTGTCAGCTTACCTTTCCTCCATGTGTTCACCTCTAGAGACCAGCCACTTTCACCTGACTGCTTTTATAATCTCTCCTCTAGCATGGCTCCACCCCAGCCCCTATCTGAGAACTCTATATTAACCTGTGCACTGCAAGCCAACCCTGCTATCAACTTTGTGTGTTTAGCTTCCGTGTGCATCTTGCTGTGTCTTCTATGTCTGATTCCAGTTACTGATCTTGGCTTGTTCATGACTATACCTGTCTGCTTGTGACCCTGGCCGTTGGCGTGTTCTATGTTTATCCTTGTCTGCTAGTCGCCCCGACCTTTGGTTTATTCCCTTATTATCTCTATCCTCCTGTAGCCTACTGTGGGCGTGAGCTGGGAGACCCTGGGGGTCGCGACCTGGAGCCAGTTGCAGCCCAGTCCATCCTCACCATTAGAGGCTCTGGTGAACACCTGCTGGCTCTTAGACTCTGCGCCCTAGGGAATCTTACGCTGTAGCCCCTGTGGGATCCGTCTTGGTGTTCCAGTGGGCTTGCCCTTTACCACCCAGACTCCCATCCGCAGCAGTCAGCGTATTATCCACTACCTTTGCAGTACACTCCTGATCCCAATGGTGTGCATCTGTCACCTGGCCTCAGGTGACCTGACACTGCACACGTGTCAAAAAAGGCCCACACCAGGGAACTTTTAAAAGTCAGCGGGGAGTCAGCAGCGCCCTGCACCTGCAGAGCTCTGCGGTGTGATGCAATAGGTTGCTTCCCTAGAGGACATCCTGCCTCGTTGGAGCTCCTCCTCCTCTTCCTCCCACCCGAGTACAGTCAGTGACCTTATCATCTCCTCCCTCCTCGTCACTGGAGCAAACTTGGCAGTATGCTGCAGCTGGGGGAACATGACTGCCAGCTTCTTGTCCTTCTTGGGCACCCCTCTCTCTAGGCTCACGTTACTCCCTTCCTCAACCTGGGAACCAACATTGGAGCATTCAAATCGCTGTGCATCCTCCAACAGCAGGCACCCAACACTGTGGTTGGATAATTCTGGGGACTCCTCTGTGCATGATGGTGGGGCTACAGAAGGAGTGACTGTGAACAAGGAGTTGGTGGAATAGGCCGCTTTGGCAGCTGCATTGGAAGGCAAACTACTCTGAGCCTGGGTGACAGAGGATGAGGACGGCTTTGTTATCCACTCTACCAACTCTTCTGCATGTTCTGGCTCAATAACACGGCCAGCAGCAGCAAAAAAGGACAAGTGTGCCCCACGGCCACCTGCAAAGGATTCACCATGTCCACGACCAGCACTGTTGACTGTAGACACAGAGGCTGCTTGCCCTCTTTTAGTGGCCTGTAATCGTCTGCCTCTCCTTGGTGGCCTTCTGAACATGATGTATATTTTGTTTTGCAACACCACACTACGCTGTATTAGATACTGTGTACACCACCAGAAGTGTAGTAGAAACTGTACACACTGTATTAGATACTGTATACACCGCCTGCACTGTATTAGCAACTGTACTATGGCTGCATTGTATTTTATACTGCGTACACCACCAGAAGTGTAGTAGGCACTGTACACACTGTATTAGATGCTGTGTATACTGCCTGAAGTGCATTAGATATGGTACACAACAGTGTATGTGTGTGTGTATATGTGTGGACGTTAACTCACTCTGGGTTGCCCAGGCCGATTCTAGTCAGTAGTGTAGCATGTCTGTACCCTGGCAGTTGCTCTGTCTTGCCCCCCTTTGGTGGTGCAGGTACAGCACGGCTCCCTCTCTGGTGTGGGTACAGCGTGGCTCCCTCTCTGGTGGTGTGGGTACAGCGTGGCTCTCCCTCTGGTGGTGCAGGTACAGCGTAGCTCTCTCTGGTGGTGTGGGTACAGCATGGATCCCTCTCTGGTGGTGCGGGTACAGCGTGGCTCCCTCACTGGTGGTGTGTTGTTACAGTGTGGCTCCCTCTCTGGTGGTGTGGGTACAGCGTGGCTCTCTCTCTCTGGTGCGGGTACAGTGTAGCTCTCTCTCTGGCTTCCCCCTGCACAGTCTTCTCTTTTTCTCTTTTGTAGCACTCCTGCTTTTTGCCGGGCTCCAGGTTCTCTTTCTCTCTCCCCCGAGTGCATGCATGTTGGGGGACTGTAACATGCTGTCTGTGGACACACTGGGGCCGCCAATCTTCCGGGACTACATTTCCCATGATCCCCCCCACCCCAGTATCTTCTGATTTTCTGATTGGCCCTCTGCTGTGTCCAATGGGGAGGAAATCAAAGCTGGCAGTAAGCCGGGCGGCGTTGTGGGGAACTTCATTAGAGCTGCTCTCTCTCTTCTCCTGTTCAGCTGACAGGAGAAAGGGGAGGGGGGCGAGCGGGGGAGATACACAGACTCTGTGCAGCTTTCCTCTCCCCTTTCACAGCGCCGCTGGCAATCAGAGCAGGGGAAGAATTCACCTGTTTGTCAATGGGGGGCGGCACTAATGGCACCCACTACTATTGCTTCCTGGTTTCACCCAGGTGCGGTCCGCCCCCAGCACCCCCATAGCGATGCCAGTGCCACTGGATTCAGATGTACTCCTCTGATGGCGGCCCTGCGTGCGGAAGTCGGGAGTAGGGTGCGGGGGCCTTTTTTCGTGGGGGGCTGCTTTTTTGCCGCCCCCCCCCAACAAAGTGCTGCCCTAGGCCTGGGCCTTGTCGGCCTAGGCCAAAATACAGCACTGGCCAGAACCCAGGAGGAAGGGTGGAAATACTCCTGAACCCTGCACTCTGTACGTAGCACGCTCCTGAACCCTACACACTGTACGTAGCGCGCTCCTGAACCTGGCACTCTGTACGTAGCGTGCTCCTGAACCCTGCACTCTGTATGTAGCACGCTCATGAACCTGGCACTCTGTACGTAGCGCATTCCTGAACCCTTCACTCTGTAGAGTGGATACATAGTCCTAATGCGGCCCCCGATGAATTTGAGTTTGACACCCCTTATTTACAAAGGTAAGAAATATATTTTTTTATTTTTTAAAGTATGCTGTGTAATTGAAATACATAACAAACATATAGAGAATTTCTCAAATTTGACTGCAAAAGTGGAAATACACTTTAAATGAAAAAATAATGCATTTTTTTAATGCTAATTTAACTCCTTCAGAACATAATACATTTAGAAAATATATATAAAACTATACATTTATTTTAAACTAAAGGTACCCAGCTTACCCGGTGTGTTGGAATTAATTTTCTACTCCACAGCAAAGCTAGCAAAATTTCAAAGGTTTCAGGTATCCTTGCTTTTTAGACAGGCCTTAAATGAGGAGACCTGCACAGCACAGAATCATATGACATGAGGCTGGGGTTGCATCAAAGCATGGTGAAAGGTATTAAAATGGAACTAAACCCTTTTATCCTTTACAACCAAGGAAGCTGCCATTTTAACCTTTTAACTGCAACTGCAGATCAGCTATTTGACGGCTTGACAGTTCAGTTGAGAGCAGTGTCAGCCCGTCCATACGGGGCACAGGGGTGACACCCCCTAATCCATATACCTGGCCTCTAATCTACATGCAGGATGCTGGATGCATAGATTTCAATGGGTGTTTTTTTTCTAGAAGCACGTGATTAGAGCCTGAGGCTCGAATTGGCTTAAAAAATGGTGGGCTCGAGGTGCAGAGCGCTGCGCCCCGAGCCCACCCAGTTATGTGACATGCTGTGACATGCCTTCATTGTAACTGTTTTGGGAAACAAATAAATCCATAGGTTTGCTTCCACTTTAAGAACAAGGTTGCAATAGATTATGTACAACGGAGTGAATTCTCTGGATGGCATTAACAGATCATTGATTGTCTTAAATTTATTAGAAAGGGAGAAGCTGCGCTCTATATAACAGAAACAATAATAGCTTGTAGATATCAGAATAGATGTGCGTTGACACAGTTTATAACAAAACACCCAGATGAACTTGGTCCAAACTTAAGTGCCGCCATCTATTAAAAAACTTGCTTACCAAATGGTAAGCAAAAGCATGCAGATGGCTTTAGCCCAGCCACGGCCTTTGCTTGATAAGGGACATCCAAACCAGTATACCCAGGTGAGTCGTCCGTAAACCGCAATCCCCTGTGATCGTGGGCGTCCTGTAGGTCTCGGTAACTCAAACGGGTATGAGAAAAAGACCAACCATAGTGTGATACCGTATGGGATATTTTATTAAGAAAGAAAAGTATTGCACTTACATTTCAGTGGAATAAATTAGTGCTAAAAACGTGCGTTTTTTTCCCCTATATATGCCTATTTGATATTATTACTGCCGTTTGATTTTTATCCATAATGGGATTTGTATTATCAATTTTTTTATCATGGACGTTTTTGAATTTAGAGCCACTAAAGTGGTTAATACTGAAGGTGTATTTGAACTTTATAGAGATGATGAGAGTGATCTTGGAAGGGTAAAAAAAAATTAGAGGATAGAAGCGGGACTTTGCGTGAGGCATGTCGGTGGATATGTAAGCTCAGTGGTACATGATGTAATATAATGTCTAGGGTAAGTCCTTTACGTTGTTATATCTACAAAGGTTTTGCAAGATAATGATGGTAAAAAAGTTTAATAACATAGATCCTAGAACCTAGTACAGTCATAAATGGGAACATCATGGGGCACAGTTGAACATATATAGACAGTATATTAAAAAGCGTAATTCAAACAGAAATTGTACAGTTACAAAAGGGGATACATTGTACAAGAAATTAATATGTGCATCCATAGTTGGTAACTCAACGCGTTTCTTGGCTTTCAACCAATCATCAGGAGTCCGATGCAATTTCGCTACATTTAGAACAATGAAACATCTATTAGTATACGGGCAGGTATGTAGAGAGAAGGTACAGAGAGAATCTAAATTTCAATAGTACTCACAGGCAGTGCATTGGTCAGTGACAACCAATGTACTGGGATGCAGCAGTGGTCTGGGTCAGCAAAGTCTCCCCCGGGGTTGAGGCAGAGAGCAGGCCCCAAAACCCATCGGCCACAGCCACCAAGTTGACCAGAGCACCCCAAAGGACCGCCAGGTAGGGGCAAACAGCGAGGCCACATAGCACTGGAAAAACTGTGAGGAAGAATGAAAAAATGATTGAGTGAAAGTGAGCCAGGGTATAAGTGAATGTGTGTGAATGTGAAAGGGTTAATGTCTTGGCCACAGCTGCACACCACAAATTGAATGAGTATGTGTGTGTTGAAGGAAGCCATAAAAAGTGATAGGGAATGTCAAAGTTGTGAGTGAAATAAAGTGTGTGTGCAGCTGGGAGACCGATCCTCGTAACCATAAACCAGAGTGGGAATATGCAAAATGATTACCTGTGTTATGTGAATGCTGGGCAAGGCCAGATGCCCCGTGACCATAGCGAGACATCGGAGTACCCGGTCAAAGGCCGCCGCTATATCCGCGGGCCGGGGGCGTGCTCACGCCAACGTCATGTGAGGACGTGATGACGTCACGGGGGAGGGAAGCCAAACCGTGATATCCAATCGCGGCCGCCTCCCATCCCCGCAGCGCCAAAGCCCAGGAATGGTAAACCCCTTGTAACTCCCGCAATATGGCAGCCAAAGGCGCCACATGCGGGGCGTGGTAAGCATGATGCCGATGCGCCAAGGTCAGGGCCAGGGCATAAGGATTACTTGTCTGAAATGGGTAGGATCCTTAGTGATGCCGACACCTCTGACCCCCTAAAGGGCTATCAGAAAGATCTAGAAAAAACTGTTTCTAAGGGTCTTTCAGCTGGTATTCTCAATAAGAAAGAGAGCCTATATCTGATACCTAGGGCACCTAGGACGCCAACAATTTATTACCTGCCTAAAATCCACAAAAATACTACCTGCCCCCCGGGACGCCCCATTGTGAGTGGCATTGATTCTATTACTTCCCGGGTGGGCAGGTATATCGCTTTTTATTTACAGCCTCTAGTTCGTAATATGCCGTCATTTATAAAAGACTCAAGACAGGTATTAAAACTCCTTGCGGGGATTAGCTTAAAACCAGGTATATGGATGGTGACAGCTGATGTCACCTCCCTCTATACCAGGGGTCTTCAAACTGCGGCCCTCCAGTTGTTCAGGAACTACAATTCCCATCATGCCTAGTCATGTCTGTGAATGTCAGAGTTTTACAATGCCTCATGGGATGTGTAGTTCTGCAACAGCTGGAGGGCCGTGGTTTGAGGATCCCTGCTCTATACCATAATTCCACACAACTTAGGTCTAGAGGCTGTAAAAGGCTATCTTGATAGAGATTCAGGACTTCCGGCCTTCCAAATCTCCTTCATAATGGAGCTTCTGAAATATGCAGCTTCTCATAACTATTTCTGGTTCTTTAATCAATTTTATCGCCAGAGCCGCGGAGTGGCCATGGGGGCTAAATATGCCCCCAGTTTGGCTAATCTATTCATGGCCAAATGGGAGGAGGATGTCATCTATGCCCGTAGGATACCCCAGTTAGTCCTGTAGGCTAGATACATAGATGACATCCTCCTCCTATGGGATGGTGATGTTCATGATCTACAGGAGTTTATGTCCTCTTTAAACTCCAATAATCAGGGTATACATTTGAATTTCGAGATGATTCAGTCGCAGATTCATTTTTTGGATCTTACTCTTACTAATCAGGATGGTATTATGTCCACTTCTACATTTTTCAAAACCACTGATCACAACTCCTACATCTCTATGGATAGTTGTCATCACCGTCCCTGGCTTAGTTCAATACCAAAAAGCCAGTACATGAGAATACGTAGGAATTGCTCTGATCCGCGAGTTTCTGATTCAAGCCAAGACCCTTACTGATATATTCCTAGAAAAGGGATATTCTAGGGATAGCCTGTTACCTGTGCTTAATGCTGTAAAGGATATGAATAGAGAATTGTTGCTTCAAGAAAAATTGCCTCAGACTGATTCCCTCTCTGATATTGTTGTACCGTTTGTTACCACCTACTCCCTTCAGCATAAGAGTATTAGGAAGATAATTTCCAAACATTGGCACATTGTCAATAATGACACCATTCTGAAGGATGTTCTACCTGACAGGCCCAAAGTAGTTTTTAGAGGGGCCCCCTCACTTAGGAACAGAGTAGCTCTGAATATCTTAGATCCCCCTACTAAGAAATTAACCTTTTTTGATCAACTGGAAGGTTTTTACCAATGTAGAAGGTGCTGTGTTTGCTCCTATAATAGTTGCCCCCATAGGCGGACTCAGAGATTTACATCTACGAGCACCCAGGCACAGCATGCGATCACCCCATTTATCACCTGTTCTACAACGGGCGTAGTCTATTTGTTGCAGTGCCCCTGCGGCCGGATTTTTTTAAAAACGATTTTTTTTAAAAAAAAGTTTTTTTTGAAGGAATTTTTCTTATTTAATAGTTATATTAATATTTTCTGTAATTTATTTTTTACATTATTCATTTATCATTTTTTGTTAGACCCATTTAATATATAATTTTTATATATTTTTATCAATACACCTTAGGGGACTTACTACCATTAAGACAAAACTTTAATGTCACCACTCAATGGATGAGTTTTATGGTACATTTAGTCTTTCATTTTAATATTGCCACTTATGGATAATTTATTAAAAAAAAATTTTTTCACGTACAATGTTAGGTTGTTCCACATTTAATTATATTAAGAACACCTAGTCATTGCTTTATACAAGTACTAATTTATTCACAATAATATATTTCACCTTAGTTTCATTAGGAATATTTATTCTTTTTTTTCCCTAATATTAAACATCACATATTATTTATCACATTCATATAAATTCAATTTAATATGACACTAGTGAGTTATTAAATGTTATCTTGGTGTTTAATCTTTGATACTTAAACACGTTAATATTTTTGGTTAGTTTTAGTTTTCCAATACATCAGTTAATGTATTTGATGGGTTGCCCACATCTAAGATGGCGGTTTTTGACTCCATTCACAGGACTCAGAACGAGGCCTGGTGTCTATTTAAGAAGTGGTGGTTCAGCACACACCCGTTCCCCATTGATAACGTCAACCTGTGACGAAACGCGTCTGGAGGAGGATACGTGCTGACGTCACCACGCTGTTTGATTAGGAGGACGGGGTTTCTATTGTAGCCGGCCGGCTCTGTTTTTAGCTCTAATTTATTCTACTGAAAGTGCAATACTTTTCTTTCTTAATAAAATATCCCATACGTTATCACACTATGGTTTGTCTTTTTCTCATACCCGTTTGAGTTACCGAGACCTACAGGACACCCACGATCACAGGGGATTTCGGTTTACGGACGACCCACCTGGGTATTCTGGTTTGGATGTCCCTTATCAAGCAAAGGCCGTGGCTGGGCTAAAGCCATCTGCATGCTTTTGCTTGCCATCTGGTAAGCGAGTTTTTTAATAGGTGGTGGCACTTAAGTTTGGACCAAGTTCACCTGGGTGTTTTGTTATGAACTGTGTCAACGCACATCTATTCTGATATCTACAAGCTATTGTTGTTTCTGGTATATAGAGCGCAGCTTCTCCCTTTCTACTCTATGTTGTTATCTTGCAATTAAGCTGCTGCTGTTTGGATTTTTTAATATGTGAATTTTTGTAATCAATATTGCTACTTACATCTAGCCTGTTTTTTTTTCCTATATATACTTAAATTTATTGTATGGAATTGCACAATAAATTAGATCATTGCTTACAACATCTTTGTAGAGCCTTTATTTCCAATATGCACAGGAATCAGCTGCTTTTATTTCCTATTCTACGCTATCATGAGACATTGTCTATAGAATGTAAAGTGGAAATTAGATGTCCGCAATGTGTTTTTACACTGAGCACACAGATTCAAAACGGGAATATTGATGCCCAGAAAAAAAAAAAAGACTACAAGTATTATAATCAAGTCTTTATTTTAGCTGCCTGTTAAATTATTCACAAACAAATCAACTATGCTTCTGTTCACAACCACAACATTATATTATACAATGCAGCTACAGTGCACCACTGACTAATACTGATCAGAGCCAAGATTCACAGAGAATCTATTGAGCGGAGCCAGTAACACCGGGTCTGTATCCATTAAATAAATGCCACTTATTCCCGGATATCTGATCTGTATATCATAAAAGCACCTGTTGTAAAAAGACTATGCTATTTTGAATTTAATGTTTGCTTTGGCATAATCAAGCAGTATAGTGAGGCAATTTATAAGAAAGAAAGAGCAAGGTAATTACAAGCAGTACCTTGATGAGTAAGTTATAGAAAATTTCATTGCTACATGCAAAGAAGATATATAAATGCACAATAGAGTCCTCAAAAAGATAGAGGTTTAGAGCGCATATCACATTAGTGTTGTCATTACAAACATTATTTATAATAATAACGCCTAAAAATAAAAGAAAATGGATGGGCAGCCACCAGGCACTACTTCTGGTAAAGTGAGCATTAGTTGTACATAAAATAACACAACAGATAGTAGGCCATATAGAAACTTGGACCCAGTTTTCTCTCTTTCTCTCTCTCACTTTCTAAAACAGCCTTTCTGAACCAGGGGCAGATCCAGAGTCTAGTCTCAGGAGGGCCACTGCCAAAAAATAATGTGTTGCTTATGGAACTGAATTTAATGTTTAATACGGTGTACAGCGGCAGGGCAGGGTACAACAGTCAGTAGTAGGGATGGTAGTGTACAGAGGTCAGTAGGATGTAGGGCAGTGTACAGAGGTCAGTAGGATGCAGGGCAGTATACAGAGGTCAGTAGTAGGTAGGGTAGTGTACAAATGTCGGTAGGATGTCGGGCAGAGAACAGGGGGTCAGCAGGGCAGAGGACAGGAGTTGAAAGGACAGAGGATAAGCAGTGAGTAGGGTGGAAAACAGGGGGCAACAGTGCAATGTAGTGGTCAGTAGGATGAAGAGCAGTGTGCAGGGGTCATTAGAATGTAGGACAGTGTACAGGGATCAGTAGAGCAAAGGACTATGTGTCACGGGGGGGGGGGGGGTCAGAATGGCACACGCTGGGGGGATTGGAAGGGCTTATACTAGGGGGGGATCGGGAGGGCTTACACTGGGCAGGGGGAGGATCGGGAGGGCATACACTGGGGGGATCAAGAGGGCATACAGTGGGGGGATCAGGAGGGCATACACTGGGGGGGATCAGGAGGGCATACACTGGGGGGGAATCAGGAGGGCATACACTGGGGGGGAATCAGGAGGGCATACACTGGGGGGGAATCAGGAGGGCATACACAGGGGGGTAATCAGGAGGGCATACACAGGGGGGGGAATCAGGAGGGCATACATCAGGGGGCAGTCATAATGCTTTAATGAGTTCAATTTTTCACTGGTCTACATGAAAAGAAGATGCAATCCCATTTGTCAGCTAATAGAACATCTATGCTAAACTGCTGTAACTCAGCAGATTCAGCATAGAGGTGCCTGTAAACGAATCCACAATGTAGTGCTAGCAGAGCTCACCTCCAGGAACATTTACTCAGCTCCCTCCGCTCAGCTGCTCACACCTCCCTCTTCCAGTTGAGCGTGATCTCGGGGGGAAAAGGCACATCCCCATCCCGCACACTCAAGCAACAGCCTGCAGAAGAGAGGTTGAAAAACTGCTGGGGGAGGTACAGGGGGCGGAGAGTCCAGTCCAGAGGTTCCTGAGAAGTAATTCATGCTTAAAATGGCTGCGAGTTGTCCCGACCACGGCTCTGGTTACCCGAGGTGCGCTCGGCCTCGCAATCTGTAATATTTTTTGGGGGGGGGACCGTGGCAATTGCTCCCCCCCGAAAAAATATTACAGATTCCGAGGCCGAGCGCACCCTGGGTAACCAGAGCCGGATCCACCCCTGTTCTGAACCTTTTCAACACAGAGGAACCCTTGAAAATTACTCTGTGGTCTCAGGGAACCCCTGCTAATAATTACTATGTCTACAACTCATGGAACATTAGCGTGATGGTCAGAGGGAAAATTGCTCCTTAAGCCTGGTACACACTTTAATTGTTTTTTCTGTTCAACCTGAACGAAAAAAAACTGAGGGCTCGGGAGGAGCTCGCTCTTACCATGCGATGTTAGTACAGCGATCTCCCTGCTGAGCTTTTGTGTTCTGACACCCCCGCCCCGCCAGAGCACATTGGTCAGTGGTTGTAGCAGATGCTGATCGGATGCTGATTTTCCATTTTGGCTGTTTGAAAGAAGTCAGCCAGTGGGCCGCTTCTGTCCGACAGGCTGATGTACACACAGTCTGAATGTTTCTGTTGAACCAGACGATATTCAGCCTGTGTGTACCAGACTTTACACTTGTGGTCATTGGGAAGAATCTCCCTCCCCCTTATAGATAGCTAAAAAGATCAATGGAGTCAGTGTGAACTTATCTGAGAAGCAGAAATTGCTCATTGCTCAAAGAACATCTGGCAACCTTTGGAGGTACCCTGGTTGAGAAAGGCTGCTCTACAGTAACCCCCCCCAGCAAAAAAGACACACCAAAGCAGGAATCTCACACAAGCCAGGGAGAACATACAATTACATTGTGATAGGTGTTGGTTTTGATCAAGGAGCTCAGTGCTTCAAACAGTATTTATCATTGTACCATTGGCCATGAGACATATTTCTTATTCACACATCACTATGTCCTCTATTGATACTTTATAAATAATAATAAGATGCAATTGACACACTGTTCAAAACTTAACCTTGAAACCGCAGTTTTGTTTTAAAAAAATACACTCCTCTCCAGGGGATCATATACATCGCAAGAATTTGATTAAAAATGTATGCAGATTTTTACTTTTCTCTTCTAAAGGAATTATTAAAATCTTAAGCATGTACCCTAATAAACTGAAGCTGGCCATACATGCATAGATTTCTTTTATTCAGACTGTTGGCGGAACAAAACAAATCTAACTGATTTGTCAATGCACACTAAAAAGCACAGACAGACAAATCTATATTGAGGACTCTTTGGATGCAGGCATGTTCAGCTGACAATTTTTCCACCCAAATTCTTTTAATGTCTCAATCAAAGGATGTCAAACAGAGTTGGTGCCAACAGGGCCACCCACTGATCAAATTTTGAAATGTATTCCAAATGTAATTCGAAGTGTATGGCCAATTTGATGGCTCATTCACACTATGTGCAGTGACTGCTGTTTTTCTGCACTGATAAAATATCAGGGCAAGGGCACATAGAAAACAATTGTTATCTGTTTCTTATTCACACCACAATGCTGGTGTGATGTGCTCTGTGGAAAAATGCAGACCTACTGCCTTTTCCACCATGCACTGGATGGCACCACAAGTCATTACCCTAAGGGCCCGTTCACACCATAAACGTGTTGCAGGAAACCAGCATTCCATGTACATTTCCTGCAGCACGTTCAAAACACACTGGGTGTGGGATCAGCTGTGGGTGTCAATGGTACTTCTAGGAATTGCCTGTTCTTGCTGAGGTTGTAAATTTGAGTCTTGAGTCAATATATTTCCTTTCCAAATACTAATAGGCTCTCTAGACATTTCCCAGCATTTTTGCAACAAATGTTGCCATTTTTCATTACTGAAAAACACTAATTTCTTCATTTGTTACAGAAGGCCATTCCACTATACATGCTGACAATGTGAATCAAGGAAATGATTTGTATTTACAGCATATCTCTTGAAGACTCTAGTGAAAAAAACTGCTTGAGTTGCTAGATCTACCCACTAGCCACAATAATAATAGTAACAATAGTTAAAGAAAGCATATTCTATTTTTTTTTTATCAGGAAGAATATATCATGATAAGTGACTCCCTGTTGTATCAGAAAGAGTAAGATCCCTGATTAAGAGCACCAACATATACAGTGCCTTGAAAAAGTATTCGTACCCCTTTAAATTTTCCACATTTTGTCATGTTACAGCCAAAAACATAAATGTATTTTATTGGGATTTTATGTGATAGGCCAACACAAAGTGGCACATATTTGTGAAGCGGAAGGAAAATGATAAATGTTTTTCAAATTTTTTTTACAAATAAATATGTAAAAAGTGTGGCGTGCATTTGTATTCAGCCCCCCTGAGTCAATACTTTGTAGAACCACCTTTCTCTACCAGCTTTGCACATCCAGAGAGTGACATTTTGGCCCATTCTTCTTTGCAAAATAGCTAAAGCTCTATCAGATTGGATGGAGAGCGTATGTGAACAGCAATTTTCAAGTCTTGCCACAGATTCTCAATTGAATTTAGGTCTGGACTTTGACTGGACCATTCTAACACATGAATATGCTTTGATCTAAACCATTCCATTGTAGCTCTGGCTGTATGTATAGGGTCATTATCCTGCTGGGTGAACCTCCGCTCCAGTCTCAAGTCTTTTGCAGACTCTAACAGGTTTTATTCTAAGATTGCCCTGTATTTGGCTCCATCCATCTTCCCATCAACTCTGACCAGCTTCCCTGTCCCTGCTGAAGAAAAGCATCCCCACAACATGATGCTGCCACCACCATGTTTCACGTTGGGGATGGTGTGTTCAGTGTGATGTGCAGTGTTAGTTTTCTGCCACACATAGCGTTTTGCTTTTAGGCCAAAAAGTTCAATTTTGGTCTTATCTGACCAGAACACTTTCTTCCATGTTTGCTATGTCCCTCACATGGCTTCTCACAAACTGCAAACGGGACTTCTTATGGCTTTCTTTCAACAATGGCTTTCTTCTCGCCACTCTTCCATAAAGGCCAGATTTGCGGAGAGCACGACTAATAGTTGTGCTGTGGACAGATTCTCCCATCTGAGCTGTGGATCTCTGCAGCTCCTCCATAGTTACCATGGGCCTATTGGCTGCTTCTCTGATTAATGCTCTCCTTGCCTGGCCTGTCAGTTTAGGTGGACGGACGTGTCTTGGTAGATTCACAGTTGTGCCATACTCCTTACATTTTTGGATGACGGATTGAACAGAGCTCCGTGAAGTGCAAAAAGCTTGGGATATTTTTTTATAACCTAACCCTGCTTTAAACTTCTCCACAACTTTATCCCTGACCTGTCTGGTGTGTTCCTTGGCCTTCATAATGCTGTTTGCTCACTAAGGTTCTCTTCACAGAACACTAGGGGCTTCACAGAACAGCTGTATTTATACTGAGATTAAATTACAAACAGGTGGAATCTATTTACTAATTAGGTGACTTCTGAAGGCAATTGGTTCCGCTAGATTTTAGTTAGTGGCATCAGAGTAAAGGGGGCTGAATACAAATGCAAGCCACACTTTCCAGATATTTATTTGTAAAAATGTTTGAAAACCATTTGTCATTTTCCTTTCACTTCACAATTATGTGCCACTTTGTGTTGGTCTATTACATAAAATCCCAATAAAATACATTTACGTTTTTGATTGTAACATGACAAAATGTGGAAAATTTCAAGGGATATGAATACTTTTTCAAGGAACTGTATAGTAACTGTGTACTGACAGGCTCTGCTTATCAACAATTCACTGCTACATCATCCTATAGAGAGCTCACAGTGTAATATACCTACCACAAGTATACCATCAATATGCACATACTAGGGACACAATACTGGTGAAAAAAGGACCTAGCACTGGTTGACTATACAGTGTAATCTTTGCATGTACAGGTGCATCTAAAAAATAGAATATCATCAAAAAGTTAATTTATTTCAGTAATTCAATTCAAAAAGTTAAACTCATATATTATACAGATTCATTACACACAGAGTGATATATTTCAAGCATTTATTTCTTTTAATTTTGATGATTATGGCTTACACTGCCAAAAGTACCAACACTTGGTTTAATGATCATGGTATCAATGTGCTTGATTGGCCAGCAAACTCGCCTGACCTAAACCCCATAGAGAATCTGTGGGGTATTGCCAAGAAGAGGAAGATGAAAGACACCAGACCCAACAATGCAGATGAGCTGAAAGCCGCTATCAAAGCAACCTGGACTTCCATAACACCTCAGCAGTGCCGCAGGCTAATCGCTTCCATGCCACGCCGCATTGATGCAATAGTTCATGTAAAAAGGAGCCCCAACCAAGTTTTGAGCACATACTATACTGTATGACATACTTTTTAGTAAGCCAACATTTCTGTATTAAAAATACTTTTTTTTAGTGGTTTTATGTAATATTCTAATTTTCTAAAAATGCTGGATTTTGAGTTTTCACTAGCTGTGAAACCATAATCATCAAAATTAGAAGAAAGAAATAGTTGAAATATATCATTCGGTGTGTAATGAATCTATATACTATATGAGTTTCACTTTTTGAATTGAATTATTGAAATTACAATTTTGATGATATTCTAATTTTTTGAGATGGACCTGTATATATCAAACAACATAGGGGTTTCTATAGTGCAGTGTAGACTTATTTTTCTCCTTACTGATTCAAGGGTTGTTGTAGAAGGCTTTGTTCATGTCTCCCCAGGGTAGCATAAAAACCCTGTCTTTAGGCAAGACCATTTCAGAATATAGAAAGTAAGTTGCAATATGCCTTAGTAGTAGGGTATTTACAGCTCCTTACAGGCTACAAACTAAATAAAGCTCTATTTTACTGTAAGGGGATGAAATCTTTCTGAGTATGCATGGATAGTCTGAATTTCTAGTAAATCTACCCCCTCTGAAGACAGAAAGCAAACAAAAGCTAGGAGTGCCCGAAAAAGGGTCTTTTCACAGCATGAAACAGCTACACGCCCCAGCAAGGAAATAGCTGATTCTGCTCTGTACCATCATCACCAGCAAGTTACACTGAGACTGAACCTTGTGGAATGCAATGCCCAAAGGGATTCCACACCTTGCGAGTATCAATAAGAGACACTGAAAGATACAAGAAGTGTTACACAGAAAGTACACACTTAGTGTAAATGATTCACAGCACATATTTTCATGACATCTTGACCAACTCATTTGATGAGATCAATGCTCCGCAAAAGTTTACAGTATTAAACAAGACTTTAACATACATAGTTAAATTGCTTCACATGGTGTGTCTAAGTTGTCTTACAGCATCGACATTTCACCATTTCTTACTGTTGGCAGTTATTCATTTTTGGAACATATCTTGTAGTAGGATTTTATTCCCAGTAATTGTAATAAATGATGAAGTGTCCATATATTCAACAACTCTATAAGAAATACATAGCTTGCTTGATGTAAATGTAAATGTGAATATAACCCTCACATATACCCAGTGAAGTGAACAGCCTCAGATGATACACAGGGATGAAAAAAAATACCACAAAAGTTTTACATTTATATCTGCTGTCTTCCGCTTTATATATTCTTTAGAAAGTGCACATCGTGTTAGAAATTTTCTCTTCCTGTTCAGCACTGGGATAGAATTCTTGGCACATAGCCAAGACAGCTGATCGAAGGAAAGGCACACCCCCCCTCTCCACATAGGCAAAGGAAGAAGGAATGTGCAGAACTGTGCCGTGACAAGACAAGCTCTCTGCTAATCTATTTATAGCAACCTCCCACAACACAAATTTCAGGTTCTATCTTGATTGACAGGGAACATGTCATAAGTTATCATGCTGATAACAGAGCAGAGAAACAAGACACGGGACTTAGTTCTTTGGAGAGAGATAAGAAAACACTACAGATAATTGTGCTTAGGTCAAATTTCTTGAATCAGGTTTACATCCACTTTAATGTAATAACTTCACTATAATACCTCCCCCTACTGCTTATACTCACTTCCCATTCTCCCCATCCCATTCAACCACCAGAGTAAACTTAAATATGACAGAGTTTGCACCTGGCAACTGGTCACTTAGGTGCCCAGCGTTGCATGGTGGAAGGGAGAAATGCTTATGCTCCCCCATACCATAAGATGCAAAGTATGTGAAATTGCTCCCACAGGTGATTGGAGCAACTTAGGAAGGTATATAAGATGAGGTAAGTGAACAAAATTGTTTGCTCTATAAGTGCAAACAACAAATTCAGTTTAAGTTGTCTGTGGGTTTACTATCTAAATGCTTGCAGTACAGATGCTAAAACAAGAGGTAATGTAAGCATATTGGGAATTTTCCCTTCTTAGAGTGCCTAAACAAAAGAAAAAATATTGAATGGAAATGAATTCACTGAAACAATTCATTCATAGATCCTTGGGTGCTCTGGAGTATAGCAAGGCTAGCAACAGGGGAATAGCGCTGATGGTGCAAACTGAGGCAACCGCATTTGGCATTAGGTGAGGGGTGCGACTGAGGGTGGAGTGTCTATACATGCCTTTCTCACTGCAGCTCAATAATGGTGCCCTCTATAGATAATGCAGCATTACTGAGCTGGTTGCTAGGATGCTGGGGTCACCTGCAGCACCAGAATAACCAATGATGCTGTGTCACCCAGGAACCTGTGTCCTAGTGACCAATGATGCTGTGCACCCAGTATCCTAGTTACCAAATGGGTTGCTCTGCCAATGTCCTAGCAATCAAAGGGGGTTGGGGGGGAGGCAAAAAAAGCCATATGAGGTAGCATCTAAAGTGACCATGGGACACAGTATATCAGAATCACCAGAAAATTTTAAAAGCCAGCATGTTCTCTGGCAAGCATCCTCCGTACTGTGGCAACCAATTTAGAATCCACCAAACAAAAACAAAACAAAAAAGTAAAATTAGAATGAGTTGCCTGGCTTAATGGCAGAGCTAGAATTTTATTCAACTGTAACAATCACCTGATAAAAGAAAGTGGAGATGGCAGAATGTCGCTTGACCTATAGAGCATTCCTCTAAATGAAGCCAGAAACTCCCTTACCTCCAGTTGATTCTCTGAATTTAGCTGCAAAGGTCCAGAGATGATGAAGAATATTATTAATATCTAATATTCTTGTATCTCAGAGGCGCTTCTAGATGAATAGCATTGATAGTCAAACTGACTTAAAACAAAGTGTGAGTTTATTGTCACACAATTGGCATCATAAATACAACGTAAAAAATATAATAGTTCAGTTCAGTGTGGGTAAAAATATATGAAATTGAATAAAAAGTTATAAAGCTGTAATAAGCTTATGAAAGCATGTGTGCTTCATGGCTGCTGTCTGTCGTCCAAGAAGAAACAGGAAATGACGTTCTCAGTCTTCTGGCAGAATTGACAGCTGTCCCAACTTATCAAAGTGTCTTGTGAACATGTCAGTATCATCTATCCTAGTGACTGTGTGTGTGTGTCTGTGTGTGTGTCTGTCTGTGTGTCTATGTGACCTTCAATATGGAAGCATTGGCTTTATATGTTACATGTGAACGTGTGAACGTCATATCCTCACACCAACTTAGAACCTTGTATGGCACATATTCATTTCTGCTAACTTCAGTAAGCTATCCAAAAAAAGATTCTAACTCAGAGTCATATATGGCATAGGATTGACAAGCCCACATGTAACACTCCATACTTGAAGTAATGTACTGATCATGTAATGTCATATAACCAAACATCTATATAATATGAACACATATTATCAACTTTACATTAAGTAACTATATACTAGTACTTATTAATATGACTGGAACTTCAAACTAACTTAACTTAACAGTATATAATCCACAATGTATATTCCTTTAGCTACGTGGACACGTGTCTATTTTTGTCTTCTCATGACATTCTACACCAAGATACCTTATATGTAATACTCAAATGGGCTACACCAGAAAAATCCAGCAATGCTCAGCTTTAGATGAAGAATCATGTCAAATCTATTGATCAAGGTCATTCACACATACTCTATTTATCATGATTAATCATAAAACCAAATATGTTTTGCAAGCTTGCCATGAATATAATATAACACCTATAAGTGCCGAATTATGAATTTGGAATAATATTCTAACAGATGACAAGGTTAAAATGATACTAAAGTCTAGTTTTTTTCCCTATAAAAATATCAAATATGTTATACTTACCTCTTCTTCGCAGTGGTTTTGCACAGAGCAGCCCTGATCCTCCTCTGCTCCTGGCCCCTCCGTCCTGTTGAGTGCCCCCACAGCAAGCAGCTTGCTATGGTGGCATCAGAGTCGCAGCTCCCTGTGTCCATTCAAACATGGAGCACGGCCTCGCCCCGCTCCTTTTCTCTCCTCATTGGCCCACTGACTTTGACTGACAGCAGTGGGAGCCAATGGCGCCGCGCTGCTGTCTCAGCCAATGAGGAGGGGAGTCCCTGACAACCTAGTCTCTCGTGCAACATTGCTGGATCTAGATGGACCTCAGGTAAGTATTAGGGTGGCTAAGGGGGCCTGCTGCACACAGAAGGTTTTTTATTTTAATGCATATAATGCATTAAGATAAAAAAAAACCCTTCTGCCTTTACAACCACTTTAAGGGGGAAAACATAACAACATTTTTTATAAGAACTTGGTATGACTAGTAGTAGTTAGTCACATTCAGCTAGACTTGTTTGTAATGTTGAAGATGTCTCACCACCTTACAAACTACAGAGATTCATGCTTATGTCACACAAGAGCAAGTCTGTTTCTGTCACCAGTCTTATCTTGGGCAAACAATACAAAAAACCCATCAAAAGAACCCAGCCTGGCTTTTCTAATTAGAATGATTGCCTGGAGGTTTGAGAGGAAGTTTGGAGGAGCCTATAGGCAAAACAGTCATTGTCTAGTCCTAACACTGGCAGGATAGGGTGATCATTTTTAAGTATCTTAACATCCAAAAATTGACATTGCATTGAACAATGTGATGAAATATATATCAATATGAATAGATATGAAGAGGACGTTTTTGTATGTATGGTGCTCTTCCAGCAGGGAATAGCCAAATACCAGACTTTTTCTTGTATAAGATTAAATAATAATTTGCACGGTCTTCTTGTTTCATAAATAGTAAAAGTGTCTGGAAAAATTCTTAAAGCCTATTTGAGCTTTCAGTCAATTGCAGGTAAGCATTTTTCAGATGCATCAATACAAAAGGTGATCCAAGTCTTAAGCTGGCCATACGCTATAAGACTTCTCTAATTCAGTCCAGCAGGCTGAACAGGAGAAATCACTTGCTAAACAGCACAGATGAAGGAATCTTTTCTGCCAGCAATTACAACGTGAGTTCTAGAGAGTGAAAAGGTAATGCTGGGTCCATAAAGTTATCTTGATAGAGTTGCTATCCAACAGTATTATAATGATGTTGGTGTAAGTAATCTTGTTATTGGGGAGGCAGCTTCTATCTAAAGGATCTCTGTAGTTTCTTTGGTTTGTAATGTACTACAGTAAAAGTAGGGATTGAAGCGACAACCACTGCTCAGAAGTCCATATACAACTTTACTTCAGTAGGGTCAGATTAACAATCAAAAGGGTAGCCAGCATATTGTATCTGGACTATTGTTGGGCTTCAGTTCTTATTTTTACTGCAATTGTACTCTGAGAGCTGGCATCCAAAACCTGAACACTGGCTGCATCTGATTGGATTCACCCACTGTTTGGCTGACAATTTTCTGCCTGGCTTCTTCGATTTTTACTATTTGTTTCATTTAGAATTCATCTACAAAGTAAAAAGCATGTTTCCTGCCAGCATGCTGAGTAGAAGGACCCTTGCTCTCTTTGGGGAAGGAATGGTCTTTCTGCAGAGGTCCAATACACCCCCTGTTCTCTGAATTAAACTTTTAGCTTTGGAATTAGCAGAGCTTCTGCTCCCTTCTACATGAAAAGCTCTAGCAGTGAATCAGTGAATCAGTAGAGAGTGTTGTAATGTGATGTGATGTGATGTGCATGTACAAAATATTTGTAAAGTGCTGCGTAAATTGTCGACACTATATAAGTACCTGAATTAATAAATTAAATAAATAAATATTGTTTCCACGCAGAGCATGAGTACTTCTCTGCACCTTATTGCAAGCTTTTCTACTCAGGCTGTGGATGCTTTCTAATAGGGATGAGCTTCGAGTTCGAGTTGAACAAAAGTGCGACTCGATCACCGGGTGTTTGCCCCTTTCGCCAAACAGTGAATTTTATGGAGTGTTTGCGGCAAATTTGAGCACCCCATAATGCACTGCAAGACCGCAGTGCATTGTTGTATGTTGATTGGCCAAAGCATACACCTGACCTGCATGCTTTGGCCAATCACAGCACGCTCCTCAGCGAAAGCAATAATTGGCCAAAGGCAGGGTGACTTTGGCCAAGTCCACGCCCCACACTATGTAAGGCTGCTTACACAGCGCCCGTATAGTGTATTATAGTGGACGGAGATATATATATACAGTATCTCACAAAAGTGAGTACACCCCTCACATTTTTGTAAATATTTTATTATATCTATTCATGTGACAACACTGAAGAAATGACACTTTGCTACAATGTAAAGTAGTGAGTGTACAGCTTGTAAAACAGTGTAAATTTGCTGCCCCCTCAAAATAACTCAACACCAGCCATTAATGTCTAAAACGCTGGCAACAAAAGTGAGTACACCCCTAAGTGAAAATTGGGCCCAAAGTGTCAATATTTTGTGTGGCCACCATTATTTTCCAGCACTGCCTTAACCCCATTGGGCATGGAGTTCACCAGAGCTTCACAGGTTGCCACTGGAGTCCTCTTCCACTCCTCCATGATGACATTACGGAGCTGGTGGATGTTATAGACCTTGCGCTCCTCCACCTTCCATTTGAGGATGCCCCACAGATGCTCAATAAGGTTTAGGTCTGGAGACATGCTTGGCCAGTCCATCACCTTTACCTTCAGCTTCTTTAGCAAGGCAGTGGTCGTCTTGGAGGTGTGTTTGGGGTCATTATCATGTTGGAATACTGCCCTGTGGCCCAGTCTCCGAAGGGAGGGGATCATGCTCTGGTTCAGTATGTCACAGTATATATTGACATTCATGGTTCCCTCAATGAACTGTAGCTCCCCAGTCCCGGCAGCACTCATGCAGCCCCAGACTATGACACTCCCACCATCATGCTTTACTGTAGGCAAGACACACTTGTCTTTGTACTCCTCACCTGGTTGCCGTCACACATGCTTGACACCATGTGAACATAATAAGTGTATCTTGGTCTCATCAGACCACAGGACATGGTTCCAGTAATCCATGTCCTTGGTTTGCTTGTCTTCAGCAAACTGTTTGCGGGCGTTCTTGTGCGTCATCTTTTAAAGAGGCTTCCTTCTGGGATGACAGCCATGCAGACCAATTTGATGCAGTGTGCGGTGTATGGTCTGAGCACTGACAGGCTGACCCCCCACCCCTTCAACCTCTGCAGCAATGTTGGCAGCGCTCATACGTCTATTTCCCAAAAACAACCTCTGGATATGACACTGAGCATGTGCACTCAACTTCTTTGGTCGACCATGGCAAGGCCTGTTCTGAGTGGAACCTGCCCTGTTAAATCGCTATATGGTCTTGGCCACCATGCTGCAGCTCAGTTTCAGGGTCTTGGCAATCTTCTTATAGCCTGGGCCATCTTTATGTACAGTAATAATAATTTTTTTCAGATCCTCAGAGTTCTTTGCCATGAGGTGCCATGTTGAACTCCCAGTGACCAGTATGAGCGAGTGAGAGCCATAGCACCAAATTTAACACACCCGCTCCCATAGGCGTGCGCACAGGGTGTGCCAGGTGTGCCTGGGCACACCCTAATTGCCTTGTGTGCTGCATATTCCCCCCCTGTTTTGACCACTGATATTTCATCCCCCCCCCAAAAAATGTTACACAAGCCCAAAAATTTGGGGAAAAGAAAATTAACTAAATTACACTGTCCACTGCCCTACCGACACCATCAGTACATATACACATGCATATGTATTTAAGCTTTGGGGTGCACACCCTAATGCAAGAGGCTGCGCACACCTATGCCCGCTCCCCATTCACACCTGAGACCTTGTAACACTAACGAGTCACATGATACTGGGGAGGGAAAATGCCAAATTGGGCCCAATTTGGACATTTTCACTTGTACTCACTTTTGTTGCCAGCAGTTTAGACATTAATGGCTGTGTATGGACTGGGGAGGGAACCCACGCTGTTTTTTTAAATTCTTTTTTATGTATATTGCCGGGATCCGGCAATACATTACAGCCATGAGCAATTTTGAACTAGATTCACACTGAGCTGTGGGAATGAAGCCATGCGAGTTCAGCTGAACTCGCACAATTTCACTCCCGCATGTCAGTCTTGATGTTGGTGGCGATTTCAGTGACATCTGTGCAGGTTTCTGCACAGATTTCAATGTAAATCGCACCCCGAAATCGCAAAAAGTAGTACAGAAACTACTTTTTTGAAACCGGTGCAGCGCCGTAAATGCGGCGTCGCACTGATTAGGATGGTGCCATTGACGGCATGTCAAAACGCATGTCAAAACGCTCCATTGTGAAACAGGGCTAAATGACATTTTTTCCTTTAAAAATGTCATTTTGCTGCAGTACAGTAAACATGGGAAAAATGCGCTACTTTACAGGCATCATATTTAAAGGAATATTTCATTTTTATTGTTTCACTTTAAGCATTCTTAAAATCACTGCTCCTGAAAAAACGGCAGTTTTAAAATCTTTTTTTGCATTGATACACTGGGGGGGGGGGGAGTATCCGGGTCCCAAAACTTTTTATGGCAATAACTTGCATATAAGCCTTTAAAATGAACACTTTTGATTTTTCACATTCGTGTCCCATAGACTTTAACGGCGTTCGCACTAATTTTTTGTCTGTTCGCAAGTTCTGGTGCGAACCGAACCGGGGGTGTTCGGCTCATCCTTACTTTCTAATGAAAACAAACTGTAAGGCTTTGAACACCTTTTGTTTTGATGCACCTAAAATGTATTTAGCTGACTTAAATTAAAAGTTCAGTTGGGGTTTAAAGTGGTTGTAAAGGTTTTTTTTTTTAATAAAAAAACAAACATGTCATGCTTACCTGCAAGGGTTTTGCACAGAGCGGCCCCGATCATCCTTTTCTGGGGTCCCCTGGCGGCGCTCCTGGCTCCTTTTCTTCAGTGAGTGCCTCACAGAGAGCCGCATTCCATGGGGGTACTTGTGCAAGCGCGCTCCCGAGTCCTGCTTCTGCGTCCATTGACACAGACAGCAGGACTCAGCCTCCGTGTCAAAGGATTTGATCGACAGCAGCAGGAGGAACCAATGGCTCCTGCTGCTATCAGTCTATCCAATGAGGACCCGAGACAGCAGCTAGAGCTGCTGAGCTCGTTCTCGTCGCTGGAACGATCGGGTTCAGGTAAGAAAAAGGGGGGCTCTGGGGGCTGCTGCAGCACAGAAGGTTTTTCACCTTAATGCATAAAATGCATTAAGGTGAAAAACACTGAGGCCCCTTTTACACTTGTGCGACTTCAAAGTCGCATGATTTTGCTGCGATTTCACAACCGCAATTTTGACAAGACAGTCGTACGACTGTGGATCTGACTTTGCCCTGCGACTTGAAGTCCGACATGCGTCCAACTTCAATGAACAGGGATTCGACTTTGATCTCCGACAATATCAGGCACTATCTGGTATGAATCTTTATAGAGAGGGTACCCTCAAATAAGTGGGGCTTTAACGGGAACAACCAACAAATGAACAATTAAAAAGATTTATTGAAATTTATACAATATCCTACATAGATACAAATAAGCACAGTGTGTATAATACAAAAATACAAAACCACTAAAAACAATGGTATCAATGGTGGTGATACATGTAAGTTGTCCAGACGGCCGATGCGTTTCAGGACTGTAAAGGCGTCCCTTCATCAGGAGAAAGTCACAGAACAGGATCACACCAAAAGGGGTCACCATAGAGATCTCAATGCTGGAGCAGTGGCGGCAACTTAATGGGGGGTGGGTCCGACCTCATCCACACTGATCCACCCCAAATGCACTGACAAAAAGGGCCCACGCAGGAGATGTCAAGCTACAATTTCACTGCATAATATGGCCATGATCTCCAACCAGTTCAGCAGAAGATGGAAAATAGCTTGTGCTTTGTAAAGAAGGATGTATAGGAGATTATTTTGGGTAATTAGAACTTTTCCAAAGTAGCTTCATAAGATAGAGTGCAATGCAGCCGCCCCGAATACCAAAAAACGCTGATCCGCTCACCGTCATTCACAGCAGTGAGTCATGAAAACCCAAACATTCAGTGCAGATCATGTCAGAGGAGTTCGTCCTCCACAAACATGAAATCTGCTAAAGACGTAAGGATTGGCTCAACAAGAGCATAATGTAACAAAACAGCATACCTGAAATAGATAATCAAGGCATAGGGGGATTCACTCAGGGAGTTCCGCAAGGACCCCTGCAAGAGGCTGGGAACTTTTACATGTGGCGGCTGTTCCATATGCCAATACATGAATATCGGGCAAGATGTAATACTCCCAAATGGACGGCTGTACAGACCATACCATTTCTTCAATTGTAAGACTGAGGGGGTGGTATACCTTCTGACATGTCATTGCAATCAATTCTATGTTGGCAAAACTAAGTCGAAATTTTATATCAGAGCATCAAGACACGTAACTTCGATGAAAACTGCAAATCCTATGCTGCCACTGGGAAGACACGTCACTGATAGACATCAGAGCAGATTTCCCAAAATTCAATTTCTGATCTTGGATAGGTTCATCCGAGTCCGATGGGCGGGGATTGGAACAAGGTCCTCCTTCAGCGGGAGGCTCGCTGGATTGCTGACCTTGGGGCCACCTCGCCTCCCAGACTCAATAAACACCTTAGTTTTAGACCTATTCTTGAAGGTTTTTCCTCGAGTGGGTGTGAAAAGGAATGACATGGCAGTCGCTTATCCCTACACTCATTGCATATAGCTTCCCCTCTCCCCTTCCTTTTTCCCCCCTCCCCCCCTCTCTCCCCCCTTCTCGTTTCAGATTTGGTGTGATTTTATTAAATTTCCAGACTGTGAATTCAGGGATGCTGGATTTGTCTCATTTTTCAACTGCATGTGTTCCTGGATCATTACCAATGTGCTATGTTGTCAACAGTTAGTCTCATCCGATCCAATGTATGCATTGGGATGTCAATATGTATATCGTCTATTTGGGTTGTGTCTTATACTCTCATGCACATTATGCCTTTTTCCCCTCTCCTTGTCTTCATGTGGATCCTCACCTGGATTGGCGGCTGACGCCGTGGATTTTTGCACCACTCCTGTGGGCCTCCTTCCATCCCACCCAGCGCAGGGGGGTCCCCATGCTTTGCGGCCTTGCGTCTTTTGCGGGTTTTTTGTGCCTGGCACCTTGTCTGCTACCATGGGCCGTTGTCTGCGCCGGTGGGTGGCACCTGCAGAATGCCTTTCGCAGAGCGATCCCCTTTGGGGTTGGCTGTGTGGGGGGCGCCCTTACAGCTGCCGCCCAGGGTCCCTATGGTGGCAATTTTTGGTACACAACTGACCCTTAGGTGTTGACACAGGCCCCCTGTTTTGTTTGCATGCCCATTGACGTGCGCTCAGCACGGTCCCTGTCTCGGGCCCCCCCTTTATCCCTTTATCATTATTTATGGTTTCCTCTGTGTTCGGTTGCCATCACAACCGCTATGCATAGTCTTCCGGGATTTCTTTGTGCGCCTATGCTGTCCGAGCATTTAAGTTCGGTATCTGTCTGGATGGCGCTGCGTGCGTTGCTTTGGTGACGTGATGCGCTGGGCGTCATCACGTTTAATGTTCGGGTGGCGTCACGCCCGTCACCGTGCTTACGTCATCACGTCCAACGCCGCATTGGTCACTTTATATAAAGCCGACGACATGTGTGCATGCCCTGTCACTGCTCATGATGGCGGGAGCATGCACATGATCCTTATGGACTGAATCCCCCTATGCCTTGATTATCTATTTCAGGTATGCTGTTGTGTTACATTATGCTCTTGTTGAGCCAATCCTTACGTCTTTAGCAGATTTCATGTTTGCGGAGGATGAACTCCTCTGACATGATCTGCACTGAATGTTTGGGTTTTCGTTGAGAATTTTTCTTTCGATTCTTTTATAGATTTGTACTTTTACCTGATGATTGGCATAGGTGTCCCTCCTCTCTTTTTTGTTCTTTGACCACTGCGGCTTTCCTGCCTATCCCTGGTCTGGATTGGATTAAGGTATTGATATACTTTTTTGTCCGATACAGTGCAGTTTAATACACACCTCCTTTTTTTATCCCCCCTTTTTTTGTTAGGCTGTGCATTTTGGAGCATCTCAACAAATTTTGCGATTTATAACCATTTGTGTACCATTTTTCTACCGACTATGGGACTTGTGTGGATGCTCAGTTGCCCACTTGGTACATCTGTCTCCTTGTGACATCTTGGTGCATTTCTGTGACGCCGTTTCGCCCCCGGTCCATCAGTGGGACAGAGGGAGAAGAACCGGAAAGGGCTAGAAGACATCAGTGGAGAAGAACCGGAGAGGGGAGAAGAACCGTCAGAGGCAGAAGACATCAGCGGAGGAGACAGACGAGCCGGAGAGGGGAGAAGAAGTCGGAAGAGAGACCCCGGAGCTGCCTAAGAAATTACTTTAAAAACCTGTGTACTGTTTTTTTTTTTTGACAATTTTTTTTAGGTGAATGGGTATGGGTACAATGTACCCCATACTCATTCACATAGGGTGGGGGGCTGGGATCCAGGGGTCCCCTTGTTAAAGGGGGCTTCCAGATTCCGATAAGTTCCCCGCCCGCAGACCCCCACAACCAACGGCCAAGGGTTGTCGGCAAGAGGTCCATGTCCTCATCAACATGAGGACAAGGTGCTTTGGGGTGGGGGGGTGCAGGGTCCCCTGCCTCAAAGCACCCACCCCTCATGTTGAGGGCATGCGGCCTGGTAAGGTTCAGGAGGGGGGGCGCTCCCTTGTCCCCACCCCCTTTCTTGACCTGCCGGGCTGTGGGCTCAGATAAGGGTCTGGTAGGGATTTTGGGGGGACCCCCACTCAGTTTTTTGGCGTGGGGGTTCCCCTTAAAATCCATTCCAGACCAAAGGGCCTGGTATGCTCTTGGATGGGTAACCCATGTTGTTTTTTTTAATTTGGCATGGAGTTCCCCTTCATCATCAGAGCACCAGTCGCATGCCAAAGTCGGATCAGTTAGGACTGCGATCCGACTTTGATCCGACTTCTGTGACATTCAATGGGTTGAAGTAGGATCAAAGTCGGACCAAAGTAGTGCACAACTTGAAGCCATACTAATATGAATGATAGTCATTGGAAATCATGGGGAACGACTTGTCATACGAATTTGCAGTCCCAAAACGTAGGACAAGTCGTACATGTGTGAAAGGGGCCTCGACTTTACAAATCCTTTAAGTTTTAAAGTTGTCTTAGAACAAGGAGACTGTAAGATGTTTGCCTGGATTATGTAGTGATTGGATTCAATAGGAATATTATTATCTGCAAAGAAATGTGCTACATTACAGCAATTATCTTATGGGAAATGTTAATAAAGAATATTGTTTCAATGGTTTAATGGTAATGGTTCAAATAAACTATTTTTTTTACCTCACTATACATGAAAATAGTAATTTCTGTTACACATGGTACTGATATGAAGCTAAATTCTACTAAAAAGTTTGCAAACTGAACAGAATCTAAGAGCCTATTTACACTTTTACATTTTCACAGAGCACAATTTATGCAATTTGCTGCATGAAAATGCATGTCATGTAGAAATCATAATCCTTCCTACAGTATTTGGCTGGTTTACATCTATGCAATTTACTGTAAAATAGAAAAGGAAACTATATATGTCCATTCATACCTACGTGTGTGCACTACCACAGCCGCCGCGACACACACTGAACAATGTGATCCAGCCTTATAAAATCTTCCAACTAACAATAGTGAAGGTTGTAAATACCTAAAGCTGAGTTATTGTGAGTTTGAGAACCAGTTAAGAACCAGATCCCTAACTTTTCTGATGTGCACTACCATTTTAGGTATGTACAATTTATATTCCAGCCACATGACACATACAAAGATGCAAAGTTTGCATAAGCTTAAAGAATGCAGCTGGTACAATAAATATACCATAAAACAAGAAAAATTCAGACATACAAAACATAAAACAGTTCTACAGTAAAACACTGCAAGAAGATCTGAACAAATTAATGGGGTGGGCAACTACATGGCAAATGAGGTTTAATGTAGAAAAATGTAAAATAATGCATTTGGGTGGCAAAAAGACGAAGGCAATCTATACATTCCAGGAGGCTGTGGACTCATGTTCATGTGAAATTGTGACCCCCAGAATATGTTCTCCCTGAATATTTCAGTTAAACAATTATAATGCATTTTTCACCTGTTTACCTGCTCCGTATATGTTTTTTTATTTTATACACATTGTCTAGATTGTTTCTTCATTGCAAAACATTTATAAACCTACATGCCTTGTGACATTTGTCTCCTGTAAGTACTCTACTTACAGTTGTGGATCTCCACGTCTTCACACCAACCCCCCTTTATCCTAATAAACTGGGCAAAAGAAAAAAATCCTATGGAGATCTATAGACAGTACAATTTTCACTCTTGCTCCCCATTTGAACCAATTCCATGCCACTATCATCCAAACTGCTCATGTCAACCTTGCTGTCTCCTCTAGATCATGAACTGGCATATGAATTATTTTATGAAGATTCTGTCCTATTATAGCAACATGCATAATTTCATGTTACATCCATAATTTCATGTTTTCTTAAAGGGTTGATATTATTATATTATCTCAATATGAATAGTATTTTTTAAGGATTTTTACTAGGCTCAGTTTTTAACTAATATCTACCAGTATTTCTATACATTTTATACTAATAAAAAAATCACTGTGGTTTCTATAATCTATTTTTTTTAACCTGAACATCTTAGGGGAGTATTTTGGGCCTCAGTAAGCATTGAGAGGGACCAACTAAGAAACCTGTATGGAGACAGAAGGTCCCTCGGTTGCACTACTTCAGCATACTCAAGCACCTCCCCTAGCACCACCTCTGGTTGAGCATACCATCTGTAATGGTTGTCTGCAACCTCTGCATATCTACACTGCATATCTACACTCTGATCAAGTAGCAATCCCTGATTTCTTAATCATACAATACAGTAAGGGCTCTCCCACCTTACCTCTCTTTCTTTTTTTCTTGTGAGTTCCTGCCTTTTCTTGAATTTTCTAAGAGCAACAAACAAGACGAATATCACATATTTGCTACAAACAAAAAGGAGACAATACGCCCTACTCCAATCCTCCTATCTCAGCGCTAAAGGATATTCGGTATATACAGATGGAAGATAATAATGGTAATAAACCACAGTGATTTAACCTGATGTCACCATATTCTGAGTGAGATATCTCTCAGCAGCCACTTAATAAAAAAATAGAAATATAAATATGGATGAATGAATGTACTATATGAAACAGCAATTAACCCATCAAAGCAGCGGTATTTTCAGTCCTCAATGCTGACTGATAAAACAAAGTCTTTGTAAATTCAAGCAAAACACATGCAGGCAGGTAAATTCCAACAAAGACACAGCGGTTGGAGCTCGGTCTGGATTCCCTTATATGAATAGTAGATCTGATGAGTGCACCTTTCACCATCTATTGGGACACCTTGTGTTGCACACACCCCCATAGGGTGTGTACCCCATTTGCATTTACAAAGACTTTGTTTTATCAGTCAGCATTGAGGACTGAAAATAGCGCTGCTTTGATGGGTTAATTGCTGTTTCATATAGTACATTCATTCATCCATATTTATATCACATATTTGCTGTTCCAGAGCATCATGGTGTAAAACTGCTCAGTTGCTACTTCTGACAAAGAAAATTTACATCATAATACTCACGGGGCATCATTCTTTGTGATACCTTTTACATTCTGCTCATGTCCTGTCAAATTCCCTCAAGCTATTTATAACGACTGGGAAAATGATTTAATCCCACCATACTTTGCCTAATTGTGCAAATTTGGCACCTGGGGTGGCTGCTGCACACAGAAGGCTTTTTATCTTAATGCATACAATGCATTAAGAGAAACATTTTTCTGACTTTACAACTTATTTAAACAAGATATTTTTGTCCTATGTTTAAAAATGAAATTAGTGTAATTATATACAGTATATTAAAAAAAATTGCATTCTTGATATTCTATCATTTAGTACATCATTTAGTAAATCATATGGATTACAGACAAGCACATTTGCTATAGCTCTTTCTCAGTGCCCTTAAATATTTCATACAATGCACACTCACAAACCCGCTCTCATTCATAATAATTAAGCAAATTTAGGTAAAAAAGCAACTTTTTTCATGACAATAACTAGCCTGCGTTTTGCAGCTTTACGTAACAGAAAGGATAGGCTATAGTCATTCTTTTTTGGTTCCTTTTTTACAGTATGTATTTGTATCAGTTGTTTACTAAGGGAGGGGGATTCCTATTACTATGCTGACACTAATAACCAAAACCCTTCCCCTTGGCTGTTCTCCCCAGGACAGTATTTAATTAAATGCATGACCAGTATGTTAATTGCACAGCTTTAGGTGTCAGATTTTTGCAAGTTAGAAGTACAATTTGCACTTTAGTGACCAGTGCACTTAAGATGCAGGCCGTATACAAGTGTGATGAACATGGTTATTAAGAAGCTTTTTTGTCATTATTTGTCAAATTGTACTACAAACATGCCGCCTAGTGTTAACTAGAAGGAAGTACATATCATTTGTATGATAAAGCTTTGTCAGCAGATTCCACTATTAATTCCTAATAAGTGTACTGCAAACAGGATGATTTGTAAAAATAAAAGAAATGTGAGGATCTAGAAAAACGAAAATATTTTTATATTATAGAGTCGAGAACAGAAGAAAACAGACTTACAACACCTCCTACTTAGTATGAAACCCAGAGGCTAGAGTTTTTTTTAGCAAGCAATAAAGGAAATTTCAGAGAAATGAGGGAAGGGACCCGTGCCCTGCCCTGTACTCCAAGATATGGGATTTAAAGGTATATCAAAATTAATATATGTATTTTGCAGTACAGGACACCAGAATTGATTCGCAGACCACGGGGTGTCGCCAAGCAATAATTTGTGGGGTGGGCAACAAAAATAGCCTAAGTAGCAGCAACAGGCCAAACAAGAAGGTTCAAGAGATATAACAAAAAGCACAGCGCTGGATATAAATGCAAAAATACAACAAAAATTGATATTACTATTAAAGCACCAACAACTTTCATATGTGGTAAAATAAAAAAATAAAAATGAACAATAACATGAATGCTTCACTATAGTGATATATATGCGTGAACAATAACATGGATGCTTCACTATAGTGATATATATGCGTGACTATTCCCAGTTTTTTATCCACACATTTAGGAAAAGTCCAAAGATGCAAAAATTATGTCAAAACAAATGTCCAAAAAAGCAATTAAATGTGACTTTCTATGAATAATAAATCCGTGACTGTCACCGTGTTGAAATCCCGTCACCTGGTATAGATTGAAGGCTTACCAGATAGCTCTATGCCTCTGATCAGAGGTGCCCCTGATGATGTAATTTCTGACGAAACGGCCGTAGGATTGACACGCTCGTACCGACGGCGCATGCGAGGAGTTTCATTTTAAAGCTGTATTGGTTCCTTGCAAGGAAAAGTGTTTTTATGGATGCCAGTGAGGCGACTTTTAATAAACAAGAGATAAATCGTTCTACACCATTGGAGTTTTCTCTTTTCTTTTAAACACTTCCATATCGGTGAGAGCTCTCTTCCCTGATTGTACCGCTGTCTGGAAGCCTGTGGCGATCGTTTGTGGATCTACATCCATCATCCCAGCTAAAGTTCCAGCCGCTGTGGAGGGCAAACCCCAAGCTGTTAGCTCTATGCCTCTGATCAGAGGCTATCTGGTAAGCCTTCAATCTATACCAGGTGACGGGTTTTCAACACGGTGACAGTCACGGATTTATTATTCATAGAAAGTCACATTTAATTGCTTTTTTGGACATTTGTTTTGACATAATTTTTGCATCTTTGGACTTTTCCTAAATGTGTGGATAAAAAACTGGGAATAGTCACGCATATATATCACTATAGTGAAGCATCCATGTTATTGTTCACGCATATATATCACTATAGTGAAGCATTCATGTTATTGTTCATTTTTATTTTTTTCTTTTACCACATATGAAAGTTGTTGGTGCTTTAATAGTAATATCAATTTTTGTTGTATTTTTGCATTTATATCCAGCGCTGTGCTTTTTGTTATATCTATTTAGTAGTGCCCTTATCAAGGTATAGTGCATAGCTGCAGGATTTTCCTTCACGGGTGATATTCACTAAGTTATTGTTTGTACACCTAGCGCGAATTTTTTCTTTAGAAACAAGAAGGTTCAAGAGACCTGAACAGACAGTTGACAGAAGAAGTACCTTGCAGCTGAAGCGCACATCAGAAGCGGCTCAAACAACCACCTGATAAAAATGATTTTGAAATTGAGAACAGGATCAGGTGGTGGCCCTGCAATTTGTGAGAAAAGCAGATTCCAGATGCCTTAAAAAGCACCTCAACATCTCTGAGAGACTGGGCTCAGGTAGAGAAAGAAGGACACTTTCCCTCTGAGCATAAGCCTTAAAAAAGGCAAAATAAACACCCAGCTGGGTGCAAGAAGGGGGAGAGGGATCCCATAGAGGGACCATTCTATGAGGAAAAAAAAGAGGAGTCAGTTCCCAAAGAAAGATGTGGCAGGTAGCCACAGTTCTGACCCAACCCATAAAGTCAATCATAAATAGTTGGACATTCTTTCAAGGCAGAACATAGGGAGGAAGAATGACATTCCCACAGGAGGTGATAAGAAGAGCACTAGGAAAGCAAGAAGAACTGGCCTCCAGGATACTTTGTCAACATGCAGTATAGAAAAAAGGATCTGCTCACAAGAAGCAAATAGGGGATCCAAGGCAGATCTACAGCTGCCAGGGGCAATGGAGAGAAGAAGGCTATGTTCTTACAGAGGACCTTTTAAGGTAGTAAACCCCTTGAACACATGGAGAGGGCTCTACATGAGCAAGAGCACCTGAAGAAGGCCCCAAAGGGACACAAAGGGTTGCAGCGGGAGACAAAAAAGAGCAACTTCTTGCAAAGGGGGCTGAACCATACCAGGCTGCTTGACCTCAACATGGGGAGGGTGCTTTGGGGTCCCCCCCAAAGCACCTTGTCTTCATGTTGATGGGGACAAGGGCCTCTTTATCAGAATCTGGAAGACCCCTTTAATAAAAGCCCCCAGATACCGCCACCCCCATGTGAATGGGTATCAGGTACATTGTATCCTACCCATTCACCAAAAAAGTGTCAAAAGGTAAAAACTACAACAGACAGTTTTTGACAATTCCTTTATTAAAAAAAAAAAAAAAAAAAAGTGTCCCGCAATGTGCATCCATATTCCATCAAGCTGCCTGACAGACCCGAAAAATAGAAAAAAAAAAAGCTCCGCCTCAATGGGAGGCCTCCCGGCGACTGCTGTCTCTTGGCTGTGACAGATGTTATATAGGCAAGAACGGGGCCACCCAATGATGTAACTGAGTGAACCCGCCCCCTTCTGATGTAATGTGACATCAGACGGCCCAGGTCACTCGGTTACGTCAGTTGGTGTCCCCCCCTTGCCTATATAACAGCTGTCAAAGCCAAAAGACAGAAGTCGCTGGAAGGCCTCCCATAGAGACAGAGTTTTTTATTTTTTATTTTTCAGGTCCGTCGGGTGGCGTGATTGACGATGGATGGACATCGCGGGACACTTTTTTCTTTTTTAATAATGGAATTGTCAAAAACTGACTATTGTGGTTTTTACTTTTTGACACTTTTTTTGGTGAATGGGTAGGGTTACAATGTACCCTATACCCATTCACATAGGGGAGGGAGGAGCTGGGATTTGGGGTCCCCCTTGTTAAAGGGGGCTTCCAGATTCCAATAAGTCCCCCACCTGCAGACCCCGAAAACCAATGGACAGGGTTGTCGGGAAGAGGCCCTTGTCCCCATCAACATGGGAACAAGTTGCTTTGGGGGGACCCCAAAGCACCCTCCCTATGTTGAGGGCAAGAGGCCAGTTATGGTTCAGGAGGGGGGGCGCTCGCTCGCCCCCCCCCTTTCCTGGCCTGCCAGGCTGCTTGCTCAGATAAGGGTCTGGTATGGTTTTTGGGGGGACTCCACGCCAATTAAAATAAAAAATGTCGTGAAGTTCCCCTTAAAATCTTTGCCAGACCCAAAGGGCCTGGTATGGATTTTGGGGGGGACCCCACACTGTTTTTTTAAAAAACTTTGGCATGGAGTTCCCCTTAAAATCCATACTAGACCCGAAGGGCCTGGTATGGACTGGAGGTGGGGGGGAGTCACCAATTTTTTCCTTGATTTTTCATCTATATTGCTGGGAGCCGGCAAAACATGACAGCCGGAGCAAGTTTAAATTACATTTTTTACTTTAGATATGTCATTTAGCTGTGGCACTGTTCTACACATTGCACAGATGCTCCGCTTTACAGGCAGACTAAGGAGACCCCCCAGGTACGATATTTAAAGGAATCTTTCATTTTTATTGTTTCACTTTAAGCATTACTAAAATCACTGCTCCTGAAAATACAGTTGTTTTAAAAACTTTTTTGCATTGAGCCATGTCACCTGGGGCTGTACCCGGGTCCCCATACACTTTTTTATGGAAATAACTTGCATATAAGCTTTTAAAATGAGCACTTTCGATTTTTCATGTTTGTGTCTCATAGACATTAACAGGGTTTGCATGTACGCTCAAACTTTTTGCTTGATCGCATGTTCTGGTGCAAACCAAAACAGGGGGTGTTCGGCTCATCCCTAGTGAATTTATGTGTAGCCCAAGACAACTCCTCTTCTTCCAAAGTGGCCAAAGAAGGTCAAAAGGTTGGACACCCTTTGCTTAAAGGATAAGTTCACCATTGTTCACTTTTTTTCTAAATTTCATCTCCCCTATGTACCAATAGAGCATTCATATACTTTTTTTGCAAAAATATCAATGCTTTCTAATAAATCTACAGACACTTACTTTACTTGCCCTCATCCATGTTTTTAGACATATGTCAGATTCAGGCTCAGAATATGATCCTGTAGACAGCAGTGGCACTCTGACAGATAGCCGTGACAACGGAGTTGTAGTCCCTGCCAAGGTCAGGTATACCCAACCCCGTTCTTCTACTGTTGTTGAGGTGCAAGAACCACAGGGCTCTCGTATGGAGCGGAGAGCCAGTACTATTGCCGCTCATCCTTCTGGTGAACTGGCAAGCACCAGCGGCTGTAAGAGAAGTCCGGTTGATAGACGCGCATTGGTGCACAGGCGCAGGAACAGTAGTGTGTGCACCAAGAATATGGTGTACTGGCGCATGCGCAGACACGCGTGACTGTGAACAGGTGGGCACGAGCAGCTGCCAACAGGCACACGTACGCGCACATGTGCACGCACTGGCGCCAGCCGGTCAATTTAAATGGAGCAATGTCATGCACACATTGCCGAGTGGTCTTTCAGCTAATACCTGTTACCTGTGTCTGATCTGTTCCAGTGTTCCTGTGTTTGACCCGGCTTGTACCTGAACCTTTCCTTGGACTTCTGCCTTCCTTCCCATGACCCCGGCTTGTGTTTGATCCTGTTCCTGCTTCATGCTTCTGTACTGCGCTGCCCGAACCCGGCCTGTATCCTGTCTTTGCTTCTGCCTCACATTCCACTACTTGCTCTGCTGTTGATGACTTCCAGGATTATGTTCCGACCACTTTTCCGCTTGCTGATCCAGCAACACGGAGTTCCAGTCCTCGGTGCCTATTCGGTGATCTGCAGCCATCGGGTTCATGCCAAGACCCGACCTGAGCCACCTGCTACATCAGCCCTCGTGCCACTCTGTGTCTTTCACTCCCTGTCATCTCTACCAGGGGTGCTAGACAGGAGGTGCAAAAGAAGCCCTCTCTACAGCTCAGTCTCCACCAGGTACGTGACAGCGGCCTAGTACACCCTGGTCGTAGTCAAACCAGCACTTCAGTATCACGTGGTGACGTGGCGAGTCCCATAAGTGCAGTTCAAGCTGGTGAGGTGGCTAGCACAACTAGTGTCCCGCAGAAACCAAGAAGAATACAAACACAGGCCTGTCGAGCCCATAGTGTCCTTCCTGCTGCATTTGCCAATCCCAATTGGGAGCCCACCACTTCTGCAGCACCCGTACTTTCCCCATTCACTGGCCAACCCAGAATTCAGGTGGAAACAGTTGATCTTACGTCACTTGATTTTTATTTGCTGTTTTTCACGGAAGATCTCTATAGATCTTTTATGGACCAAAGCAATTTGTATGCTGGTCAATCCATCAACGCAAGCAAAAAGGGAAATGCAGCACTCAAAAAGTGAAGTAACAATGTGACCAGTCCGTGAGTATTAAACCTGGTGATGAAACATGAGTTCATAAAATTCAAAATACTAGTATGCAAAGAAGTGTAATGAGTCCACACTGTAGAAAGAAATCAATCCAAACTAAGTGATGGGAAAGTCCTACAAGGACTGGTGTGGGTAATATGGATCCGTGGGTGAAAAACAGAATCAGTGATATGCGTTGTGAATCCGTGAATGAAGAACAACATCAGGGGTATATAACATCAATGAGTAGAGAAGGGTGGGTACTCTTACCGGATGGAATGGACTCCCGTGTCTTATGAAATGGAGTCAATAAAACAGTGAGCCCCACCGAGGCTATGAAGAGATCTCCGGAAGGCTGGAACTTCCACGGTACACTTCAACTCCACCGGAGCGATGATGGGATATCCAGAAGACTGGAGCTGACAAGGTGTACTTCGACCAATGGGCATCAAACGATCATCTGGAAGGGTCATCAAACCAGGCTTTCCAGGACCTTGTAGTTAAAATAGCCAGTGGAATGCGATCTCTCTCGTCAAGGTGGTATGTAAAAGAGAAATCAAAACTTCCGCATAGTGCAGATTAAAACAGGGATTTTTATTTCTAAAAACCATACAAATAAAAAAGTGATCACTATAAAAACAAGCAAGGGCAGCGTGAAGAGGGGGAGATCCACCGACGCGTTTCAACCCAGGGGTCTTCAACAGAGGCATGAGCTACCCCCTCCATGCTGCTAATATTTATAAATAATGTGTCTTATGGGGTGAAAACTTTGGACCAATCACATTGGATCCATGGTGTCAGGTGAACCGGAAATGCATCATGGTAACACACAGACCAATCAAAGTAAAAAAAAAATGACGCACGGGTGTATGCTCCAATGACGTGGTCTACCAGCCTAAACCAGAAGACACCATTGCGTACACTGGATGGGAGGAGACAGCGCAACGCCGCCGGATCTCCGCCCAACACTTCCCGATCCGATGATCAAAAGAAATGTTGCCATAAGACCGCAGAAGGGGAGGATTCAGCAGCGTACTGCGTGTCATCCCCACAAACAAACAGCTAGATGTCAGCAATTGGAAACAACTGATACACATCATGGCAGAGTAATAATAAACAGTAAGAATAAATCACATTCTTCTATACAAATGAGATGATAGAAATGATACATACAAATCTCAAACATGGCCAGCTTAGAAATCTAGCAAATAAATAAATAAAACCAAAATTAAAGATAAATTATATATAAAGGGAAATGTTCAATAGTGTATTCCATGATAAGAATTGAATTATGATGGATGAGTTATGTGAAAGGAAATTTGAATCAATAACGAGAAGATGACCCCAACAAATAAAGAAAGCCAAACATAAGCCTGGAGGTCATACATCAAAAGACTCTAAACGACAACCTATCATGAATCAATGACCAATATAGCCACTAAGATAGATTAATGAAAGAGTTGAGGTCCCACTCCACGTTCAAACCGAACGGGAAGTAGGACCTCAGCTCGTAGATCCAGTAAGTTTTGAGGCGTGAAACGCCTCGAAGTCACGATTCTCCCCTCCAATGAGGGATAAATCTATCTATAACTTGAAAAAGTGTACCAGAAGGATCTTTATTATGATGGTGTAAGTAATGTCGTGGTACCGTGTGTTTGCTTTTTCCACCCTTAATTACAGCCACGTGTTCATTAACACGAATGGAAAACGTCCTGATAGTGCGACCAACATACTGTTTGTGACAAGGACATGTTATTAAATAAACAATATATTGGGAAGAACACGTAGCAAACTGTTTCATATGGTATACACGAGACGTCACAGTAGATGTGAATGTTAACATCTTTTGTCGCCCTCCAATATTATGGTGACATACGTTACACCTACGACACGGATAAAAACCCTTGCAGTCTTGAAAGAAAGATACCTTTTTAGGAGGGTTGATCACATTCGGGGCTACCTGCCCCTGGATAGATCGTGCACCCCTAAAGATCACTGCAGCTTGTTCAGGGAGAACTGGACCCAACAATCTATCATTAAGAAATACTTTCCAGTGCTTCCTAAAAATATTTCTAACTTGTTTAGACTGCAAGGAGTGGGTGGTGGTGAAAGCCCACTTAAATTTCGAATCAGAGTTGTTCTTGGGATGCTCCATCAGTGTAGAAATTCTCTCAACTGACAGAATTGCGTTGATCTCCCTGTCCAAGAGATCTGGTTTATAGCCTTTTTTGAGCAATCTATTCTTAAGTAACTGAGACTGAGCCAGGAAATCTGAAGTTCTGCTAAGGTTGCGACGCAACCTTAAAAATTGGCCACGTGGAATCGCCTTAAGCCATTGGTCTTGATGGCAACTATCGACCGGAATGTAACCATTTCGGTCGGTCAGTTTGAAATAGGTTTTAAATTCCAAATGGTCCTCCATGGCCAGAATCTCCAGGTCTAAAAAATGAACACTAGAGGTGCTAGCCTCATAGCTCAAAGAGATTCCCCTATCATTTGAATTAAGGGTGGTCATGAAGTCATCCAGGGAGTTACGGTCTCCATTGGAGAGGAGGATGTCATCTATGTACCTGGCCCAGAGGACCAACTCTGGCCTTCGGTCAACATAGACGACATCCTCCTCCCACTGTGCCATGAAGAGGTTCGCGAGGCTGGGCGCGAATTTATCGCCCATAGCCATGCCCCTCTTCTGCAAATAAAACTGGTCCTGGAACCAGAAATAATTATGCCGGGTGGCAAACTTTAACAGTTGCATGATAAAATTACGCTATAAAAGGGGGAGTCGAGCATCCCTAGACAGAAAACTCTCAATGGCGTCAAAGCCTAAGTCATGGGGTATGCAGGTATAAAGTGCTGCCACATCGGCTGTGGCAAGGAACATCCCTTCTCGAAATGGAACCGATTCCAAAAGTTTGATCCCTGGTGTCTTTTAAATATGAAGGAGTGGAACGAACCAAAGGCTGTAGGTAGAAATCCACATATTTCCCAATTCGGGCTGTGACCGAGTCAATCCCACTGACTATAGGTCGGCCAGGGGGATTGACTGGGTCTTTATGAACCTTGGGGAGATAGTAAATAGCTGGAATGCGGGGAGCCTGGGGAACCAAAAAACTCTTTTCTTTTTTATTGATAACCCCCAAGATGTAACAGATCCTTTTTATAGGCCGTGGTGGGATCAGTGGGAATGACACTATAAGTGTCAGTATCACTCAGTATTCTGCCCATTTCTTTCAAATAGTCTGTTTTGTCTAAAACTACAATCCCACCCCCTTTGTCATCGGGGCGGATTATAATATTTTTCCTTTCACATAACATTTTAAGTCCCGTTTTAATGTCGAGTTTTATATAAACCCTTTTCTTAGCATGAGACAATTTTTCTAGGTCCTATAGCACAAGGTTTTTAAACAAAGAGGGATTGCATAATCCCGAGTGTAAGGTGGTGTTCTGTTCAGGTACAGTGGCTGTAGTCGTGGGGATGGTATTCTTAATCGAAGGGGGTAGGGAAGGTTGGGCCAAAAAGTGTCTCTGGACACTAAGTTTTCGTGTATACTTGAGAACATCGATGAAGGTAGTAAACTTGTTAAGGGATCTGGGAGGATATTTTTTTTTTAATCCATCAACGCTAATCCCCATTTGACCCTTGCCAGAGAATGGAAACCTATTACGGTTTCCGAATTTAGGACCTTTCTGGGCCTATCCCTCCTCATGGGCATAACTAAAAAGAGTTCTACTTTTTGGAAAGTAGACACCCAAGCTATTTGCTGATAGGCATGTTGAGTCCATAGAATATTTTATATTTTGCCACAAGTTTCAAGAAAATTACACTTTTTTTTTGCACAAAGTTGTCACTAAATGATATATTGTTCAAACATGGCATGGTTATATGTGGAATTACACCCCAAAATACATTTTGCTTCTTCTCCTGAGTACGGGGAAACCTCATGTGTCAGACTTTTTGGGAGCCTATCCGCGTACAGGACCCCGAAAACCAAGCACCGCCTTCAGGATTTCTAATGACGCGTACACACGATCGGACATTTCGACAACAAATGTTCGATGGGAGCTAGTTGTCGGAAATTCCGACCGTGTGTAGGCTTCATTGGAAATTTTTTGTCGGAATTTCAGACAACAAAGATTTGAGAGCTGGTTCTCAAATTTTCGTAAATTCTAAGCATGTGTACATAATTCCGACGCACAAAATTCCATGCATGCTCTGAATCAAGTACGAGACGGAAGCGCTTGGTCTGGTAAAACTAGCGTTCGTAATATAGATAGCACATTCGTCACGCTGCACATTTTTACATTTTTTAATGTTTTAATGCAGCGCATTCTCTTCTTCTTTATAATGCTAGAATTATGAAGTTGTTTTACTGCTGATATTTACACAGAGTTCTGACAAATTGATTTCTTTATTATTTCTTGTGATCTCTTGAATAAACATTTTTATTTTTTCGCCAGATCTCCAGAATAATGTTTATAATTTTTGTTTATAGTGATCTCCTTTTTTTTTTTTTAAATCAAGATCTCCTGTTTTTAATTTTTTTTTCTAGTGATCTCCACAATATCTTTTCTCGTTTTGTGTGTCAAGTTACCACAACACCATTATTATCTTGTATTTTTTAACCTCAAAGAGATTGGTTGGTGTTGGTGTCCCTTGTTAATTTGACATTGTATTTTTGAAATGTACCTGCCTACTCACAAACAAACTGTCCTTTTTTAATTATAACACATAGCCAATGATTTAAGAAAAATAAATATGAATAAAATAAAGAGGAGAAGGCAACGCTGGATAAACTGGTGAAATTAGCGAAGCCTTTGTACCCCAGGACACACATCAACTATTTGACAGGCAAAATTGGGAGCCTTTTAATAGGGAGCACAATCCGGTCCAGGACTCTGAGAGATCAGGAACTGCAGCAGGTGACATATATGTCCCCAGGCTATGGTCTTACCACAGCCTGCGTCTTTTGCCAGACCAGACCGAACCCAGGCCATCACTCTCTTGTCTTCCTTCCACGCTTCCTTCCATGCTTGTTTCCAGGCTGTGGCTCTGGTGTTGGAGTTGTGGCAGGAGGTGGAGGAGGAGGAGGATGATCCAACTCACACAGGTGGGTTTTGCTTGTGAATTCGCCCCTCAACACCCTATTTAGGGCTATATATCACTTACTCACAAAAGAGGCATTGGTCCACCTCCATTTCCTGCATTTTGTTGGCTGCCATGCAGGCATAGGCCTCAAGAAGAGTGGGGGGGTTCTGAGGGCCGCAGAAGCCTGCCGAATTGACCCAAGTGCTGACTCCTCCATGCTCCTCCCCTTCCTGGGCCTTTTTTGTTGAAGGGGGAGGGAAGGGACCTGGGATTCGGTCAGGCTAATGAGCCCGGCCACCTCCTGGCTGCCACTTACCCCGTCACCTCCAGGCTGCCACTTACCCCCGCCACCTCCCGGCTGCCACTTTCCTCTGCCACCTCCTGGCTGCCACATTCCACAGCCTCCTCCTGGCTGAGGATTTCCTGTGTATGAAAAAGGGACATAGTTTTAGTTTATTGTTCATCAATCACACACGATTTTGAGAAATATGTTGAACAATGCTATACCTGACTCAAGCTGGGCTCCTCCACATCTTCTTCCTGGGTGGAAGGCCCAGGTTGGACGTCGGAAGCCTCAGCTGGGGTAGAAGGAAGAGTGGAAGGAAGGGTTGAGAGTGATGGCCTGATTTCAGTCTGGTCTGACAGAAATCGCAGTCTGTCGTAGTACCACAGCCTGGGGACATAAACATGATCTGCTGCTGCTCCTGATCTCTAGGAATCCTGGACCTTCTTGCGCTCCCTATTATATGTGCTCCTCAGGCCACCAATTTTGCACTTCAAATAGTTGATGTCTGCCGTGGGGATCTGCGGCTTCACAAATTCAAGCAATTTATCCAGTGCTGCCTTCCTCTTTAGTCGATTTGTATAAAAGGGGTCTTTGGTCTGCCACAGACAGGGCATCTCTCTGTACAAATCAATGAATTGGGGGAGGAAATCATGATCGTTGAATCAATTCATTTTATCTGCAAAACACAACACAAGACAAACCCTAATGTCAGGCTAAACTCTCCTAATCTTGTTCCAATACAGGCCTCAATTTATAAGCAGTATAGGCCAATGATGCCCCAAGTTAAGATTGTACCTTCGTTAGTACGATTGGCGCTTCAGCTACTCTGTCCTCTGCTCACAGGTCATATGTACAGCGCACGCGTGTTACGCTTTATATACACTGCGCATGCGTGAAACTCCACCCGCCCCTGACCTTCTTTATAGTATATTCTCCGCCCCTTCTCTTTCGGCGCAGTTGGAGAGCACATGGCGGAGAAAGAACAAGTGCATGAAGACAGCAGCAGCAACGACGAAAGCCTGGAGCCACGATCGTCCCGAGGAGATTTAAGGCCTCTAATATGTCCTTTGTAAAGATGGTGGAGATGGTGGACATTTTGAAGAGGGAAAGCATGGAACTTACCCAAACCCAAATGTCAGAAAGGCCAAGATCATGGCTAAAGTTGTGAAACGTCTGCACAGGAATTTTGGGGTACGGCGATCCAAGGATCAACTGAGGAAACGATGGTCAGACCTGAAATTGAGGGTGCATGATCAGTACAGAAGAATCAAGAGAGTGCTGCAAAAAAGTAAGTATTTTGCCGTGTGTTCCTATTATTATTATTACGTTCGTGCTGCTCTGTGTGCTATTCTTTACTGTTGTACAGTTTAAAATGGCAATTTTCAGGTTCGTGGGCACAGTAATCGTTCATAGTAAATATCGTTCGTTCACCCACTAATACACTGTTTTTGGCAGATGCAGGTTAACTACATTTGTTCATGCCTATTTGGATTAAAAGAAGTTTAGTACATCGTTGTCTAGATGTGTTTGTAACTAGAATGAAATGGAAACTTGATTCAGCGTAAGGAGAGGACACTCAGCAGCTGTTTACACATCTGGACGCAGGAGCACTAGTGTGGGACACCAGAACAAACTTTTTAGGGTGCCCCACACATATAAAATTATAACAGAGACAGCGCTATACAAACTAAAAGTTAAAATAAAAAATTAATTAAAATATGCACATCAAAATACTGAGTCCATTTATAGATAATATCAATAGATGTCCGGCAAAAAAATCACCAAGGGATATAACTCTTCATCCACATAATTAGTGACATCACACTCAGTTCACCATTGGAAGTAGTGTTAGAGATAGGACAGTCCTCCACCTTCAAAACAACTGCCTCTTACCAGCTCCCTTGATCTCTGGTCAGGAGATCAATAGCGCCTTTTGGCTTATAACCCAGCCACAGTCTCAGATACAGATGGATATAGGTCAGATCGACTCCTCCTGTTATCTCATACAGCCCATACACAAACTTGTCCAATGGCCAATCATAAAAGGAGAAAAGAAGCCTCCATAGTGTAAAAACGTATATAATGTTTATTAAGTAAAACAGTATTGCACTCACATGTAAGCGAAATCATTCAGGCAAAAACAGATGAACGAGCCGGCCGGCTCTCTCTACAAAGCACCCGTAGCTTCCGGGACTGCGTGTGTGTGTTGTGGTGGCGTCAGCACGCCGCTCTCCCTACGCCGTTTCGTCAAACCTGACGTCGTCCAGGGGCACGGGCGGCGTGCTGAACGCCACCTATTATATGCCAGTTAATTTCTAGAAGCACCGCCCAGTCCTGAGGTCCGAGCAGTGAGTGAAACTGATGTCGCCATATTGCAATGGGGCAAACGCCAGTACAGTCTCAGGGAAGAAAACAAACACCGATGGCAATCAGTATCCCCCGTCAGTTTTAACTATGTATTAAGTTTATATATACACAATCAATAATATGAAGGGGTATGTATAAATAATGTATATTTAATCAATTGTATTAGGATTAGACATACCACACGGACCACAGTGGCGGCATCTAGTGGCCAATATTTATATAGCCTGGCCTAAATCCTATGGTCAATTTGTGGAGTGTCCTAAATACATCAATTAGATTTCTAATAGGCAAAAAATTGTTAAAAACACTTATTTCCCAATTAATGAGTCCTTCATTCAATTCCCTTATAAAGGGGAAGGGCAAAAAGAAAAAAAGGAAAAAAGAAGAAAAAGAAAAAAGAATAATGTTCAAATTAAAAGTAATATATTCATATTGAACCAGATTGTATAAAAACCCCCGATTATCAATAACAGTTGTACTGTAATTCATCTAAAGGATAGATGAATCACAAGTAGGTACAAACATGTCAAGTCACTATATCATGTTACTAGATAATCTCCATTAATTAGTACTTTGTGGGGCAACTCAAAGGTCCAGTATTCAAAATTGGCTGAAAAAATAGTGGGTGTGTATACACACCATCCCCATCCTTCCCCCCAAATAAACTGCTGGGGACTCAGGACTGGTTTACAAGTAATCACCCTAACTGTTATCAATAAATGAATTGACATCTGTGTCTATATTGAGGCCATAGGGGCTATAACAACGTACCCTATGGATCCACGCCATTTCCATCTTGGATAGTTCTCTAACCAGAGATCCACCTCTCCAATGGGCATTATATTTGTCAATGGCTAAAAAAATAGTGTTGGCTGGGTTCCGATTATGGACCTTATCATAGTGTTTGGAGACAGAATGGAACTTAAAACCCGTTTTGATATTCGTAATGTGTTCCCCTAAACGTACCTGCATGGCCCGCTTGGTCCGACCAATGTATTGGAGACCGCACGGGCATTGAAGCAGGTATACAACCCCCGTGGAACTACATGTGATAAAAGGTTCTATTCTGTGCTCTACAGAGGTATTAGTTGAAACAAATGACAAAGTTTTCCTCGTTTTGATGTAATTCAAAGTGCAAATTTGACATCTGCGGCATTGGTGATAACCCGAAAGGCCCTGAAAAAAGGACAATCTTTTGCCAGGAGGGTCTACTACATTGGGAGCAATGATATTTCTTAGTGAGGGAGCCCCTCTAAATATCACCTGGGGTTTCTTGGGCAGAAAGGTTTTAATCAGTGTGTCATTGCTCAACAAATGCCAATGTTTGGCAATGATTTTCTTAATCTGGTAATGTTGGGTTGAGTAACCTGTGATGAAAGGAATAACTGGACTATCCCTCTTTTTAATAGGTGCCATATCAAGAAGTTCCGATCTATTGCGCCTTTCAACTTCATTTATGATGGTATCTAGCGGATCACCGTCATACCCTTTCTCCAAAAACCTCTTTTTTAGAATGTCTGCCTGAATTCTGTAATCTTCAACATTTGAGCAATTGCGTCTCATTCGAACAAACTGACTCCTAGGCACCGACTGGAGCCAGCTGTCTTTATGGCAACTGTCAAGAGGTATAAACGCATTTCGACCTGTTTGTTTAAAGAAGGTAATTGTTTTAAAGGAGTCTGTTTCTTTATAGATGGTTAAATCTAAAAAATTGATCCTTTCCTGACTGGCTTCATGAACAAATCTAATGCCCCTCTCATTGTTATTGATTTGAGAAAAGAAGATTTCCAGTTCAGGAATAGATCCCTCCCAGAGGAGGAGGACGTCATCTATATACCTGGCCCAAAAGACCAGGTGTGGACAACGGTCCTTATAGATGACGTCCTCCTCCCACTTGGCCATAAAGAGATTAGCCAAGCTTGGGGCGTACTTGGCGCCCATAGCGACACCCCTTTGTTGTCGATAATAACATTGATTGTACCAAAAATAATTGTGATTAGCCGCAAAATCCAATAGCTCCATGATGTAATCTTGCTGTTTTGATGGAATTTTAGAAAGAATATTTAAAAAATGTTTTACGGCTGCAAATCCTAAATGGTGTGGAATTATGGTATATAACGAAGTTACATCCGCCGTCACCAACCATGTTCTACTATTGGGTTTCAACTGGGACAGTAAATGGATCACATGCTTTGTATCCTTAATATAGGACGGCATCTGCTGTACCAGGGGTTGCAAAAAGAAGTCTATGTACTTGCCCACCCGGGACGTGACCGAATCAATGCCGCTAACTATCGGCCGTCCCGGGGGGCAAGTTAGACTTTTATGTATTTTCGGCAAACAATACAGGATCGGAACTCTTGGGGCCCTAGGGATTAGAAAAGATTTTTCTTTGTCATTGAGTATCCCTTCCTGGAAACCCTTAGTGACCAGTTTCTCAAGCTCACTTTTATATCTAATCACCGGATTTCCAGGTAAGGGGGTATAGGTATCCTGATCTCCTACGATGTTAGACATTTCCCGTAAGTAGTCACTCCTGTCGAGAATGACTATCCCACCACCCTTATCTGCGGGCCGGATTACAATCCCCTTATTATTACAAAGGGAATCCAATCCTTCTTTCAAAGTCTTAGTCATCTTCTGATTAACCACTTTCAGGGAATCTAGGTCTCTGAGGACCACATCCCTAAACACCCTTAATGACGGTGCCAGAGTACCCGGAGGGTTGAAGGTGGAAGCATTAGCCAGTCCAGTGTGTTGGTACTCATGTACAACTGGCAGCCTACAACCCTCTGAACAATTGGCAAAATGTCTTTTGATATTGATCTTTCGGACGTATATATGGACGTCCATATATGTTTGGAATTTATTTAGTTTTTTTGGAGGTGCAAATTTCAAACCCTTATTAAGAAGTGCCAGTTCTGATTGAGTTAGAACCTGGGTACTGAGATTAAAAATACCATCCGCGCTCACTTCCTTATCTTTTTTGTATCTTGCTCTCCTCCCCCCTCTGGTTCCTCTTTGTTTTCTACTGGCCTTTTTATTCCCTGATTGGATCTGGGAAAACCCCAAGGGTGCGATTCCTGATTCCTGCCATGGGTGTTGGTAGGCCTGTCCTTGACTGATCTATAGTATCCCTGCTCATAATTGGGGTAATCCCCTCTGTCATTATGGTTGGGGCCTGCTCTATCCCTCAAAGGATAAAAACGATTACGTGTATCTACCCCATAATCCACCTCATCATCACCGCCCTCTGTGTAATAATGCTGAGGATTATCACCATAATGATATTGGCTAGATTGTATATCATAGCCATGTTCATTGTATCTTGGTTGATCATAATCAGTATCAGAATGCGGGGCAGTCCTATAGTTCTGGTGCTGATTCGAACCATATGATTGGGACTGTCTTCGTTCACGATTCCCATTCTGATTGTACTGCTGGTATCCCCCAACTTTTCGTGTGTGTTGGCCCCCTCTGTTGAAGACGGCTGGTCTCTGTGGTGACTGGTAGGACACTCGTCTACCTTTTCTCGGCTGTTTGTGGTTTCCATGGGGTTTTTTGGGAGTTCTCTGTGTACCATTCCTAGAGGGAGGGTGTTGGATTTGACCCGGGGGGTGTGGTGAAACCTCATTCTCTTGTACAGTAACTTCCATAGACGGATCCTGTCCGCCACTTGCTTCCATGGCCAATTTTCTTTGCCATGCAAACACATTATTAGCCTGGTAATCCCCATAGTCTCTGTTGTATTTCTTCCGTTTTTTAAATTTTTGTTCCTTTTCTTCTTTGTCTAGTGTTTTTAATAGGTTACTGGTTCTTTCTTTATATTCCTCGACTTCTTTATAAAGCAAAAGACTATCCTTAAGGACTTTTATCTCACCATCTAGTCTGCTAAGTTTACTCTTTTTTCTAGCTACTAGGAATTTTAGGAAATTAACCCCTGCCTCATTGAAGTAACGGAACCATTCTTCTAGTTCAGATTCTCCTTTTTGGGGGCAAACTTCCCATCGGAGACTTCTCGGGACCATACCTGTCTTGATGTATGTCTCTAAGAAAGCCACATCCCATTGCGTGTGTATTTCAGAGATTGTAAGGTTTTTTAGTCTAATGAAAAGACCACCTAGATCGTTCTCCCTGTCATTATACACCTCGAATACACCATCTGTATTGACAACCTTGGTTGCCCTGTACTCAAAGATATCCATTAGGTATGCTGTCCTAGAACCCCAGTCCCTCGTATAAGGGGAAAAGAATCTGGAGTAGTTGGCAGCACACCCTGAGTGCAAGTGTGCTAGCAATAACTAATCACATCTGCAAAACACAAACGAATGTGTCCGACTGCTGCTATATAAATTGTATCTTCAGATAACTAAGCAAAATGTAAAGGAATACAGCGCTGTCAGGAAAAACATAGCATGACATACATAAATTGATTCAATATGTAGACTCCAAATTGAGTAATAAGCTGCGGTTACAAAAATGCGAGATACCCACACTAGAAATATAAAATTATAACAGAGACCGCGCTATACAAACTACACATATGCTCCAGTGGATACTAGGGGTGTATCCATGTGTGATACTTTACCAAAAAAGGTAAGTATTCCAGCTTTAAGAAAGGGAAAAAATCATGTCTTCAGCTTGGAACTCTGACAATTGTACGACACTTACAAGCAATGTTTCATATTACTATTTCTGCCCTCAAATATCTGTGTGCTAAGTATACCTTTTTTTATTCACATAGGGCAGAAAAGAATGGGGACATCAGAGGACACCAGGGACCCACAACCTCCTAAAGAAGGGGAAATCCCAAAACCACAACCTCAGGATGTGGAGGAAGGAGAGGTTTATGAAGTGGGCAAAATAGTGACCACTACATGTGAGTGTATGAGACGACAGCTTCAGGTAATAGATGTATGCCTGCATATTTATAATACATGGGGTGTTTTTTTATTTTAGGTGATGTGGATGTTGTGGAAGAAGAAACACATTTCACAAGTGCAATTGCACACGTCCTCATCGGGGAGATCATGGTGTGCAATGATGATTTACAGAAGATGAAGGAAGACATCAATGATGTGGAAAAAAGACTCAAAAACATCATTGATGTTTTAGGCAGAATCTAAAACACACCAACATTTTTGTAATTGTTTTTTTTTTTATAACTTTTCTAAAAAATGTTGAAAGCCAAATTTTGAAGATGCACAGTGTGTCAACATGTGCTATCTGCCATCACGGGATATCTGTCACTAAAGGGTCTGTCCGCTGGTAAGATATATCATTTGGCGTGCAGTACTGGGGTCCACCAGCAGGTGTCTCCTGGCAGTTTGGAACTGTCAGGGGAATCTTTCACTGCTGGTGTTATTTCATCTTTTGGCTGCAGTACTGACGTCCACCAGCGGATGGATCCTGGCAGTATGGAGCAGACAACACTCCCTGCACTCAGGTGTTACATGAAGACAATTATTGTCAGTCCCGTAATTACCCGGTAAGCCCTCACATGCTTGCCTTGGTATCTCTCTCCTTGAGCCCTGACCTTGTTTGCCTGTTTACCGATCCTGAGCCTGCATCCGACCTTGTTCCCGAGCTTATCCTGACCCGGTCCCTTCTGTGTTTCTGTACCCTTCAGCCCGATCCATCCCCTCTCTGTCCCGTTGGTTCCCTGTCCCTCATTTACTGATCTTCCTGTGTATGACCTTGGCTTGGCTAACGTTTACGCTTCTGGAATATCCCTTGTCTTGCTACCTGCCGTGTATGACCCTGGCCTGGCTGACATCTGTGATTCTGGTACTGCCCCTTGCTGTATATATTGTTGTTGTTGGTGGGTTTGTTGGGTTGGTTGTGCACTGTTTGTATTTTCTGATCTGATTGGCTCATTTCCTAGTAGATCAGGGTCATATGTTATTTGAGGATGTGCAGCCTTTGATTCAGTTATGTGCAAAGGCAGCCCTGTCATGTTTGCCTGAAGGAAGTGATGACTTCTCTCCCCCCTTCAATTGTGGCCAAGTTGAATCCCTGGTATGGCTGTGGGAGGATGATCCGTTTTTTTTTTGATGAACATTATTCCTCTTGTTCCCAGCAGGTGTTATCTGATTGTATTTGTTCAGTACAATCTCTGATTAAACAGGCTGTATGTGAACCAACTTTTGTTCAACCTGTGCTACAGGCATGGTCAGATCGCTTGTATTTAGCCAAGCCACAACAATTCAGCCCTGCCATTAGTCACCTGCCTTCCCAAAAAAAGGGTTCGTTTGTTTACCCCAACCACCACTTACTGCGCTGCCTAGCTCAATTGAGCCCAATTTTTACTGCCCTTTTTATTATTTGTTGGATATAATTTCTTGCCATTTTTATACCAATAAATTCCTTATTGTTTTAAATGGATTTGCACTATGTGGAGGTCCTTCCTTTTTTCCTTGCCCCTCTATGAGGATTGTCGATGATTTTGGGGAATCTGGTTGACGATTGAAGTTGGTCCTACAAGACACCTGGGTCCAAGCCAATCTCTTCAGGGACACACCATTGTGTGGTATTTTCTGCTCTTCCAAGTCAAGTCCACCGGTATGATCCGAATCTGATCCACTCTACCGTTTGATGGTACAAGCCTTTCTGACTCACCGCCAACGGCCTGTGAGTCCACCTTTTCTGGTAAGGGCAAATTATGTTTACTCGCCTGAGATTATATGGTCATACTTGGAGAAGATATCACCCAACATGCAGAGATGTCCCTAACAGTTCCATCAAAACATACATGAAGACTGGGAGCACCCACAGGGTCATACTGACATTGTGACCAAATGATACCTCAGAGACGGACATTAAAATTCCATATGTCTACACCCTTGATACATTTATGTTTTTTAGATTTTAACCAATAAGTCTGACTGACACATAATATTGCTGAGTTTATTTTTATTACATCCACATTAGTTTATACATATTGTGTTAACTTTTTAACTGTATGCTTTTCAGTTATTTTTGATCTGCTTATCACATTCAGGTCACATTCCCTATAACAGATTCAATTATCTGTTATTTATTACTAAGAGTTACACTGTTTATATTTTATGGGTATTAGTCATTCACTTATCACTCTTTTGGGAGGATACCCCTCGCCCCATATTTTTATATTTTTTTTGGTATATTATAGATGTTATCATTATTTATTTAGGGCAACAACCCTTTCTACTCTATGCATTACCATAACTCACTGTGACGTTTTGGTTTTCTTATTGATGTTGAGTATACGTTATTAGTGCCACACTTTGTTGTTCCAAAAATCTATCACCCCGTCACCCATGGCAACCTCAGCTACAGCCCAGTATACACAGCTTCCCACCAAGTACTATTACCTAGTCTCTACTCACTGCACCTATCCTACTTTGAATCCACCTGTAACAATTCCACAAAACCCTCCTCCAGCCACTATTCCTTGGTCTTCCTTTTGCCCAGTTACATCTTTTTCTTACAGCCCTGCAGTTACCTACAAAGCTACAGTGGCTAAACCAAAAAAGAAACGGAAGTTCTTTCCAACCCACACAATTCTGCCAGGAACCACAGTCTACCTCCACACTGAACAACCTGCCCCAGTCTACCTTCACGCCAGTTGAGCCTGATGACCCACCTAAGTCTGACGTCCCCGTGCCTGCTACCCAGTCTGACGTCCCCGTGCCTGCTACCCAGTCTGACGTCCCCGTGCCTGCTACCCATTCTGACGTCCCCGTGCCTGCTACCCAGTCTGACGTCCCCGTGCCTGCTACCCAGTCTGACGTCCCCGTGCCTGCTACCCAGTCTGACGTCCCCGTGCCTGCTACCCAGTCTGACGTCCCCGTGCCTGCTACCCAGTCTGAGGTCATCGCGCCTGCTACCCAGTCTGGCGTCCCCGTGCCTGCTACCCAGTCTGACGTCCCCGTGCCTGCTACCCAGTCTGACGTCCCCGTGCCTGCTACCCAGTCTGACGTCCCCGTGCCTGCTACCCAGTCTGACGTCCCCGTGCCTGCTACCCAGTCTGACGTCCCAGTGCCTGCTGACCGGTCTGATGACCTTGTATCCATGTTCCAGCCTAAAGTTTTGCTGCCAGTGCTCCAGTCTGATGTCATCGTGCCTGCTACCTAGTCTGACGTCCCCGTGCCTGCTACCCAGTCTGGCGTCCCCGTGCCTGCTACCCAGTCTGACGTCCCCGTGCCTGCTACCCAGTCTGATGTCCCCGTGCCTGCTACCCAGTCTGACGTCCCCGTGCCTGCTACCCAGTCTGACGTCCCCGTGCCTGCTACCCAGTCTGACGTCCCCGTGCCTGCTACCCAGTCTGACGTCCCAGTGCCTGCTGACCGGTCTGATGACCTTGTATCCATGTTCCAGCCTAAAGTTTTGCTGCCAGTGCTCCAGTCTGATGATCCTCTGTCTGCTGCCCAGCCTGATGTGTTCCTGTCCACTGCCCAGCCTGATGTGTTCCTGTCCGCTGCCCAGCCTGATGTGCCAGTGTCTTCTATTCAGCCTGTTGTGCCAATGCCTGTGCCCGCTGCCCAGTTTGAGGTCCCAGTGCCTGCTGCTCAACTTGACATCCCAGTGCCCATGTTGCAGTCTGACGCTTCAGTGACCACTGTCCAGTCTGATGTACCTGTTGTTCAGCCCGTTATGCCAGCACCTGCTGTTCTGCCCGATGTGCCAGCGCCTATGTCTGCTGCCCAGTCTGAAGTTCCAGTACCTGCTGCCTGGTCTGAAGTCTCGGTGCCCACTTTCCAGTCCGATGTGCCCGCTTTCCAGCCTGATGTGTCCACTTTCCGGTCTGATGTGCCACTGTCCGCTGCCCAGCCTGATGTGTTCCTGTCTGCTGCCCAGCCTGATGTGCCAGTGTCTGCTACTCAGCCTGTTGTGCCAATGCCTGTGCCCGCTGCCCAGTTTGAGGTCCCAGTGCCTGCTGCTCAGCCTCAGTCCATGTTCCAGTCTGACGTTCCAGTGACTACTGTCCAGGTATCTCAGCCTGAAGTTTCGGTGCCCGTGTCTCAGCCTGAAGTTTCGGTGCCCGTGTCTCAGCCTGAAGTTTCAGTGCCCATGTCTCAGCCTGAAGTTTCTGTGCCCGTTACCCAGTCTGTTGAACCGGTGGCCGTTACCCAGTCTGCTGAACCGGTGTCCGTTACAGAGTCTGCTAAACCGAAGCCCGTCACTCGGCCTGTTAAGCCAGTACCCATTATTCGGCTTGCCGAACCATTGCCTGGTGTCCAGCTCGCTGAGCCGGGGCCCGTTACCCAGCTTGCTGAGCCAGTTCCTGTTATCTGGCCTGCCCTTACGGTGCTCGCTGTTCAGTCTAATGTTCCAGAGCCTGCTGCCCAGCTCGATGACCCGGAGCTTGCTGCCCAGCTCGATGACCCGGAGCTTGCTGCCCAGCTCGATGACCCGGAGCTTGCTGCCCAGCTCGAGGACCTGGAGCCCGCTGCCCAGCTCGACGACCTGGAGCTTGCTGCCCAGCTCAACGACCTGGAGCCCGCTGCCCAGCTCGATGACCTGGAGCTCGCTGCCCAGCTCGACGACCTGGAGCCTGCTGCCCAGCTTGACGACCCGGAGCCTGCTGCCCAGCTCGATGACCCGGAGCCCGCTGTCTGCTGTGATGTGTCTGCTGTGATGTGCCCGCTGTCTGCTGTGATGTGCCTGCTGTCCGGTTTGAAGTACCCGATGCCAAGCCTGACTTGCCCTCATCTATTGTTCAGTGTGAGGCCATTAACTTTGGACAATTACTTCTAGTTGGAGCGTCCGGAGGCCGCTCCTTTGAGGGGGGGTACTGTCAGGAAAGGGTCCGTCCGCTGGTAAGATATATCATTTGGCGTGCAATACTGGGGTCCACCAGCAGGTGTCTCCTGGCAGTTTGGAACTGTCAGGGGAATCTTTCCCTGCTGGTGTTATTTCATCTTTTGGCCGCAGTACTGACGTCCACCAGCGGATGGATCCTGGCAGTATGGAGCAGACAACACTCCCTGCGCTCAGGTATTACATGAAGACAATTATTGTCAGTCCCATAAATACTCGGCAAGCCCTCACATGCTTGCCTTGGTATCTCTCTCCTTGAGCCCTGACCTTGTTTGCCTGTTTACCGATCCTGAGCCTGCATCCGACCTTGCTACCGAGCTTATCCTGACCCGGTCCCTTCTGTGTTCCTGTACCCTTCAGCCCAAACCATCCCCTCTGTGTCCCGTTGGTTCCCTGTCCCTCATTTACTGATCTTCCTGTGTATGACCTTGGCTTGGCTAACGTTTACGCGTCTGGACTATCCCTTGTCCTGCTACCTGCCGTGTATAACCCTGGCCTGGCTGACATCTGTGATTCTGGTACTGCCCCTTGCTGTATATATTGTTGTTGTTGGTGGGTTTGTTGGGTTGGTTGTGCACTGTTTGTATTTTCTGATTTACCATCTATTTTAATAAATATCATTATTCACTTTACATGCGTTTCGGGTTATCTCTGTGCAGTCCACACAGTCTGGTCTACTAAGTCTCCTGACAATATCATTGTATGCGTTTTGTGGGTGCAACCCCTTCCTCGCAGCTAAAGTAACTAAGAGGAAGGGGTTGCACCCCCGAAACACATCCATTGATCCCCCATGATGGGAGCTAGGACATGTTGACCTTAGGCATGGGATCAGGAGGGAAATCCCCATTTTGAGTCCCAATTTGTGTGTATCTTCAAAATTTGGCTTTCACAGGGGTGACATCACCCCATCTGATGAAGGCAATATCAACACAGTTTGGACATACTAATGTCTGATATTGCCTTCAAATTATCAAAGTTGCACTTTGTAAGTTCCTGAGTTGTGTATTGTTTTATTTTTTTAAAACAAAAAAGGATATTTCTACTGTCCAAAAAAAAATTTTATTCAAAAAATATGTTGGTTTGTTCAAAAACCCTTTTCTAAACGCACATGTGAATTTGCACAGAGTAAAAAATGTTCTACTCAACAATGTGTGGCTTCTTTCAATGCTCAATAGCAGTTTTTTGATTAAGTTGGTGTTTACAGTGACAATTGGGGTTATTTACTACAGGCAAATCCACTTTGCACTACAAGTGCACTTTCAGTGCAGTTTCAGTCCACTTTCAAGTGCACTTTTGCAGTGCACTTGTAGTGCAAAGTGGATTTTCCTTTAGTACATAACACTCCCAGTGCTTTATAATTTACATCAATCAGGCCATTTTTGTCACTCTAAAAAATGAATTCATGGTGCTGAAAATGATGAATATTTTTATCATTAATGCATTACATACATTAACAACAAAAACAAGGTGTGTGTGTAGTAGGTCTACAACATAATAGTAGTTAGTAGTTGAAAAAGAGATTGTCACCTCATGTATCAAAGAAACTACGTTTGCACTATTGAAGAAAATGGGCAAAAAAAAAGCCCATTGGCGAACCTAGAAGACAGTTAAAAGAAACACAAGCAGTAAATCAAAGGAAATATTTTTCAGTTTAAAAAACAAATTTATTTAAAAAATACATTTATTTAAATACATATAATGTGATGTTAAAGGAGAAATCTTACCTTAATATAGTCCTTCTGCAGGGCCTGAATGATGGCAGAACAGGTCTCTGGAATAATAATCCCCAGAGCCTGGGAGGGGATGCCTGTCTTGATGTCCTGCAGACTTCTCCCCGTCGCCAAGTACCGCAAGGTGGTGATGAGCCTCTGCTCGGGAGTGATGGCTTGCCTCATGCAGGTGCCCTGCTTCATAATATAAGGGGACAGCAAAGCCAACAGACGGTGAAAAACGGGGTCCGTCATCTGGAGATAATTCCTGAAATCATTAGGATTATTCTCATGGATCTCTTGCAACAAAGGCATGTGCGAGAATTGGTCACGCTGGAGCAACCAATTCTTGGTCCATGAACTCCTCGTCCTGTTCATGGACTGGGCTTGGGTCAAAGTAAGAACCCCAACACCAAGCCCCTGCACAGCACGAACTCTACGATGACTATGTACCCGCAACATGGCTTTAAAATGGTCGGCTGGTCAGAATGATCTAACAGAACGCACTAAAAATCAGAAAGGCCCGAGAAGAGTGAGCTGAAATTCAGAAACAAGCGGACAATAACGCACTAAAAATCAAATATGTACTGTAAAAATTTGCACTGAAAAACAGAACTGACTACACGCACTGAAAACCAGATACGAACCCACAAGCACAAACTGAAGAGAACTGAAAAGCACGAGGCTGAAAATCGTCTCTCACCAAACTTCTACTAACATGAGATAAACAGGAGATTAGCAGAAGGAGCCCAAAGGGTGGCGCACTGGCTATTGAACTTCCTCTTTATAGTGCCATCGTACCTGTTGTACATCAGTGCGTTCTTGACGATCGGAATTTCTGACAACATTTGTGCGATCGTGTGTATGCAAGACGAGTTTCAGCCAAAATCCGTCGGAAATAAATCCCAGGATTTCGTTGTCGGAATGTCCGATCGTGTGTACGCGGCATAAGGGTGTAAATTTTTTTAATTACACTCCTCAGTCATTACCTATAACAGTTTTGAAGGCCATAAAATGCCAAGATAGCACAAACCCCCCCCAAATGACCCCATTTTGGAAAGTAGACACTCCAAGCTATTTGATGAGAGGCATGTTGAGTCCATGGAATATTTTATATTTTGCCATTTGTGTGAAAATTTAAAAAAAAATGTCTGTTTTTTTGCACAAAGTTGTCACTAAATGATCTATTGCTCAAACATGCCATGGGCAGATGTGAAATTACACTCCAAAATACATTCTGCTGCTTCTGAGTACAGGGATACTACATGTGTGAGACTTTTTGGAAGCCTAGCCGTGTACAGGACCCTGAAAATCAATCACCGCCTTCAGGCTTTCTAATGCCGCGTACACACGGTCGGAATTTCCGACAGAAAAAGTCCGATGGGAGCTTTTCATCGTATATTCCGACCGTGTGTATGCCCCATCAGACTTTTTCAGTCGAAAATTCAGACGGACTTAGATAGAAAACATGTTCTATATTTTTCGGTCGGAAAAAACGCTTGTCTGTATGCTGTTCTGACGCACCAAAAACGACGCATGATCTGAAGCAAGTACGAGACGGAAGCGCTCGGTCTGGTAAAACTAGTGTTCGTAATGGAGATAGCACATTCCTCACACTGCAAATTCTGTGATCTTTTAATGCAGCACATTTTTTTGTACTTTATAATGCTAGAATAATTAAGTTGTTTTGCTGCTAATAATTACACAGAGTTCTGACAAATTTATTTCTTTATTATTTCTCGTGATCTCATGAATAATCTTTTATTTTTTTTAAAGCCAGATCTCCATAATAATGTTTAGAATTAATTTTTATAGTCATCTTTTTTTTTTTTATTTCATCAAGATCTCCTTTTTTTGGATTATTGAAAAACTATTTTTTAGTGATCTTCATAATTTTTTTTTTTTGTGTGTGTCAAGTTACCACAATAACATTATTATCTTGTATTTTTTATTAACCTCAAGGAAGTTGGTTTGTGTTGTTGTCCCTTGTTAATTTGACATTGTGTTTTTGAAATGTACCTGCCTACTCACAAACAAACTGTCCCTTTTGTAGAAAAACACATAGGCAAGTATTTTCAGAAAATAAAAATAGGATTTTTATAACAGCTTACCTGTAAAATCCCTTTCTTTTGATGTACATCACGGGACATAGAGCCTCAGTAATTACTGATGGGTTATATAGGGTATCATTAGATGATTGGACACTGGCACACCCTAAACAGGAAGTTCAACCCCCTATATAATCCCTTCCCTTACAGGGATACCTCAGTTTTGTAGCAAAGCAATATAAGTGTATTAGAAGAGGGGCGGGACCTCTGTGTCCTGTGATGTACATCAAAAGAAAAGGATTTTACAGGTAAGCTGTTATAAAAATCCTATTTTCTTTCTCGTACATCACGGGACACAGAGCCTCAGTAATTACTGATGGGACGTCTCAGAGCAATGCTATCTGAGGGGAGGGGACCACACAACGTAGGGTGTAATCAGACCTGAGGACCTCGTACCGCTGCCTGCAGCACACTACGCCCAAAGGCGATATCCTCATGCCTTCTCACATCCACCTGATAAAATTTGGTGAATGTATGGACTGAAGACCAGGTTGCGGCCTTGCAAATTTGAGTCATAGAGGCCTGGTGATCCACCGCTCAAGAAGCACTAATAGCCCTTGTGGAGTGTGCCTTGATCTGAAAAGGAGGAATTTTCTGTTTCAAACCATAAGCTTGAATAATCATTTGTCGAATCCATTTAGAAATGGTAGATTTTGACGCTGCCTGTCCCCTATTGGGACCTTCTGGCAGCACGAGCAAAACATCCGTTTTGCGAATTTGAGCAGTTGCTTTCAGATAGGCCTTGACTGCTCTTACTGCATCCAAAGAATGTAGTGACCTTTCTTCTTTAGAACAGGGATCTGGAAAAAAGGAAGGCAGAACAATATCTTGGTTTAGATGAAAACCTGAAACCACTTTCGGTAGAAAGCTAGGATGAGGGCGCAATATCACTCTATCCTTGTGTATGATTAAATAAGGCTCTTTACAGGAAAGAGCTGCTAATTCTGATACTCTTCTAGCAGAAGAAATGGCTACCAGAAAAATTAACTTTCTTGTCAACAAGAGCAAGGGAATTTGACGTATTGGTTCAAAAGGCTGTTTCTGTAAAACCGACAGAACCAAATTCAAGTCCCAGGGGTTTAGGGGCGCCTTAACCGGAGGATTAAGACGGGTCACCCCCTGCATAAAGTTTCGGACCAAAGAATGTGAAGCAAGTGGCCGTTGAAATAATACTGATAAGGCCGAGACCTGGCCCTTGATGGTACTCAAGGCCAGCTTCATTTCTAATCCCATTTGTAGAAAGTCAAGAATTCTACCTATTACATATTTTCTGGGATGCCAAGCCCTGGATTCACACCAGGATACATAAGCTTTCCAGACTCTATGATAAATCACTCTGGAAGCTGGCTTCCTTGCATTGATTAAGGTAGAAATCACAGGACCTAAAAGCCCACGACTCTTCAGAACGTAGGTTTCAATAGCCAAACTGTCAAATGTAGCGTTTGTAAGGCAGGATGGAACACCAGACCTTGAGATAGGTCTGGACGTGGTGGTAGGGTCCACGGGGAACCTACTGTCATCCTTACTATTTCTGCATACCAAGCCCTCCTGGGCCAAGCTGGGGCCACCAGAAGTACTGACTTCTTTTCCTGCCTGATCCTGCAAATGAGTCCTGGCAGTAGTGGAATAGGAGGGAATGCATAAATCAGTGAGAACCGATGCCACGAAATCACCAACGCATCTGTCCCGCATGCAAGAGGATCCCTTGTTCTTGCCACAAACTTGTCGATCTTTTTGTTGAATCTGGATGCAAAGAGATCTACATCTGGGACCCCCCATCTTTGGCATATGGCCCAAAAGACATCGGGGGGAAGAGACCATTCCCCTGGAAATAACCGCTGGTGACTCAAATAGTCCGCCTGCCAGTTCTCTATCCCTGGAATGAAAACTGCCGATATGCATGGCACATGCTTTTCTGCCCAGACTAAAATCTGGTTCACTTCTCTCTGAGCTGCCCGACTCCTTGTGCCTCCTTGATGATTGATATAAGCCACTGCTGTGGCATTGTCGGACTGGAACCCGACAGGGCAACCCTGTAGCCTGAGAGTCCAGGCCTTTAGGGCTAGATATGCCGCATGGATCTCCAGAATGTTGATTGGTAAGGTCCTCTCTGTTAGAAAGGATTTCCCTTTCTGCAGGCTTTTGGGTATTAACCACCAACTGAGGCTCTGACGCACTGCACGAGACAGGTGCATTGGAAAATCTAATGCCTGAACCTTCTTGTTCCAGGCCGACAGGATACTGTGTTGCAGTAGTCTTGAATGAAACTGAGCATAGGGAACTGCTTCGAATGAAGCTAACATCTTTCCCAGCAGCCTCATACAAAGGCGGACAGAAGGACCCTTTTTGGTCCTGACTACTAGAATCAGCTCTCTTAAGGCTGTGATCTTTGCCTGAGGTAAAAATACTTTCTCTAGGCTTGTATCTAAGACCAGACCCAAATACTCCAGTCTTCTTACTGGTTTTAAGAAAGACTTTTCTAGGTTGAGAATCCAACCTAGGCGTTTCAGATAATTGATCGTGGTCATCAAGTTCCCACTCAAACAGGCTACCGACCAGTCTATCAAGAGCAGGTCGTCTAGGTATGCTATGACAGTTATACCTTGAGCCCTTAATCTAGCCAGAGGAGGAGCCAAGATCTTTGTAAACACTCGAGGTGCAGTGGCTAGCTCGAAAGGCAGAGCCACAAACTGAAAATAGCGCCCTTCTATTTCGAAGCGCAAGCACTTTTTTGATGAGCAGGAAAAATGGGTAAATGTACATACGCATCTCTGATGTCTATTGATGCCAGAAATTCTCCTCCCTGTAGGATGGAGACTACTGACTGAATTGATTCCATGCGAAAGGATCGAATCCTTAGGAATCGATTCAGATCCTTTAGATCCAGAATGGGTCTGACATCCCCGTTTGGTTTTTGTACCGTAAAAAGGTTGGAATAGAATCCCAATCCTTGATCTTTCGTGGGAACCACCATGATGACTTTTTGTGATAATAGTCGCTCTAACGCTAGAAGGAGCGACTGCTTTTTCTCTGGATCTCTGGGGACACTTGATCTGAGGAAACGAGGAGAGGGGAATTTTTGGAACTCCAGTTTGTAACCCAGAGTTACCGTGGAGATTACCCATCTGTCCTGGAAATCCTCCTGCCAGAGTTTTGAGAACCGTAGCAATCTTCACCCTACCTGAGCGAGGGGGGGCGCTCCTTCATAAAGAGGCTTTAGCGTCTTGTCTAGTAGGCTTCTTCCCCCAGGACTTCTTTTGTACTTGGGGTCGACTCTGAAATTTATTTCTAGACCCTGACGGAGGAGGCCATCGCGACTGCCTGGAGGCTGATGCTCCTGGCACTGGGGAAATAGCCCGTTTGAAAGAGGGACGCTTACTCCTTTTCTTAACAGGTAAGAGAGTGCTTTTCCCATTAGAGATCTTTTGTATATAATTGTCCAAAATCTATCCAAACAGCCTTGCAGCACGAAATGGAAATCCAGCCAGAAGTTTCTTACATGGTGCTTCGGCTGACCAGTTTTTCAACCATAAGATTCTACGCATATGCACCAACCCAAGTGAAAGACGAGAGGTTTGGATGATAGAATCTCTGATGGCGTCAACAGCAAAACATAAGGCCGCTGGAAGGTTAGCCAACCCCTGTGCCTGCTGTTCAGGTAGAACTTTAAGGACCTGCTTAACATGGTCTCTTAAGTATTGACAGACTCCGATTGCTGCCACTGCAGGTTGAGCTACTGAACCTGCTAAGGAGAAAATATCCTTCAACAGGGATTCCATTTTTTTATCAACACACAGGATCCCTGAGCATCTGAGCATTGTCTACAGGACAAGTCAGACTTTTATTTACAGGGGAAATGGCGGCGTCAACGGCCGGTATCCCCTACATCTTTATAAACTTTTTTTCCATAGGATAAAGTGTTGAAAAATTTTAGGTGGAAAAAAACGTTTATCTGGGTGATCCCACTCAGAATAAATGAGTTTTCTAGCAGATTATGAACAGGAAAAGCATGTGTTGTTTGAGGATGCTTCAGTGACCCCAAAGAAGAAGAGGGTTCTTTAACTGACTCAGATACGGGTAACTTAAATGTGGAGCGGACCAATCCAGCAAGGATCGGTACTAAGACCTTCTCATCCTGAGAAGCTGAAGAGGGCCCTTCTCCACTTGATTCCTCAGAGAAGGAATCATCAGTCCCATCCCGATCCTCTGTAAGGGATTTTTCTCCTTTTTCCCAGAGTTCCTCTGCCTGAGGGTCCTGGGTAACAGAGGAAGACCTAGTGCATTTTCTTCCACTGAGTGAAGATGTGATTAAGGCCAATAATCTTTCCTCTAGTCCACTAATGGTTGAGGAAAAAACCTCCTGCGTAATGTATACAGGGGCTGAAGTGCCAGAAGCAGATGCAGCCCCCGACCCCAACGGCTCTCCCTGGCCGGCCATCCCAGGTCCTTCACGGGGGGAAGGCGCTGCAGAAGAGGGGGCCTCAGAGCCTGAGGGAGATCCCCTAGAGCCTCTGGTTTTTGGGGTATTTGTACCTCTTCTACCCATAGTGCAAAGCAACAAGGTGGAGGTATCACACAAATGAAACACTGACTGCTGAGCGATGTAGTCCAGCAACTTGCTACTGCTACCAATGCCCAGTCAAGTGTTTCTTAATAAATGCTGCCTAGGAGAATGCCTGTGTCCCACCTTACATGCGACCGTCAGCTCTGTGTCCCTCCATAGGCTGTGTGCACCTAAAAATTGTGCTTCTTATAGCCTGTGCAGCCGGCGATGTGGGCGTCTAAGCACGCCAGACGTCGTGCTGATGCTCCGTCCCCCCTCCTCTGACCACCCCCCTCGTTTTTTTCAAAAAACGTGCGCTTTCCCGTGCGAGCCGACCCTCCGGGACAAGCATGGAGGGGAGGCTGGGGTAGAGGAGGAAGGAGAGAGGCCGGCAAGTGATGGGGTCTGCCACATGGTAATGGCGGCGGTGGCGGTGGCGGCGGCGGTGATAGTGCGGTATACTACCGCCTCACAGACCAATGCGGCCCCCCTAAATCTTGGGGGGAATATCCCTGCAGGAAGAGCCCCCCATCCCATCCTACCTGGAGCTCGGCTGGAGGAGCTGTGCAGCGTGAACACTGAGACAGACAATCAAGCATGTGAAGGTATGTGCATAGGCATATGCATACATTTACTTAAAGGAGAAACCTACTAGAATTGAAAAATTCTGTGGAATCTTCCTTACCTTATCCAGCTGCAGGGTTCTGTTATACAGACCCAATCTTCACCTCTCACGGTGGGCTCCGTTTGGAAAAAAAACCTTCAGAGACTGGGGCCCCCTATGGATAGGGGGATCCGCAGTTCTGGGCCTGTAAAGCACCCGGCCAAGAATAAGGCTAGAAAAAACAAATTCTGAAATGCGGGGTCCAGCTCTCTAAAAAGAGAAGCGTTACAGGTAAAACCTTGTTTCTTCGGACACGAGGCCCGGGTACCATCCAATTCGGCCTAGAAAGGACACTTTGAAATGGATCCGGTTCGCCTGGCTTGCCCCAGTATAGGATATAGGATATTCCCTTTGGAGCTCAGCACAGGACATCTTTACACGTCCAACACCTAAGACACTGGCGAAAAAACTGAGGTATCCCTGTAAGGGGAGGGATTATATAGGGGGTTGAACTTCCTGTTTAGGGTGTACCAGTGTCCAATCACCTAGTGATACCTTATATAACCCCATCAGTAATTACTGAGGCTCTGTGTCCCGTGATGTACGAGAAAGAAATATCAATTTATTCTGGGTAACAAAATAAAGAGGAAAGCAACGCTGGAGAAACTTTTGAAATTTGCAAAGCCTTTTGGCCCCCAGGGTAGACATCAAGTCTGTGGAAAATTAAAATTGTTAGCTTGAGGAGTCCATATAATTTGGAGCCCAATCTGGTCCAGGACTCCCAGAGATCAGGACCAGCAGCAGATGATATCTATGTCCCCAGGCTGTGGTACTACACCAGCCTGCGTCTTCTGTCAGACCAGACTGAACCCAGGCCATCACTTTCTTCTCTTCACTGCAGCCTTCCCTCTACGCTTCCCTGCACCCTTCCCTGCAGCCCTCCTTGGAGGTTGTGGCTCTGGTGGTGGACTTGTAGCAGGAGGAGGAGGAGGATGGGCGGGGCCTCCTCCTGTGTGCCACTTTCCAGACCCTCCTCCTGGCTGAGCTCATCCTGTGTATAAAAAAGGGACATAGTTTTAGTTTTTGGTTCATCAATCACACACAATTTTCAGCTCATAACTTGCAAATTAAATGTTAACAAATAGAAAAGACTTATAGATAAATAAGGGGCCAAGGGGGTACCACATCCATATGAAATTGCTAATGAAAAAGGGGGAACGTTGGAGCGGACTTTATAGGTACCAGAAAAGGAATACAAAATATTATTAGAAAAATAATTAGTTTATCTTACAAAGATATAAACAATTGACAATATAACATTAAAAACAAATAGCGTTGGCTTCCAATAAAATAAACCACACATAGTATGTATATTGCTCCCTATTGCTGCTTGAATATGGCAGGTCGACGTTTCACTTTCGCTTCCTCAGGACCTATATGCCTGACACCAAGCAGAGGGATTCTGCATAAGAAAAGAGAAATAATCATATTTCAAATATGTACAATCGGTACAGATATACATATCAAAAGGTGAGATGTCGCAGAAAGACATATAAGTGATGCCACCATGGTGGAGAGATTGGAATCTGATTGATTGCGTGCTGCTGTGGACAGGTGTCTTTTATACAGGTAACAAGCTGAGATTAGGAACACTCCCTTTAAGTGAATGCTCCTAATCTGAGCACATTACCTGTATAGAAGACACCTGGGAGCCAGAAATCTTGCTGATTAATAGGGGATGAAATTCTTATTTCACTCATTAAAATGCAAATCAATTTATAACTTTTTTGATATACGTTCTGTCTCTCACTGTTACGATAAACCTACCATTAAAATTATAGCCTGATCATTTCTTTGTCAGTGGGCAAACGTACAAAATCATTAGGGGATCAAATACTTTTTTCCCCCACTGTATGGGCTGCAGCCTTACAACAAGTCGCAGGTCAGCAATATGGATGATTCAATTCACTCCATTTCTTTTATACCTACTGACACTGTCGAATCTGTATTATATCAGTTTATTGGGTCATTCCATCCGGGTCCATCTGTCTGTGTCATTGATATCTCTGTAGGTACAGATGACAGAAAAACAACAAATAACGAACCAACCATTTATTCTACAGCATGTAGATAGGTGTTATTCAGATCCCAGCCACTTCTTACCAGTCTGTCAACTCACTCTATTTTGCAGTAGGCACTCTCACAGGTTTAAACCCTCACGCACACCCTTGCACGCATGCGTCTATGCGTTTTGATATACACAGGTGCATCTACACAAGTATTTTTCCCATTTTGTCACCACTGAATATACACTAGTGATTCCCAGCACGTGGAATATATGCATTCTCCTTGTGTATGTGCATGCGTATATGTTTGTATATGCATGTGTATATGCACATATTTTTGTATATATATCTATATATATATATATATATATATATATATATATATATATATATATATATATATATATATATATATATATATATATATATATATATAGATATATATATCTATATATATATATATCTATATATATATATATATCTATATATATATACACTCATGTTTTTAATTTTTAACCTTAAACTTCTACTGCGTTTTAGTGAACCGATTATACTAAATAGAGCCAATGACTTACGGTTCTAATGGTTCTCTGTTTTAATACTTTTAAAGTATTTCTTAGTAATATTTCTAAAATAATCATTTTAGCTCCTAATGGTTTTTAATGTTTTAATGTTTCAATACTTCAACGACTCAATGTTCTAACGTTTCAACAGTTTTTATAAATTTGTTATACGTCTCTTGTCTGTAGGGATGAGCCGAACACCCCCCGGTTCGGTTCGCACCAGAACCCGCGAACGGACCGAAAGTTTGCACGAACGTTAGAACCCCATTGACGTCTATGGGACTCGAACGTTCGAAATCAAAAGTGCTCATTTTAAAGGCTAATTTGCATGGTATTGTCCTAAAAAGGGTTTGGGGACCCGGGTCCTACCCCAGGGGACATGTATCAATGCAAAAAAAACTTTTAAAAACTGCCGTTTTTTCGGGAGCAGTGATTTTAATGATGCTTAAAGTAAAAAAAAAAAAGTGAAATATTCCTTTAAATATCGTACCTGGGGGGTGTCTATAGTATGCCTGTAAAGTGACGCGTGTTTCCCATGTTTAGAACAGTCCCTGCACCAAATGTCATTTTTAAAGGAAAAAATCTCATTTAAAACTGCTTGCGGGTTTAATGTCATGTCGGGTCATGGCAATATGGATGAAAATCAGTGAGACAAACGGCATGGGTACCCCCCAGTCCATTACCAGGCCCTTTGGGTCTTGTATGGATATTAAGGGGAACCCCGCACCCAAATTAAAATAAGGAAAGGTGTGGGGCCACCAGGCCCTATATACTCTGAACAGCAGTATACAGGCGGTGCAAACAAGACAGGGACTGTAGGTTTGTTGTTAAGTAGAATCTCTTTGTAATTTTGAACATTTTTAACGTGTTTAGCTCCAGCCAAAAAATCTTTTCTAAGCTTTTTGGAAAACATAGGGAAGGGTTATCACCCCTGTAACATTTGTTTTGCTGTCTTTCCTCCTCTTCAGAAGATTTCACCTCACTTTTTTGTCCCAATGAAAAATGTTTTTTGAAAATTTGGGTTTTTTTGTGGAACAAGGATTGGAAAGCATCAGTGGAAAGGAGAAATTGTTTTCCCATATTAACTCTTACAGGAGAGAATTTCCCTTCCTAGGTGTAGATTTCATCTCACTTCCTGTTGTCTCCTTCCGTTTGCAAGTAGGAGTCGTTTGTAAGTTAGATGTTTGAAAGTAGGGTCCTGCCCTATATACTCAGCAGAAATTTGGGCCTTAGGTGTTGCTGTGGCCACAACACTGTAAGCCCTCACAGGGCCCTGCTGTGAAATATTAGATCAAGAATTGTAATTACATGCCCCTGTTGAACAGGAGCTGAAAAATTAGGCCTTACGCACTGGTGCTGGTGCCACAACACTGCAACCCCTCACAGACGCTCTAGTTGGAACGCAGGAACGAGCCCTGCTGCAAAGTATTGCATCAAAAATTGTAATTACACGCCCCTGTTAGACAGGGGCAGAAAAATTGGGCCTTAGGCACTGGTGCTGGTGCCACAACACTGCAACCCCTCACAGACACTCTAGTTGGAACGCAGGAAGGAGCCCTGCTGCAAAGTATTGCATCAAAAATTGTAATTACACGCCCCTGTTAGACAGGGGCAGAAAAATTGGGCCTTAGGCACTGGTGCTGGTGCCACAACACTGCAACCCCTCACAGACACTCTAGTTGGAACGCAGGAACGAGCCCTGCTGCAAAGTATTGCATCAAAAATTGTAATTACACGCCCCTGTTAGACAGGGGCAGAAAAATTGGGCCTTAGGCACTGGTGCTGGTGCCACAACACTGCAACTCCTCACAGACACTCTAGTTGGAATGCAGGAACGAGCCCTGCTGCAAAGTATTGCATCAAAAATTGTAATTACACGCCCCTGTTAGACAGGGGCAGAAAAATTGGGCCTTAGGCACTGGTGCTGGTGCCACAACACTGCAACCCCTCACAGACACTCTAGTTGGAACGCAGGAACGAGCCCTGCTGCAAAGTATTGCATCAAAAATTGTAATTACACGCCCCTGTTAGACAGGGGCAGAAAAATTGGGCCTTAGGCACTGGTGCTGGTGCCACAACACTGCAACCCCTCACAGACACTCTAGTTGGAATGCAGGAACGAGCCCTGCTGCAAAGTATTACATCAAAAATTGTAATTACACGCCCCTGTTAAACAGGGGCTGAAAAATTGTGCCTTAGGCACTGGTGGTGGCGCCCAGAACCAAAAATGTTCTTACAGGCTATCAGCGTGATGATTGAGGAGGAAGAGGATAATTACTCAGGGATAGTCACTCAGCATCAGCATAGGCAGTCTTTGAAGGGATCTGAGATTTCAAAAAAAAATTATTCGGTTACATCAGCATCAGGTGCTTGGTAGCTGGTGGTGATCCAAGACTGATTCATTTTTATGAAGGTCAGCCGATCGACCGAGTCGGTGGACAGACGCACCCTGTGATCGGTTACCACGCCTCCAGCAGCACTGAATGTGCGTTCTGAAAGAACGCTGGATGCAGGACAGGCCAGTAGCTCAATTGCATACTGTGCAAGCTCTGGCCAGTGATCCATCCTCAAGACCCAGTAACCCAGAGGATTTTCGGTGGGAAAGGTGTCCAAGTCTGATCTTGCCCCTAGGTATTCCTGCACCATGTAAAACAGACGCTGGCGATGGTTGCTGGAACCGATCATACCTTGGGGCTGCGGACCAAAAAATTGTCTGAACGCATCGGTCAGACGGCCACCTTCTCCACCGCTCCTTCTTTGACTGACCGAAGCCTCAGCAACACGTTGTCCAGAAACAGGAGTTTGTAACCTCCCAGTCTCTGGGAACGCGTTGCACAGACCTTTCTGCAAGGCCTCCCGAAGATGTTTCATCCTCTGCTCCCTCTGCGATGGCAAGATAAGGTCCGCAACCTTACCCTTGTAACGTGGATCAAGGAGGGTTGCCAGCCAGTATTGGTCCTTCTCCTTGATACCACGAATACGAGGATCCTTACGCAGGCTTTGCAGGATCAGGGAGGCCATGCAGCGTAGGTTTGCTGAAGCATTCGGTCCGGAGTCCTCTGGGTCACTAAGGACAACAACGTCCGCAGCCACCTCCTCCCAGCCACGTACAAGTCCATGTGTTCCTTGGGACTGATCCCTTAAAGACTGCTGCTGATGCTGAGTGCCAGGCTCCACCTCCATACTGACACAATCTTCCTCCTCCTCCTCCTCCTCCTCCTCGTCCTCTTCCTGTGTGATCGGCGGGCATGCAGGAACACTGTCTGGATAAAGGGGGCCTTGAGAGCTAAGGAAGTCCTCCTCTTCCTGCCTCTGTTCTGCCTCAAGTGCCCTGTCCATTATTCCACGCAGCGTGTGCTCCAACAGGTGGACAAGGGGGACAGTGTCACTGATGCATGCACTGTCAGTGCTCACCATCCTCGTGGCCTCCTCGAATGGTGACAGGACAGTGCATGCATCCCTGATCATGGCCCACTGGCGTGGGGAAAAAAAACCAAGCTCCCCTGACCCTGTCCTGGTGCCATAGTCGCACAGGTACTCATTGATGGCCCTCTGCTGCGTGTGCAGCCGCTGCAGCATGGCCAACGTTGAGTTCCACCTGGTGGGCATGTCACAGATTAGGCGGTTCTTGGGCAGGTTAAAATCCTTTTGGAGGTCCGTCAGCCGAGCACTGGCATTATATGACCGGCGGAAATGCACACAGACTTTCCTGGCCTGCCTCAGGACATCCTGTAAGCCCGGGTACCTGCCCAAGAACCGCTGCACCACCAAGTTAAGGACGTGAGCCAAACAGGGCACATGGGTCATTTGTCCCTGTCGAAGGGCAGAGAGGAGGTTGGTGCCATTGTCGCAAACCACCATTCCTGCCTTAAGTTGGCGTGGCGTCAACCACCTCTGAACCTGCCACTGCAGAGCTGACAGAACCTCTGCCCCAGTGTGGCTCCTGTCCCCCAAGCACACCAGCTCAAGCACCGCATGGCATCTTTTGGCCTGCGTACTTGCGTAGCCCCTTGAACGCCTATGGAGCACCGCTGGTTCCGAGGAAGAGGCCATGGAGGAAGAAGAAGAGGAGGGGGTGGAGGAGAGAGGTGTGTCACAATCAGCATTTTGGAGGCGTGGTGGCGGAACAACCTCCAACACTACTGCACCTTGTCCTGCATCCTTCCCAGCTGCCAGCAGAGTCACCCAATGCGCCGTGAAACTTAGGTAACGTCCCTGTCCATGCCTGCTGGACCATGAGTCAGCGGTAATATGCACCTTACCGCTGACCGCCCTGTCCAGCGAGGCATGGACATTGCCTTCCACATGCCGGTAGAGAGCCGGAATCGCCTTCCGTGAGAAAAAGTGGCGTTTGGGTACCTGCCACTGAGGAACCGCACATTCCACAAACTCACGGAAGGGGGCAGAGTCTACCAACTGAAAAGGCAGCAGTTGAAGTGCTAGCAATTTTGCCAAGCTAGCATTCAACCGCTGGGCATGTGGATGGCTGGGAGCAAACTTCTTTCGGCGGTGCAGCAGCTGGGGCAGGGAAATTTGCCTGGTACAATCTGACGTCGGTGTACCAAAAGCAGATTGCCCACAAGTACTTGGCTGTGACACACCTAATTCTACACCTTCATTCCTCTCACTGCAGGTCTCAGAGAGGACTGAAGGTCTAGTGGGGTTGGAAATCTCAGCTGATGAGGAGCAAGGAGAGATCCTCTTTGTTCTTTGGTGTGGGTCTTTTAGATACGCTTGCCAACGAACTGCATGGCAGGTCAACATATGTCTGGTCAAGCATGTGGTACCCAAGCGGGAGATGTTTTGGCCACGCGAGATACGCTTGAGACATATGTTGCAAATAGCAGCGGTGCGATCTGATGCACTCGTCCCAAAAAAGGCCCACACCAAAGAACTTTTTGAATAACGCGCAGAGACTGCAGCGCCCTGCACATGTGGAGCTTTGGGGTGTGATGCAGTCAATGTGCTGCCCTTAGGCTGGCCCCTGGAGGGCATCCTGCCTCGTTGGTGATGTGCCGCCTCCTCCTCCTCCTCCTCCTCCTCTCTCCTATCAGGCACCCACGTTGAGTCAGTGACCTCATCATCCCCTCCCTCCTCATCACTGGAGCAAACCTGGCAGTATGCTGCAGCAGGGGGAGCATGACTGCCAGATTGCTGTCCTTCTTGGGCACCCCCTCTGTCCGTGCTCATGTTACTGCCTTCATCGAGCTCAGTATCATCATCAGAGCCTTCCAAACGCTGGGCATCCTCCTGGAGCATGTACCCAACACTGTGGTCAAACAGTTCGAGGGAATCCTCAGGAGGACATGGTGGAGCTAGGGAAGGAGTCACTGATGACATTGAGCTGAGGGAAGAGGCCGCTGCTTTGCCAGACAAAGCACCCTGGGCATGGGTGAGAGAGGATGAGGAGGATGAGGACGGCTTGGTCATCCACTCGACCAAGTCTTCCACATGTTGCGGCTCAACACGGCCAGCTGCCGAAAAAAAGGCCAAGCGTGTCCCATGGCCACGTGCTGATGAGGATGCACCGTCTCCACGACCAGCACTAGACACAGAGCCTGCTTGCCCTCTCTTATTGGCTTGTGACTGTCTGCCTCTCCTTCTTGGCCTTCCAGACATACTAATGGCCTGTAGCTGCACTAAGCTGGGATAGAACACCTGTAATTTTCTTCAGGTAGCTTTATATACTGTAACCAGACAAGCCTGCCTGTCAGTAGGAAGATAACAGGAACGGATCTAGCTGAACACTGTGAGCAGGACGCACTGTACTAAATGTAAATAGTCTAGCTGCCTGACCGTGGTACTAATAGGATCAAATAGAACACCTGTAATTTTCTTCAGGTAGCTTTATATACTGTAACCAGACAAGCCTGCCTGTCAGTAGGAAGATAACAGGAACGGATCTAGCTGAACACTGTGAGCAGGACGCACTGTACTAAATGTAAATAGTCTAGCTGCCTGACCGTGGTACTAATAGGATCAAATAGAACACCTGTAATTTTCTTCAGGTAGCTTTATATACTGTAACCAGACAAGCCTGCCTGTCAGTAGGAAGATAACAGGAACGGATCTAGCTGAACACTGTGAGCAGGACGCACTGCACTAAATGTAAATAACAGGAACGGATCTAGCTGAACACTGTGAGCAGGACGCACTGCACTAAATGTAAATAGTCTAGAAGATAACAGGAACGGATCTAGCTGAACACTGTGAGCAGGACGCACTGCACTAAATGTAAATAGCAGGAACGGATCTAGCTGAACACTGTGAGCAGGACGCACTGCACTAAATGTAAATAGCAGGAACGGATCTAGCTGAACACTGTGAGCAGGACGCACTGCACTAAATGTAAATAACAGGAACGGATCTAGCTGAACACTGTGAGCAGGACGCACTGCACTAAATGTAAATAGTCTAGAAGATAACAGGAACGGATCTAGCTGAACACTGTGAGCAGGACGCACTGCACTAAATGTAAATAGCAGGAACGGATCTAGCTGAACACTGTGAGCAGGACGCACTGCACTAAATGTAAATAGCAGGAACGGATCTAGCTGAACACTGTGAGCAGGACGCACTGCACTAAATGTAAATAGCAGGAACGGATCTAGCTGAACACTGTGAGCAGGACGCACTGCACTAAATGTAAATGGCAGGAACGGATCTAGCTGAACACTGTGAGCAGGACGCACTGCACTAAATGTAAATAGCAGGAACGGATCTAGCTGAACACTGTGAGCAGGACGCACTGCACTAAATGTAAATAGTCTAGAAGATAACAGGAACGGATCTAGCTGAACACTGTGAGCAGGACGCACTGCACTAAATGTAAATAGCAGGAACGGATCTAGCTGAACACTGTGAGCAGGACGCACTGCACTAAATGTAAATAGCAGGAACGGATCTAGCTGAACACTGTGAGCAGGACGCACTGCACTAAATGTAAATAGCAGGAACGGATCTAGCTGAACACTGTGAGCAGGACGCACTGCACTAAATGTAAATAGCAGGAACGGATCTAGCTGAACACTGTGAGCAGGACGCACAGCACTAAATGTAAATAGCAGGAACGGATCTAGCTGAACACTGTGAGCAGGACGCACTGCACTAAATGTAAATAACAGGAACGGATCTAGCTGAACACTGTGAGCAGGACGCACTGCACTAAATGTAAATAGTCTAGATAGAAGATAACAGGAACGGATCTAGCTAAACTGAATACAGTGTATATATATATATGCAACACCTGGGATGCATATATATATACACAATACACTGTAAGTGCAGCTAACTGACTGACTGTTCTGCCTAATCTATCTAACTCAAATCAAATGACACTGTCTCTCTCTCTCTCTATCTCTCAGCACACCGGAACACACACTACACAGGGCCGCCGTGCAGGCGGCCTTATATAGTGTGGGGCGTGTACTAAATCCCCTGAGCCATAATTGGCCAAAGCCACCCTGGCTTTGGCCAATTACAGCTCTCTCTACTGACGGCGCTGTGATTGGCCAAGCATGCGGGTCATAGTGCATGCTTGGCCAATCATCAGCCAGCAATGCACTGCGATGCCGCAGTGAATTATGGGCCGTGACGCGCCACACGAATTTGGCGCGAACGGCCCATATCGTTCGCAATTCGACGGACGGTCAAACAGCCGATGTTCGAGTCGAACATGGGTTCGACTCGAACACGAAGCTCATCCCTACTTGTCTGTAATCACAATGTATAGTGTATAACCCCAACACTTTGTATACATGTGCCTTCTACTAGAACCTTAGTTATACACACATACATTTTGGTATTTATTTTATCTAGAGTGATGTGATGTGGATACCTCTAAGTAAAGGAGAATACTTCACCCACTATGGGATACATCTCCTAATCAGATATCCCTCTTCATGTATATCTACCACATCCTACAGACTTTCTTTTACCTTCCAAGGCTCTGATGAAGAGGGAACACCTCAAAACTAATTTTTAATGAATATCTTGTAACCTAGTTTGTATGAATTTGTATTCATTTATTTGTACTTATCTACTTTGTTTATGAATAAACTATATTACTTTGATTCATGTGTTAGATCACATGCCTTGCATCCCCCTTTTTTTCACTATAAAATAAATACTTTTCTGGATTTTTAGGCATAATCACTCCCGTTATCTCCTGACTCAATTGTCTCACCTCTTGCCAAAATTTCTGTGTTTTTTTAACATTCCCACCAAATGTGCACAGTTGTTCCTTTCATCCCACAACCTCTCCAACAGAGCGGTAATTTCTCGGATTCATATTTATGTACTCTACTAGGTGTTATGTGGCATCTTGATAGACACTTATAATTCATTTCTATCGTATTTACATCTATTGCTGTTCCGTCAGCATTTTCTCTTTCTCTTGCTCGCTCCAGTGTGCACCGAGTTCCGCTTCCCATTTTCCTAGAAAAGGCGGTACCATTGGTTCCGCCATTAAAGTAAGGCTCTTGTATATCTGAGATATACCATGCTTCAGTGTCTCCTGTAGACTGAGCAGTTTTTCGAACGGCAATAGATTTTTCCCTGACCTTATCGGGTATGGCAGTGTTTTTATAAAATGCCTAAACTGAAAATATCTTAACCAATAATTCTTTTATGTCTTAATTCCTGAATTGTGCATATCTCTTCCTCTTTCATGATATCTTTTAATTGTGCATTTTTATCTTTTCTCTATACTCAAAATAGTGTCTCATTCCCTGGTAAAAAAAAAAAAAAATGGTTCCTGAAAGTGGAATTAGTGGTGAATTAAATTTCCCATTTCTTTTGCTTGTGCATTGAATTCGAAATCCTAACTACATTCATTGTTAACACACTTGTATCTTTATAACAAATTACGAAATGGTTGTGGTACCCACCTTATGCAATAGTGTCTTACTCAATGTATTTTTTATTTTAACCCAACTTTTTTCTTGTGCATTAAAGGTACAATCTATCATTCGTGATAGCAAAACTGCAATATAATATCTTTAAAAATCCGGTAAAGCCAATCCTCCATGTCTTTTATCTTTATCTTTTACTAATCACTGCAAACTGAATTCTCGGCTTTTTATGCTGCCATATGAATTTAAGTATCATCTTCTTTATGGTCTTAAAGTATTCTTGTGGGACATATATTGGGAGCATCTGAAACTTTTATAAAGCATCTTTGATAGGGTTCCCATCTTAATGATGTTTATACGCCCTATCCGAGTGAATGGCTTCATTGAAATATTCCTTATTTCTTCTTTTATCTCATTTAATAATGGAATATAATTTGTATGGTATATATCTTTTAAAGATGCTGTTAACAATATTCCTAAATATCTTAATTTTTTCTGCCATGTAAACGGAAATTTTGGTTTTGTTCTTTTCTATCCATATCGATATTTAACCACTTGCCACCCAGGCCAATTCTGACATTTCTCTCCTACATATAAAAATCATATTTTTTTGCTAGAAAAATACATATAGCCCCCAAACAGTATATGTTTTTTTTTTAGCAAAGACTCTAGAGAATACAATGGCGGTCATTGCAACTTTTTATCTATTTATCCATTTATTTGGCAGCAATTTTTCGAATGCGTTTTTTTTTTGGAAAAAAAAAAACAGTAAAGTGAGACCAATTTTTTTGCATAATGTGAAAGATGAAGTTATGCAGAGTAAATGGATACCTAACATGCCACGCTTCAAAATTGTACATGCTCGTGGCATGGCGCCAAACTTCAATACTTAAAAATCCCCATAGGCCACACTTTAACATTTTTTACTGGTTACATGTCTAGGGCTAGAATTATTGCTCTCGCTCTAACATTTGTGGAACCTTACATGTGTGGTTTTAACACAGTTTTCATATGTGGGCAGGACTTATGTATGCATTTGCTACTGCATGCAAGAACACGGGGACAGGGGCGCTAAAAAAAAAAATGTTATTGTTAATTTGACTTTTTTTTTTAGTTTGACAGTTTTTTAAAAAAAAAGTAATTTTTTTGATCACTTTTATTTCTATGTAAACATCCCTTGTCATGGGAATATGGTATGATCAGCCCTCTTTACAGTGAGATATGGGGTCAGTAAGAACCCACATCTCACATCTAGGCTGGGAAACCTGAAATCAAAAAAACAAACCAAAAAAACGATCTTGGCTTCCCAGCCAAGGCGGCGTCGTTTGTTTGAATGCAGAGGCTGGGCGTGACATCATAACATCGCGCCCGGCCTCCAAATGATGATAGAGACTCTATGGACCAACTGGTCCACCGGAAATCTCTATGGTAAACATCCGGGGCCGGCGGATCCTGTCTCCGACTCACCGATGGAAGCGGTGAGTCGGTAGAAGCACCAGAGGGTGGGGGGCGTCCCCTCACACCACCCGTAAGAACGATCAATCGGCGGAACAGCTACTATGATCATTCTCATGGCGTAGGGAATCGCTGGCTGAAAAAGACGATATCTGAATGATGCCTGTAGCTGCAGGTATACCTGCACAAAGTCAAGGACGTCATATGACGGCCGGTGGGTGGGAAGTGGTTAAAATTTCCAATTTGGTAGGATTAACTTTTAGATTCGATAGTTCTCCGTAATATTTAAGTACTTTCATTACTTTCATTATGTTTGATAGCATTATTCTAGGGCTAGACCCATAAAACAGAATATCGTCCGCATATGCTGCCACTTTATGTTCCTCTTCTCCTATTACTTTTATGTCTACACTATTCCTGATAGTAGCTAATAAGGGCTCTAATGTCAATACAAACAGAAGGGGTAAAAGGGGACACCCCTGTCTTGTTCCATTAAACATTTCAAAAAGGTAATAATAAGGTCCCATTAACCTTTACTGCTGCTGTTGGCTGTTTATATAATGTTTTAATCCATTGAGTCATTTTTGGCCCATCCCTATTTCCTCTATTGTAGCTAACAAGCTAACAAGAATCCCCAGTCTACCCTGTCAAATTCTTTCTCTGCATCTATTGACAGTAATAGAGCTGGGGGTCCATCTCTTTTAATTTTTGTGTAATAATAACAGAGTTCTTACCCCGTTATCTCTTCCTTCCCTACCTGGGATGAACCCCACTTGATCAGTGTGTATCAACTCTGGCATTAGTCCCTTCAATCTTGTGGCTAATACTTTAGCATAAAGCTTTGTATCTGCATTCAATAGTGATATTGGTCTGTAGCTAGCACATTGGGGTTTATTTACTAAAGTCCACTTTGCACTTTGGAAGTGCAGTCTCTGTAGACATGCAAGGAAAATAAAAAAAAACAAACTGCATTTCTGTTTGTACATGATTGGATGACAGAAATCAGCAGAGCTTCCCTGATTTCAGATCTTCCCCTCAGATCTACAGCGTCTGCACTTCCAAGTGCAAAGTTGATTTGCCTTTAGTAAATCAACTCCAAAGTGTTATATCTTTTCCTTCTTTTGGTATCAATGCAATATAAGCCAACAGCGATTCGGTCCCCATTTCTACCCCTTCCTCAAAAGCGTTCCAATAAGTGCACAGTTTTGTTACCAGTTGATCTTTCAACTTTTTAAAATAAATTGCGGGGAATCCATCTCTTTCCTGTAGCTGTCTCCTTTAGTGCCATACATATTTCCTCCTGTGTTATAGGTCTCTCTAGATCTAATTAACTTTCCTTCTTTAGTTTGGATAATTTAGCTTCTTTGAAAAAGGCCTGCATCTTTTCCTTTTTCGGTATCAGTTACTTGTTCCCCAGTTGCTCTTACCGAGTATAAAGACCCATAGAACTCTTGAAATTCTTTTGTGATGTCTGCCTTAGACTATACCAGCTCACCTTATCTATTTTTAATTTTTCCTATGAAGTTAATCGAGCTTTTTTTTCTAGGTACTTTCCTGGTTTATTTCCCTATTGATATGTTTCTTTATTCAGCCTATTAAAAGTTTGCCTCGTCTTCTGCTCCATTAACATATTTAACCCATCTCTTTTTAGCACCAACTGATGTTGTATGTCGCTTGTTTCCCCTTCTTTTAGGTATTTGTTCTAGCTCATGCAATTCCTTTAATATTTCATTTATTTTAACCTTCCTTTCTTTCTTCTTCTGAGCTCCTATTGAAATCAATGGGAATAATGTAGTTTAAACAGTGTGTGTTTAGTATCATTTTAAGCACTTGCTGACCGCAAAACGTATATAAAACATTCCAGTTTGCAAGTGGTTTACTGGAATTATGGCTGAAGATAGCAGCCGTAACCCCGGTTTTGTGGCTGGCTTTCTCATAAAAGCGTTCCGAGTGGCTCATGAGGCGCTGGAACACTTTCAGGAGCAGCTGGAGGGGACGTCCCAGCTGCTTGCCAGTGTTTCTCAATCCGATCTGACGATGCTGCTGGCTGGTCACACAGGTGATCAAAGAATAGATCTGCTTTGATCACCTATATGGCCCTGGAGGACCAGAGTGATGTCATGACATCCACTTCTGGTCCAGCCTGGAAGTAAAAAATATTTTTTTTTCAAAGCAAAAGACCAAAAAATGCAAAGGGTAAAGGAGAGATTTGGGGTTTTGACCCCAGGCCTCTCCATAAAGAGGACCTGTCATCCTTATTTCAAGGATGTATTATTACAAGGGATGTTTATATTCCTTGTACTAGTAATGGAAATGAGCAAAAAATTTAAAAGGGACAGTGTAAAAATATTTTTTTTTGTTAAAGCGCCCCCACACCTCTGTGCTCGCTCACAGAAACAAACGCATATGTAAGTCATGCATGCATGCATATGTAAACTGTATTCGCACCACACGTGAGGTATAGCTGCCAATGCTAGAGCAAGAGCAATAATTCTAGTGCTAGACCTCCTCTGTAATTCTAATCAGGTAACCTGTAGGCGTTCAAAGAATCGCCTATGGAAATTATTAACCACTTCAATAAAGGGCACTTTCCCCCTTCCTGCCCAGGCTAATTTTCAGCTTTCAGCGCTGTCGCTTTTTGAATGACAATTGCGTGGTCATGCTACACTGTACCCAAACAAAATGTTTATAATTTTGTTCCCACAAATAGAGCTTTTATTTGGTGGTATTTGATCATCTCTGGGGTTTTTATTTTTTTGCTAAACAAATAAAAAAAAGACTGAAAATTTAAAAAATTCCTAATTTCTGTTATGAAATGTTGTAAATAAGCAAGTTTTCTCCTTTACTGATGGGCACTGATAAGGCGGCACTAATGGGCATCACTACTAAGGAGGCACTGGCAGGCATCACTGATGGGCACTGATTGGCATCATTTGTGGGCACAGATTGGCATCCCTGGTGGCCATGGGTGGCATCCCTGGTGGTCCTATGTGGGCATCCTCAGGTGGCTGTGCTGATAATCTGTCAGGTAAGCAGCCGATCAGCTCTCCTCTAGTCACGCCTGTCAGACGTGATAGAGGAAAAGCCGATACATGGCTCTTCCTGTTTACACTGTGATCGGACACAGCTGATCACATGGTAAAGAGCCTCCGTCAGAGATCAGACTGACACACCACACCACCAATCGGTGAGCGCCGGCTCATTATCCTGAAAGACGTCATATGACGTCCAGTCAGGATAATGGAACCACTGCCCAGCCGTCATTTTGCTATAGGCCGGACAGGAAGTGGTTAAGTACCGTAGTACACAATTTTAAAGCATGACATGTTGGGTAGCTATTTACTCGTGATGACATCATCTTTCATATTTTACAAAACAATTGGGTTTTTTTATTTCACTAAAGTGTAATTTTTTTCTTTATTTTGTTTGCAAAACCGCTGCACAAATACTGTGCAACGATCGCCATTTTTTTCACCAGGGTCTCTGCTATAAAAATAATAATGTATCGTGTATGTAATGTTCTCGAAGTTATTTCATAGCAAAAAACATGGATTTAAATTTGTTTTAAAAAAAAGTGCCAGAAAAAGCCTGGTCTTAAAGTGGTTAAGAGATCCTTTAACCCTTTCGCTGCCAGACCCTATGCTCCATTTTTACCCTCAGGTGGTCAGACCATTTTTGCAATTTTTCCTTTGCTTTTTTATTTTTCACTTATAG